>OX246756.1:100889774-101391774 GCA_945910035.1 Brachypalpus laphriformis
CTCGAATATGCTAGCCAAGCCTGGTCGCCACACTATGCTGTAAACATCCGACGTATTGAAGCCATCCAGCGTAGGTTTATCCGTTTCGCCCTACGCGATCTCCCTTGGCTTGATAGATACGACTTGCATCCCTACTCTGATCGCTTAAAACTCATCAATCTTCAGTCTCTTGAAACTCGTCGCGATATTGCCGACCTACTCTTCCTCCATCAGCTAATTACTGATCAAATTGATTGTCCCGCGCTTCTTGAATTAGTCTCATTTAACACCAATCCACGTAACCTAATGTCTCTCTTATCATCGCACCAATTATGGTTATAAGTAAGTAAGTAAGTAATTTTATTTTTCAAATTCATGTACAGATACATAGATTTTACAATATAAATTATACAAATAAATTAAATTTGGCCTTGGTTTGAAACCGTCTGCCAGATGCCAACTTTCTATTATTCTTCTTATTCACACAATCTTGATTAATATATATTTTTTTTTTTTTTTTTGGTTGCGCCTGGAGGTGCAGGAATCTTCAAAAGATACCAATGGTCCGTACCATTGGTTATGCCCGATTCATATATCTGACAATGCCATCAGTGCTAGTCAGTATATGCCTACGGGCTAAACCTCACCCCCTCAGAGAGGCACTATGAGAACCGGCTGCGCGTACTCATAGTAGTAGAAAATTCGTTCCTCTCATCTTTTCATTTTTGTGATGACTACGACTAAGTTGCCTTAACAAGTAGTTTACGCTTCTGTAGTGTTAATCGCGTTAGGTAGGTAGCTTTCCAGTGAAGGCACCTACTAATACCGTCATTACATGCGGTTTTTCCTTACGGCGCTAGGTCGAAAGGTCTTGTTCTTTGTAGTCGGCGCTCAAGGCTTGTCACGTCCATAGTACGGATTATTTCATTATTGCAATGAACACGAAGACGGGTACGAAGTTTGCGAGCAAAGTTTGTTACTACGTCCCTCACGGTAGCAATTCCTAGATCTCTGTGAATATCACTATTCCTTATATACCAAGGAGCATTCACGATTGCTCTTAGCATTTTATTTTGAAATGCTTGCAGTAGAGCCATATTGCTTGGTTTGGTACGACCCCAAAGTTGTATACCATATGTCCAAGACGGTTTTAGCACTTGCTTATACAGAAGCAGTTTGTTGTATACGCTTAACTTCGAGTATCTTCCGAGTAGCCAATACATTTCTCTAAATCTGATTTCGAGCTCTTCGCGCTTCTTTTTAACGTGTGGTTTCCACTTAAGTTTTGCGTCTAGGGTCATTCCTAAATATTTTGCTTCGTTTGCGTAAGGTATTTGTACCGAGTTAATAGATATAGGTAAGTTGTTTATCTTTCTCAACGTAAAATTGACATGCGTTGATTTTGTCTCATTGAGGACTATTCGCCAGGTTTTTGTCCATTCGCATACATTGTTCAAAGCTCGTTGGAGTTTTCCCGTTGATGATTCGACTGACTCATCCGTTACGAGGATAGCCGTGTCGTCTGCGAACGTTGCTACAACGGTCCCTTCATCTTGTGGTATATCTCTTGTGTAGAGCAAGAACAGGATTGGACCGAGAACACTTCCTTGTGGAACACCGGCGTAGATATCTTTGAAATCCGAATATTCACTCCCGTGTCTAACACGGAAAAGTCTGTTTTCAAGATAAGATTCCAATATTCTGTACAACTTTTCCGGTAAGATTACCCTTAGCTTATACCTTAGGCCTTCGTGCCATACCTTGTCGAAGGCTTGCGATACGTCGAGAAAAGCGCTAGAGCATATTTTTTTCCCTTCTAGAGCTTTTTCAATCTCGTTCGTTATTCGATACACCTGATCGATTGTGGAATGTTTGACCCGAAACCCGAATTGATGATCCGGGATCAAGTGTCTTTCTTTAACTACTGGTTGCAATCGTTTCAGCAGAAGTTTCTCGAAGACCTTAGATATTATTGGCAGAAGTGAAATGGGTCTATATGATTTCTTGTCATTTGCACATTTCCCCGGTTTCGGAACCATAATAACTTCGGCGACTTTCCATTGCCTTGGAACATATAATAGTCTTAAAGAAGCATTTGAAATGTAGAGCAGCTTAACCAGCACTTTTTTCGGTAGCTCTTTCAAAATTTCGCCAGTGATTAAATCATATCCCGGAGCTTTGTTATTTTTCAATTTTTGTATTGTCATTCGAAGTTCGGACAGGGATACGGTTTTTACTCTAAAGTTGTCGGGTGCCATATTATCATTCGGATCTTCGATCAACGGTTGTCCATCGAACGGCTTGAACGTTTCCTCTAAGTGATCGGCAAACAATTGTGCTTTCTCTTTATCTTCTTTTGCCCATTCCCCGTTAGCTTTCCTAATTGGCGGCGAGTGCATTACAGGTTTCCTTATGGACTTCAAGGCTTTCCATAGAGAGTAGTTTGAATACTTATCAGCGGTCAAACCCTCGAGGTAAGTAGAAGTCTCGTGATTTTTTAGGTCCTGCAGCACTTTTTTAAGCTTGTTACAAAGATGGTTCAGATAAGTTTTATCCGGTGGAGCGCGGGATTGTTGCCATCTCTTGCGCGCTCTCCTCTTTTCTCGTATGAGGTCTTCGATTTCAGGCTGGTATTTGACTTTATTGTTCCGCGCTTCTGTCTTTCGCAAAGGAGTGTTTTTCCACGCTGAGCTCTGAATGGCTTCGACGAGTTTGTCGATTTCTTCTTCTATTTCGAACGGTGTCTTTAGCGGTACATTTAAAGCAACATTTTCCTTGCAGTCTCTTCTGAAAGCGTCCCAGTTAGTTTTGTTACTAGTTAACCTAGGCGGTCCTTCTTTTTTTACTAGACTTCCACCTATTTTCAGAGTGACTGCCGAGTGATCTGAGCATAGATCATAGCATTCTTCGATTTCCGTCAAATTTTTAGTTAACCCTTTTACGATAAAGAAATCGACGAGGTCAGGGATTTTATTTTTGTCAGTTGGCCAATAAGTTGGCTTTCCTGTCGAAAAAAAGTTCACCCCACGTTTCATGCTGGCTTTGTACAATAATCTGCCTTTTGTCGAATTGCATCTGGATCCCCAGAAAGTGTGTTTCGCGTTAAAGTCACCACCTAAGACAAAATTAGGTCCGAGTGAGTCAAAGAGACGAACGAGGTCGTCTTCTACTAGCTTATATCTCGGATGGAAGTAACTAGATCCGATGTTGTAGTTTAAGTGGTTTATTTTTACGGAGACTGAGCTTATTTGCTTAGAATCAAATTCTATTTCTATGTTTTCGGAGTGCTTAATACAGTCTTTGATGTAAAGAGAGGACCCGCCTCTCGCATTTTCCGAAGGATGATTCGCATGGTAATCGTTGTAGCCTTTTATTTTGGGTCTAAGTCCCTTTTTTAAGTGCGTTTCCGATACCAAACATATGTCAATGTTATTTTTCCGTAGAAACACTTCTAACTCGTCGATTTTTTTCAGAAGGCCGTTTGCGTTCCACGTTAGTATCTTAAGTAGCTGTTTCATATTCATGTTTTTTTGATTGTCTTGCGAGGTTTGAACTCGAGCTTGCTCAATATGTCAAGTATAATTTTATTAACTTTGGTTAGCTCCTCAAATTTTTCCAATATAATGGTAAATATTTGGCTAACCGGATCTGTTGTAGCTGATCTTAATTTGTTTTCGTTTGACGCGACTTGCGCGTACGATCTCGCGTCAACCTGTGGCGGTTTTTCCGCTGCACTTGGACCAGCGACGTTCTCTTGCGCAATTTTTTTATTTCCCTTTATCGGTCGCTTCGTTTTGACTGGCTTAGCGGTCTTGGGCTTATCGGTTTTACGATCTCTTAAGCTTGGGTTCGGGTGTATCGGTTTCTTGAGAGTATCGCGCCTTTTTTGAAGCTCCTTTGCTACTTCACAACCTCGATAGTTTGCTGGGTGCTTGCCTTTGCAGTTTATGCAGGTCGCCGGAGCCTGCTTATTTAAGTCACACCTTTCTGATAAGTGGTTCCCGGCACATTTTACACATTTCGGTTCTTTTTGGCAATACGACTGGGTGTGATTGAAACCTTGACAGCGTTTGCACTGAGGTATCGATCGTGTATTCGTACGCATAGGCTCGATTTTAACTACGATATTCAAAATACTTTTTACGTTATAAATATCGTCTATATTTTCGCTTCTATCGAAGGTTAGCATAAAGAGCGGAAGTCCATGCTTGACCAAGATTTCATTGCCTTGTTCCGTTTTCTGCTTTATCTTCTTTAAGATATTAATTGCGTCGATAATTTTCAAGCCTTTTCCTTTAAGGTCATTTATAATGTCATCTTTAGTGCATGAGGGGTGGAGACCCCTTGCTATAACACGGAGTGGTCTTTCTGATTTATTTTCGTAGGTATACCACTGGATCTTTTCCGCGTTTATTTTTTTCGATATTGCTCGGTAGCCGTCAGAGTCAACTACATTAATTTTCCAATCATTGTTTCGGAATGACGTTACTTTAAATTCCGATGTCACAGTTCCCTTAAGAAGGCAATGCAATTTATTGTAGTCCGTAAAGCCGACGACGTTTATTGCAGGCGGGGGACGTAATTTGTCGTGAGTTTGTTTCTGTTTCAAGTCTTTTTCCTTGTCTTGTTTTCGTGGCTCGACTTCAGGTGAAGAACCGGCTCTTCGTTTTTTGCTGGGTCTTTTCTTTGAGACCCCATTTGTTTCGCGTGCTAGCTCTTCTTCATCCGTGTGATATTTGGGACTAGCTGCACGGGGTGGGGTAATTTCCCGTTCTCTTTGCAAAAGTGAATTCTTTAACGCCTTGTTTTCCTCTTTTAGTGATTCTACCTCTCTCTTAAGCTCTTGGTAGAGTAGATCCATTTTATTTAGCTTAATACGGAGTTCATTGTTTTCTTCCTCAAAGCTATTACATTTCACTGAGTCCCGTTTCTCTTGCGCTTGCGCTTGCGCTTCCGGCGGACTTCTTTTTCCGGAGACATTCGGTCTTGATGGTGGAGACCGAGTTACCCTTGAATTTCTCAAAAAGGGGTTTATTAAATGCAACAATTGGCTCTCCCCAGAATCCGTAGAGCCTACCTCCGAAGAGGGTGGATTTTCCAGAGAACCTGGACTGCCACCTGGGGTACTATATCTATTTGTTTTACTCATTGCATATTATGTATACATTTTATCCCCGGTATACGAAGGGTGGATTTTAGTCGCCTCTTACGACAGGCATGCCTACCTCGGGTATATTCTGCCCCCTACCCGAAGGGGTAAAAACTTTTGGTTATTGGGGTATAAAATTAAAATTTTTGTAAAAGAAATTTAATTGCCTGAACAAAAATGGAGTTTTGACTAACGAGATATATTGTATAGGGTAAAATATGTTAGAAATCAATATAATCTTTTCTGTATTTGTGTGCTTCAATGCAATATTCGACAAGAAGTTTCCAGTTCCTCCCATTCAGAATACTTTAGAATCTGTTTCGCTTAATTTTGGCTTTTGGAAATATACAAATCTTAATTCCTTTAAAATCGGGCATACAGATAGAAAGTGATAAGAGGTTTCCTGTTCTTGCATGTTGCATAATGAGCAGAAAGAATTTCGGTCAATAAAATATGGCCTATAATTTAGATCGAGGAGCTCTCCCCTTAGACGGAAAATTTGCGAAATCTCATATAAGCTCCGTTCGTCTGAGAAATAGTTCCGGTCGCACAGGTTATACTCAAGTTTTGGGTACATGGATCTGCGAGAAGAGCCTTTAGCTTCCTCTATTAGATCTGATCTTATTTTTTCATCTAATATTATAAGAGCATTTAATAAGCTTTCTCTTAGAAATCCATTTCGCATGTCTAATGATTGCACTGAACATCCACATATCAGAAATATGTCCTCCCAGTTCTTAAACCAGCTGATATTTTTTTCTATGCTATGTTTCGCTAGTAATTTTGGAAGGCGATTGTCACCGTAGGAGAGAACTTTGATGATGTATTCGAAGTGCATTTTCAAAGTAAATAGAAATATAGGTGAGAGACTAGTTTCTAGGAGAAGCATGTAATTGGGAGTTGTCTGTGGTAAACCAAATGTTTTTTTGAGGAAAACGCGTTGCAATTTTTAACGCTATCAGTACTGCTTAAGGGCAAGCATTTGTGACGAATATTACTTTGAACTGAAAGAGAAAAACTCAAAACAGCTACTAAGTAATATCCAGCTTGTCACAGTCATCATTTAGCGTGGTGTTAGTTGTTAGTATTGCGAATATTTATAAAGCCTAACACCTTACACAAAAAGACTGGACAAGTAAACAAAAAGCAGAATGCATACTAAACAAAAGTATGAACTAAAAATGAATATGTTACGCATAAGTCAAAATTACACTAAACACTTTCAACAAAGAAACTAGTATCGTTCGTATAATTTATGTTTTATATATAATTTACTATGGTTGTAATCAAATTTGTCGCGGTTACTATTTACTTCCTTCGCCATACGCGTAAGAGGTTCGTTAGAACCGTAGTTCGTTCTGTGGAAATTTACGCGGAAAATCTCGGTATTTCTGGAGTTGTAGCATCTTACGTTTAAACCGACTTTATTTAAAAGATCCGGCGAGTCAATAAAACCATTTACCAGCTGGTGTAAAAGACCACGTGCAGCCGAACAACTAGCAGAGGCCCTAGACTGCTATAAAGCAGATATTACCGCCATCCAGGAAGTGCGATGGGATGGGCCAGGCAAAAAGAGGATGAAAAACTGTGACATCTACTACGGTGATTGCTACAGAGGCAACAGGCAACGCTTATTCGGATGCGGATTTGTCATACGCGGCAGACTTAGGCACGAAGTCTTAAGCTTCCGACACGTGAGCGAGCGTATTATGACTATCCGGATCAAGGCTAAATTCGCTAACATAAGCCTAATATGTGTTCATGCCCCCACGGAAGAAAAGGACCCTGCCTCCAAAGAGTGTTTCTACGAGCTCCTCGACAAAACATACGAGCAATGTCCTAAATACGACGTTAAGATCGTATTGGGCGATTTTAACGCCAAAATAGGAAAGGAGGACGTCTTCGGTAGGGCAGTCGGTAAGCATAGCCTACACGACACCACGTCTGATAACGGACTAAGGCTAATTGATTTCGCTGTGGAGCGAGCAAGCACATGGTTTCCTCATCTCGATATTCATAAGCAGACATGGCGGTCCAATGATCATGTCACGATCAACCAAATTGATCATATTGCGATCGACGCAAGGCATGCCTCCAGTATTCTGGATGTCCGGACCTTCCGAGCGGCCAACATAGACTCGGATCATTACCTTGTTGTAGCCAAGGTACGAATACGGATATCCCAATCTGAGCAACAAAGAAGAATTACTGTGAGAAAATTTAACGTCGAAAAGCTACAATCGCTCGAGACCGACAGACTCTTCGCTGAACGCGTATCCCGAAATCTCTCAATCACCCCTTTGACGCCAGCATCAAGTGCCGAAGACCAGTGGCAACGCTCCCAACATGCCATCAGAAACGCCGCGACTGATGTGCTGGGTCTCGCTCGCCCACCACCGCGAAACCCCTGGTTTGACGAAGAATGCCGGCGAGTGCATGCAGTAAAACAAGAGGCATACAAAGCGGCGCTGCAAAGGAAGACGAGAGCTGCTCGTGAGCTCTACGAGCAAAAGAGACGGGAAGAACATCGGCTTCTCCAAAAGAAGAAGAAAGAGCATGAGAAGCGTGCGTTTGAGAATATCGAGAGTTTATACTCCAGGAACAATGTACGGAAGTTTTACCGAAAGGTAAAAAGAACGTGTCAGAGAAGTAATACCCGCACAGAAACCTGTAGAGATGAAAATGGAAACCTCGTAGTAGAATCACAGTCGGTGCTGAGAATATGGAAAAACTACTTCTGCAGACTGTATAACGGCGACGAAGACCAACATCCCGCTGTCAGGCAGAATGAACCATTCAACATGGACGATGATAGTCAAAATTTCCGTCCACCTGACCAAAACGAAGTGAGGATAGCAATATCCAAGCTAAAATCGAACAAGGCTGCTGGACCTGACGGTTTACCGGCCGAACTTTTCAAGGCAGCTGGGGATGAATTGGTAGAGTGCATACACCAACTCATCTCTAAGATTTGGTCAGACGAGTGTATGCCTGATGAATGGAATCTCAGCATCGTTTGTCCGATCCACAAGAAAGGAGACCCCCTCAACTGCGCCAATTATAGAGGCATCAGTCTCCTCAACATCGCGTACAAGATCTTTTCTGCGATATTGTGTGAACGCCTGAAACCTTTTATCAACAGCCTGATTGGACCCTATCAGTGCGGTTTCAGGCCAGGAAAGTCCACCATCGATCAAATCTTCACACTTCGGCAGATCCTGGAGAAAACCCAAGACTTCCAAATCGATACTCACCACCTCTTTATCGATTTCAAGGCCGCCTATGAGAGCATCTATAGAGAAGAGCTTTATAGAGCCATGTCTAGTTTTGACAACCCTGCCAAACTTGTCCGTCTGTGCAGGCTGACGATGGAGAACGCTCGCTGCTCCATCAAGGTCGGTAATGACCTCACCGAGACCTTTGATGTCAAAAAAGGCTTTAGACAAGGTGACGCGCTGTCATGTGACTTCTTCAATATTGTACTTGAACGGATTGTGCGGAACTCACAAGCCAACACCGGAGGCACAATCTATTACAAGTCTGTACAACTGCTTGCATACGCCGACGATATAGACATTATCGGAAGATCTCAGCGGGCTGTCACCGGTGCTTTTGCAAGCATTGAGGCGGAAGCGGCCAAAATGGGTTTGGCGATAAACGAGGGCAAAACCAAGTATATGCTGTCAACTAGAAGGGAAAACCAACATCGACGAATTGGACAAAACGTCACCGTGGGCAGCTATAACTTCGAGGTAGTAAGGGACTTTGTCTACCTTGGCTCTGCTATAAATTCAGCAAACAAAATCAGCGCAGAAATCAATCGAAGAATAACTCTTGCCAATCGCTGTTTTTTTGGGCTTATAAGGCAATTTAACAGTAAATCCCTATCTCGAACAACTAAGGAGACTCTATATAAGACCTTGATCATCCCAGTCCTGCTTTACGGCGCTGAAACATGGACTTTATTAAAAGAGGATGAAGATATCCTTGGTCGCTTCGAGAGAAAAATTCTTCGTAAGATTTTCGGTCCCGTTTGCGTTGACGGGTTTTGGAGGAGAAGATTCAATCACGAACTATACGAGCTGTACAGCGACATCGACCTAGTCAAAAAACTGCGTATTGGACGTCTGAGATGGCTAGGACATGTAGAGCGAATGGACACCAACGCTCCGGCCCGCAGAGTCTTCGAATCTAACCCCGAGGGACGACGCAGTAGAGGGAATTATCGCCGTAGGTGGCGCGCACAAGTTCAAGGGGACCTCGACCAACTTGGAGTGCGCAACTGGAGGCAATTAGCTAAAGACCGAGCTAAATGGAGAGGCTTGTTGGTTGAGGCCCAGGTTCACCCCGAACTGTAGCGCCACCTAAGTAAGTAAGTAAGCTGGTGTAAAAATACTACATCACATACTTCCCTACGTTTCTCCAAAGAATGACAATTTAGGAGATGAAGGCGGTCGCAATATGGTGGAAGACGTGTAGGGTCATTCCAGTTTAAATGGCGAAGTGCAAATCGGACAAACTTACGCTGTACCGATTCAATACGGTTAATGTGTACTGCATACATTGGAGACCAAATATTACACGCATACTCTAACTGCGGACGAACAAGGGTATTATAAAGTGTGGATGTTATAAGAGGACACTTGAATTCTTTACTCCAACGTTTTATAAAGCCAAGCATTGAATTCGCTTTATTGACAATCTGTTCAATGTGAAAATCGAAGTCGATATTTTGAGAAAAATGCACTCCTAAATCACATATTGATGTGACTTTGTTAAGTACAGATTCATTGAGATTGTAATCATAACTTATTAAATTACGTTTTCTTGAAAAGATCATCGACTGGCATTTAGATACGTTCAAAAATAAATTGTTATTACAGCACCACTCAGCGAACGTATCCAAATCATTCTGCATAGCAATGCAATCAGATTGACTGCGTACAAGTCTAAAGATTTTCATGTCGTCAGCATAGATTAAAATTCGAGTACTCTTAAGTATTGCCACCACGTCATTGATCGCAATGATAAATAAAAGAGGACCTAAGTGACTTCCTTGGGGTACACCGGATGTAGCGAGGATTGCATCGGATGTTATTCCCCGAAATAAAACTTGATAAGTTCGTTCTTCAAGGTAGGAACATATCCATCGAACAAAATGATTTGGAAAGCCCAAAGAGGTCATTTTAAACAGAATTAAGCTGTGAGAAAGTTTGTCAAAGGCCTTGCTAAAGTCTGTATAAATACAGTCGACCTGACCACCCTCCTCGACAACTTTGTTTGTAAAAGAAGTAAATTCCAAAAGGTTGGTAACAGTGGATCTTCTATTCATGAACCCATGCTGCTTGGTTGAAAGAAATGGTTTACAAGCAAAATAAAAATCCTTACAAACTATAGCCTCGAACAGTTTTGGCACACATGATAGCTTGGCAATAGGTCTATAATTAGAAATTTCACCTCGATTTCCCTTTTTGTGTATTGGAATAATAAAAGAGTTTTTCCAAATTTTAGGAAAAATGCTCTGCTTTAATGATTCCCGAAATAGCACGGCTAAGGGTGTTGCCAAAGTATTGCAACAATATTTTAGCACAATCGGAGGAATTCCATCAGGGCCACAGGTAGTATCGTTGCTAAGTAAAGCTAAATGCTCTCGCACATCTTCATCAATTATTGAAATCTGGCCCATTGAGCTGCTAGAGAAACCTTCAAGGTGGGCAAAATTACTTGGAGTAGGTGAATAGTTGTCGGAACAGAAAGATAGACCAACGAATGAAGAGAACATATTGCAGATTACAAGAGGGCTGCTGCTTGATTCGCTTAAGTAAGACATATTGGCAGGATAACCATCCGTTTTTTTTTTAATGTACTGTACAAATTTCCAGAAAACTTTGGGATCGTAAAGAAGTGAGCCACGCATTTTATTAATGTAACTATCATATAGATTTTTCGATAAGATTTGAAAGTCTCTATAGAGGATAGCGAACTGGTTATAATCGCTTGTTCTGTTTGTCGTTAAATAATTTTTCCACGCTTTATTTCTTTTATTACGCAGACTCCGTAATTGGTTATTGTACCAAGGTGCAGTTGTAGACATATCCTTACGTGTGTTTCTCACCGGTACGGACGAGATAAAACAGTCAAATATACGTATGTAAAAATTTTCAGTCATTTGTTCAATATTACTATTGCTGTTGAAGATTCCTACAAAATCAATGCTAGATATTAGTTCGTTCAGTAAATTAAAGTCTGATTTCTTAAAATCAAATTCAAGAGTAAGATTTTCAAAAGTATCATGAACCACGTCGTCATGTGAAAGAATAACGTGAAGTGGAGGATGATACGCGTCAATAGTACTCATCGTTGTGGAACTAGGTTTCACAATACAACTGCTCGAATTTGTATAAAAAACCAGGTCAAGTTGTCTATCAAGAAAATTTTTTATACTGCTTAGTTGCAGTAATCCACAAGACATCACATTGTCCACCAAAATTGTTTCTTGAGGTAAGGACGCATGAGCTACCACAAAACTAAGTTCGTCGTCAGAAAGGGTCCACTTTAAGTTGGGCAGATTAAAATCACCCACCAATAAAATGTCGTCGAGAGGATTACAATTTTCGGATACATAATTTATGGCATCAGTAGCATGCTTATATACCTCGATCGAGCTTTCAGGAGGAAGATAAATGTTAATAATTATAACGAACTTATATCCTAGATTTAATTTCACACAGATAACGTCTAGCGAGTCTGTATTAGGAATTGGAAAGATACAACTTTGCAAAGAATTTCGAACAGCAATTAGGACTCCACCACCCCTTAGATGCTCAATATCTAAGTATCTATCTTTACGATATACCTCAAAGTTTGTGGAGAATAATTCCGTGTTTAAAAAGGTAAAATTGAGCCAAGTTTCCGTTAGTGCAATCACATCATGGATCGATGCATGGGATGCCAATAATAAATTTCTAGTTTTCGTGCGGAGTCCCCTTACATTTTGGTAGTAAAGGGATAAGCGCTTTAGTTTTTTGGAGAATTGAGAACAGGGCGAGGGTTGTTATTCTGTGGCTTAGCAACAAACTCTCTAATGAACGCATCCTGTGGCCACATCTCTTTGTTCAATAGCTTTTCAAAGAGACATAACTCCGTCGTTAGTTTAAACGAGGCGAAAGAACTAGTCTTTTTATTAATTTTTTGACATTTAATTTTAGATACGTCAACAGAAAAGTCTTTTAAATTGTTGATTATGTCGTCACAGGACGTGCCAGGAAGTAGTCTAGAAACGAAGATTTCCTTCGGCTTAGGCAACGCTGATAGACGATTTTTGATTGGGGCTATATGAATATTTGTTATGCTAGAGGTTGGAATGTCAACAGTGGGTATATTTGTTCCCAAATTCGCGCTGGTGGTAGAAAGATCGGTAGATAATTCAGTATTGGAAGAAATACTTGGTCCTGTTATTCTACAATCGATTTTTTCCGTCGCCTTTTTCTTAGCCAAACGCTTTTTAGGTAAAATCTTGCTCGGACTAGAGGATTGGGAACGCTTTCTCTTAGGTGCAGAAAGTTGGTTCGCATCACTTGAGGGTGGTATCCGCTCGTTCCTTATTAACTCTTCAGTAATTAATTCGGAACCAGAGGTCGGAAAATCGGTGGATGTTGATACGCTGCACATTGATGGAAATTGAGAAAGCGATGCAAAAAGACCATTTACTTTTTCAAGGCGATTTGCCATACTTACTACTTATGTCCTGTATCCCCTTGTGGGTCCTAGGGCCTCTACTACGCCTACGCGCCATCGTGTACGGTTTCTGGCAATGTGTCTGAGTTCTCCCCAACTTTTCCCTAACTGCCGTGCCTCCTTCTCGACTGTTCTGCGCCATGTTTTCCGCGGACCGCCAGGTCTTCTGCCATCCTGAGTTAGAGGGTTCCATTGCATAGCATGGTTCGCTATAGAGCTGTCACCCTTTCGGAACGTGTGACCAATCCACTGCCACTTCCGCCGTTGGATAGTTGTGCCTATTGGTTCCTGACCCGTTCTCTCGTAAAGGTGTTCGTTAGAGATACGATTGGGCCAGAAAATCCTTAAGATATTGCGCAGACACCTATTAACGAACGTTTGCAGCTTTCTGGTGATAGTAGTGGTCACTCTCCACGTGCTGCAACCATATAGCATCACGGATTCAACGTTGGAGCGGAACAGTCTTATTTTGGTGCTCAAACTGATTGCATTGCTTCGCCATATTTTGGACAACATCCCGAACGCGGACTTTGCTTTGGCGATCCTGTTGGCTATATCCAGTTCGGTTCCACCATCGGTCGAGACAATACTCCCAAGATACTGGAAATCCTCTACTCTCTCTACCGGTTGTCCAGCAATGCATATTTCAGCCGATGAGTTAGTTCCAAGGCTGATGATTTTAGTTTTTGTTGTATTGATTTTCAGCCCGACGACACCTGCCTCCCTCTCCACATCTGCTGTCTTTTGGTGGAGGTCCATAATTCTGTGGGAGAGTAAGCATACATCGTCTGCGTAGTCAAGATGCTTCAGTTGAGATGTAAGAGTCCATCGAATTCCTCCGTTTCCCGTCGACAAAGCTGCATGAAGCACATCGCTAATCACCAATAGGAATAATATTGGTGAAAGGATACAGCCTTGTCTTACCCCACTTTGGATCTCAAATTCCCTAGACAACCTTCCTCTGTGCAGAACGTGACATTTGGAGCCTTCATATGTAGCTTTGATAATAGCAATTAGTTTATCGGGAATGCCTCTCCTGCGTAAGGCACGCCAAATAAACTCCCTGTTGACACTATCGAACGCCTTCTCAAAATCGATGAACAGCAGGTGCAGTGGCGATCGATATCCAACACACTGTTCGATGATAATCCGCAGGGTGTTGATGTGGTCGGCACAGGAGGATCCAGAGCGGAAACCTGCTTGTTCGGCATCGAGTGTGTCTTCGAGATGTTGTTTGATTCGCTCAAGGATGATTTTAGCTATTATCTTAGCTACAGCAGGCAGCACGCAGATACCCCTCCAGTTTCCGCACTCCAATAAATTTCCTTTCTTAGGAAGCTTGACGATCATTCCCTTTTTCCACTCGTTAGGAAAGCTCTCAGCTTCCCAAGCTCTATCTATAAGTGGAAGCAGAAGCTCAGCCGATGTTGTGGGCGTTGCTCGTAAGAGCTCTGCTGGAATACCGTCAAGTCCTACCGCCTTGTTGGTTTTGAGTGCCTTGATCGCGGTAATGATCTCATCTTTACTGGGAGTCGTGGTGCGTATTCGGGAACTTCTCACCTCGGGCATCTCAGTCTGATTTGGGAGCATATCGCTAGCGAATACACGGTTCAAAACCGTAGCAAAATGCTCTTTCCATCTCTTGAGCTGGTCCTCATTCGAAATGAGCTTTTCACTAGGTATTGGCTGGAGCTGCGACCACCTGTCAGCTCTTTCGTGATTCTGTAGACAGTCCTGCTGTCGCACCTCCGTGCAGCTTCTTCTGCTTCTGTAGCCAGCGCGTTGATGTAGTTGCGCTTGTCACGTCGTACGCTACGCTGAACTTCTCTCATCTTCATGCGATATAGGGACTCTAGCTCGCTTCTCCCTGCTGCTGGGGTAGCTGCAACGCGAGCTTTTAGCTGTTTTCGTTCGTCAATCCGTCTCCAGGTATCCTCGGAAAGCCACGCCCTATGTCTTCCCTGCGATCGACCGACAATTCTTTCAGCACCAGATGTAAAAACATTTTTCACAGCACACCAATGGTCTTGGATGGTTGCGGGCATTGAGCTGCTGATTGCTTCCACACCTTGCGAAAAGTGCTCCCTTAATTGTTGGCGCACTGAGGGATCACTAAGTCTATCGGTGTTGAACCTGGGCATTCTTGTGTTGTCGTGGGATCTTCGAACTGCAGCAGTGCGTAGTTGGAGAGTAGCTATCATAAGATGGTGATCACGTACTATCCCCACATCTGCCCCTCGTCTGTTTCGGACGTCCAGGAGAATGCTTCTAAAGCGGCGGCTGATAGCAAAATGGTCAATTTGGTTGGAGGTTGCTTGCCTGTCATTGGAAACCCAGCTGACTTTGTGGCAGGTCTTGTGCTCAAACACATTGCCAGCTATCACAAGGCGGTTGGCATTGCAGAAATCCGCAAACCTTTCGCCGTTGTCATTGTGGTTGCGTAGTCCATGCTTCCCGATTACATGTTTGAGCTCTTCGTTGTCGTTGCCTACCTTGGCATTCAAATCCCCCATCACTATGACAATGTCCCCATTTGGTGTTGTGTTGAACACGGCACTTAAGAGGTTGTAGAAGCTCTCCTTTTCGTCCTCAGATGAACTATTCGTTGGGGCGTAACACTGTATGATGGTGACGCGTCGTACTCTAGTCCGGAATCTGGCCGTCAAAATCCTATCACCATGAGGCTGCCAGGAAATCAGGCCCTTGCGTGCTGTTGTTGTTAGCAGTAGTCCGACTCCATATTCCCGCGGACTTCCGGATAGTCTTCCAGAATAGAGTAGTACAGTGTTACGCGTTGGAGACTGGTACTCGCCCGCTTCTAACCATCTTACTTCACTTACCCCCAAAATGTCCAGTTTATATCGCATGAATTCCTTTTCCAGTTGGAGGAATCTGGCATTGTAAGGACCTTCTCTTCCCGAGTCGAGGAGCGTCTTTACATTCCAGAAACCTATCTTTGTCCGGGTACAATAGCCAAAAGTCGTCAACATGTGATCAGTCCTTATCCGAGGCATAGTGTCGGTTTCAGTAGCGAGCTGGTTTCAGTAACGCAGGTTGCTGGCCCACGTTACCTAGCCTAAAATCAAGGCCCTAGACAACCCGCACTTACAATTTTGGCCTATACGTATAAGGGTTTATACGTATAGTTGCCCGGGGACCACCACTAGGAGGTAAAGTAAGCACTTCATCACGAACTTGATTGTTGCGCTACTGGCCCAAGCCAAGTTTTGGGCAGTCAGTAGTTTCCCGATCAATCGCAATGCGATTTGCCATAGCAGCGAAATTCGCTGAGAGATCCGAGAATTCGCGTTTCATAGCGACAAGTTTAAAAGACAGACTAGACAAAGATACCAGTCGACATTCGGAGCAGTAAAAGTGCAATCCGAGTGTTGCATTTACTTTGTCTAAGACCAAGTCCGTGAGGCCAACACACTTAGTGTGAAATGATTTATTGCAAAGGCCAAAACACGACAGTAGGGGAGCTGTGGCCTTGCGTTCAGTGCATTTATCAGCACAGCAGCGGGACATGGTGAGTGAAAAAGAAAGATTTAAACGCGCTTGCAAAAAAATAAAAATAAAAAATTATAGTTCGCCGTGGGTAGGGAACGAACCTAGGAAGGCTAGATGAAGCGCTATAACCGAAAGACTCAACGCACACGCCCAGTCAACTACCCAAATTTTTCCTAGCAAAATTGTTTGTAAGGTGCTACCAGAGTGTAAGCTGTAATTTCTAAACAATATTAGTAGACAAGAGAAGATAAAACAGCAAAAAACGGTTTAACTCACTCAATAAAATCACTCAAAATAAGATCTCAAAAAAACAAAGAGAAAAACAATTATATTATGAAAATCACTAAAATTCAATTAAAAATAAAAATTAGAACACTTCAAAACAGGTCCAATTAAAGAGAACACACTAGATACTACCATGTACCAAATAACAATTAAAAATTACACGGGATTTACAAAGAAAATCGGAATTGCATGCAGCACAAAGCACAAACACGTCAAATTCGTACAACTGATATAACACTTTTTCTATCTCATCATGCTGTTGATATCCCCATACTTGAGAACCACATTTCTGTTTCTGAATAAGCTTTTCCATGTTGAGTTTATTGCTGCCAAAGACTTTTTAAACTTATTTTGAAAATGTTTTTTGGGAATAAGTTGTGGTGTCAGTATCATACCCAGATAGCTATACTCCTCGACGACTTCCACATTTTCTCCATTTAGAATCCATCTCTCATTTCTGCAGTGCCTGCCTCTCCCTGTTCTGAAGATCATTACTTTAGACTTTGATGTATTAATCACCAAATTCCACAGTTTGCAATATATATTTAGGCTGTTTATCATGAGTTGGAGGCTATTAGGCGAATCAGCGAGTAAAACCAAATCATCGGCATATAGAAGGCATTTTATAGTTAGTCCAGCTATTTGTATTCCGTTTGGCAAGGCGTCAACTATATCATTGATAAATAAAGCAAAGAGCAATGGTGATAGCAAACAACCTTGCCGCACTCCACTTATGGTTCTAAACCACTCTGACAGTTGCTCACCATCCCATACCGCCGACATAGTGTTTTCATAAAGATTTTGTAATACCTTTGAAATTTTCGATGATAAGCCCAATACATTTAGCTTATAGAACAATGCTCTTCGATCAATGCTGTCAAAAGCTGCTTTAAAATCGACAAACATTGCATACAGTTTTTTCCCGTTTTTGAGGTAGTAATCGACTATATTTTGTATGGCGAAAAGGTGATCGATCGTTGAGTAGCCTGCGCGGAACCCTGCTTGAAACTCATTTAGCAATTTGTTTTCTTCTACCCACACTTCAAGCCTTTTCAATATGACACCTGTGAAAATTTTGGCAATAATATTTATAAAAGAAATGCCCCTATAGTTTTCAACATTATTTATATCACCTTTTTTGTGTATTGGAAAAATTAACGAATTTTTGAAACTTTGAGGTACTTCAGCTGTGTGTAGTATTTTGGAATAAACTTTAGCTAAATGTTCTAAAAATATTTGGGGAGCGTTTTTAAAAAATTCATACGAAACTCCGTCATCTCCTGGTGCCTTATTATTTTCTGCTTTGTCCAAAATCAAGCGAATCTCATCAGGGGTGATATCCTGCTCAAACAAGTCTAAAATCATTAGATTTTCAGCGAACTGTAATGGCTCTGGGATTAGTACTGGGTTTAAAAGTTTTTTGAAATAAGAAGCCAAAATATTGGCATCTAAATTCTTTCCTATCTTAAATTTGTTGCCATTTATTTCCTTAACTATTTTCCAGAACTGAGATGAATCTTTTACACAATTTAAGCTTTTTGCTATTTCCGAAAAGTACTTGCTTCTACTCAATTTGCAAACCTCTTTGTATTGCTTATTAGCCTTAACATAAGCGTTTCTGAAAAATTCGCTATTTCTGGTCCTTACTAATTTAAGAAGTTTAAATGATTTGGCCCTAGCTTTTTTGCAATCAATGCTAAACCACTTTTGTTTCCTACGTGCAATGTATCCTCTTTCAGTAAGAGAGACCGAGTTTTTAATAGCTTCGATAAAAATATCAATTGAGCGGCTTGTGCTTGCTTGACTTAAGTCAATTTGTTCTGTAAGTTGACTTAGTCTTGCCTTATAGCTTTCGTTCTCCTGTTCCCTCCAAAAAAGTCTAGGTAGAAGATGGATATCAGTTTCCGGCCTAACATTTCCTATCCTTACGGCTACGGATATAGGCATGTGGTTGGAAAAAGTTTGTGTACCCACATTGAAATCCAGTATTTTTCCAAACCAATCTCCCCTTATACCACAGTAATCCACAACTGATGCCCCTGGACCTCCAACAAAAGTTAATTCCCCTAGAATGTCACCATTTGTTGAACCGTTTAGAACAAAGATATCAAAGTTTTGAAAGAGCTCCAAAAGTTTTTTCCCATTTCCGTTAATAATTTTATCTTTTGAATGACGAACCACTCTAATTTGCTCACCAAAAAATATTTCTTCACTTTCTGTCTGTTGATCTGCGATCCGCGCATTAAAATCGCCAATTAGCATAACATTGTTTACATCTAAATTGTTAAGTAAGTATTCTAAACTACGATAATCTTGCTTCCAGTCATTGTAATTCAAATAAATAGGAAATATGTAATAAAATTCATTTAAAATTGTTATTTTTAATGCTGTCCGATCTTCAATCGATATGAAACTACAATTTTTATAAATAGATTTATACCCAAAAAGATATCCACCAATTGCCCGCCCACGAGTATGCACTCGTGTAGCTGGGATCCATGGTTATAATGCACCACTGTCCAGAATGTTGCGCTTGGCAAATTATATGGAAAATGCATTTGACTTCCACTGCAGCAGAACCACCCTTCGAAACTATTTTCAGCTTCGCCTCAATTCCACCTAGCCATGTCTTAATTTTGCCACCCTCCTATTCTCCCCTCTACCCTCTCCCTTCTCTACCTCTGTTAGTTTTAAGTTAACTTTTTTTTTAGATTGTTTAAGCTTGTGTGGGCCCAGCCGCAAAAAAAAAAATAGTTTTAAGCTTAGCGTTAAGTCCTCCTTTTTGTTACTTTTTAAGTTATAGCTTTAAGTGCCTGCTTGTATTGAGCTTAAATAAATAAATAAATAAATAAGTAAGTAAGTACTGTAGGTAATGCCCTATAAATTGGCTTCAATATTTTCAAAAGTCAAAGCAAATTTTTTTGCAATAAATAACACAGGGGAACAATGATTTTGCGGCATGAGGTTTCGGAGTCAATCTTGGGTAATCCTGGTCTACTGAATACGAAAATAATAACAGATGCGCCGAATTGACTCTAGTTTTTGAGATAAATGCAACTTTCATATAACGAAAATAAAATAAAATAAAAATATTAAATATATTGTGAAAGATTTATTTTCGAATGGCAACAGTGTTATAAATGATGAATGAAATAAAACTAATCATATTAAAATAAAATAAAAAAAAAAAATTACGAAAAACGTGTTTTATGTGATTTCCTTTTGTATATTCGGTCAGGACAGTCCCTTTGTAAGATCCAGCAGTAGTCCGCCATCAAATGGTATCCCACCGGCCTTGATATCTTTCCTCCATTATTTTAATGTCCTGGTGGAACCGTTCCCCTTGTTCTTCGCTGTAGTCACTCAGGTTGTGAGGAAATCTGTCTAAACGGCTAAACAAAAAATGCATTTTTATGCTCATATTAGCCCCCAGTTTTTCAAAATTCCTGAGCATGTTAGCGACTATAATTGAGTATCCTGCTGCTTTGTGATTTCCTAAAAAGTTTTTGACGACTGCTACAAAGCCTGTCCATGCTTTCAATTCAATTTGGGTCAGGCGATTTTTGAAACTGTTATCCTTTATAAGAGTGCGGATCTGTGGCCCATCAAAGATACCTGCTCTCAATTTTTACATACTGAGGCCTGGAAATGCTTCACAAATATATTTGAAACAATTACCATCCTTATCCATAGCTTTAACAAACTGTTTCATAATCCCTAGCTTAATATGTAAGGGTGGCAGAATGATTTTTTCTCGACCTATCAATGGTTCACGAATGATATTTTCTTTTCACGGGCTCATATTTTCTCTCGAGGGCCAATCCTTTCTGTTCTAGTGTTCCTCTTTTACGCGACTGTCCCATAGACAAAGAAAGCAGGGGTATTTAGTATATCCACCTTGTTGACCTAATAAAAAATTAACCATTTTTAAATCAACGCATACTGACCACTGATGTTCAGCATACAAAATTTTCTCCAAAACAATTTTAATATTTTGGTATTCTTCCTTTAGTTTTGTTAAATGACCTATCGGGATCGAAGCTAACTTGTTCCCGTTATGCAGTAACACACATTTCAAACTTCTTTTTGAGCTGTCTATGAAGAGTCGCCAATCTTCTGGCCGATAATTTGGAAGACCCATTTTATTGAAAAGCCCAGAAATATTGCTGCAGTATACGAGGTCATTCTCTTGAGTAAAAAACGGAAGAATTTGTTTTTCTCTGGTCCTATAAGATGTTACTGTTACGTCAGGCTGCAGGCAATCTTTTTCTTTAAGTCTTGATGCAAGAAGCTCAGCTGATTTCTTCGATAAACCTAAGTCTCGAATTAAGTCATTAAGTTCTTCTTGAGAAAAACCCTGAACGGCAGGACTCCATTTTACAGATTCTCTTGGTCTTCCGCTTTCACACTCAGTGTCTAACATTTCCACATCATCAGAGGAAATGTTGGACAAAGCACTAAATATTGGCACTGGCAAATTTTCACTGTGCAATGTTGGTGGCTTAGCCGATTGAATACATGGATAAATCCAAGAACGTTTTTTGTATCGGTTCATACCTTTCACATTCACGGCACAAAAGTAGCAATCATCATGGTGGTTTGTTGGCTCACTCCATTTCATTGGCACTCCAAATTGAAGCCCCTTGCGTCCTCCTTGGCTCCAGTACCGAAGTGACTCCATACAATTTTTACAAACTTTATGTGGCACCCAATTTTTATTCTGTTGTGCAAGTTGTTTTCCAAAATATGCTTGGTATGCTTGTTTCACAAAGTCATTAATATTTCTTTGCTGCTTTTGGTGACAATATTTACCACATATGTAGCAAAAATTGTTTGGATTGTTAACACAACACTTGTGTGAAGACCTCATTTTTTCGGAAATAATTAAAAACAACTAAACAAATAAATAAACCAACTGGTACTTTAGCTGTATATATACCGATTAACAAGATGCGATAATGGAAATGTTCTCAGGCTGCAATAACGGTTTATCATGAGAACGGGAGTCAATTCAAACAAAATAACTACACACTGAGTATTGCACTACACAAATGTACATAATTTCACTAAGAAACTAATTGCCGCAAAAAAAAAAATTCATTTTGTTCCCCAGTGTAATTTAACTGACGCATTAGACGGTTTTGTAATAAATAACAAAAAAAAATCACAGCCTGCCAATATTGGAGAAAATTAACCATAGACGAGGAAGCAGAAACACCCACACCTATACATGAATTCCATAGCCACATGCATTGATATATCTCCGTATGCTGACAAAATGATATGCAATAATTCAGCGTTAATATGCGTGACAATCTGTGAGATATTATTAAGACCCAGGGAAGGAGGCTCTAATGAAAACAAGGAGACCAATTTATCACAAATTGTTTATCGACGAGGAAGTGTATTCCAATAAGACAATATTATACAAAGCAGTACAAACAACAGCTAATAGTTTGCTTAAGGAAAGGTCAATAAAAGTCGAATCAAAGTAGAGGAGGTATCAATAGATAATATCAGTAAAATCATAACACTGATCGATACTGATGACTATATTTACTTCCAATCTAACAACACAATACGTCCTGAGAAAATAGAAACAAATAACCATCACTGCTTTGCTTAGCAAGAAAGGAAACACGAGCCGTATAAATCGCTAATGGCTACATAATTTAATTCCAACTGTGTGATTAAATTCTTCTCCAAGTATTTAAGAAACTAATAAACAAGCACTGAATAACAAACAACCCTTGAGTGGGACTGTGTCTACACCACTCCATTAAGAAACAATCCAGCTAAATGAAAATTGTAATGAGTTTAGGCGACACCGCCTGATCTCCACAGTGAGACGTGACACTACAGGTGAAGCACGCTGGAAAACAAAGCATTGACGGACAATGCAACTCATTATATTGGATTTAAAAAATTATCTATGACAAGCGTTATGTAAGAAACAAAAAAAGATATTATGTGGGGAGAATTTGAAACGAAATAAAGCGACCCCATGTCGCTGCCCATACCTTCTGCTGTCCTGGAAGAAATATTCAAGGACCCGAACTGGGGTAATGGATACGGCAGAAGTACTTAGGAGCAATATATTATGGTCTGTTACCAGTGGTAAGCCACAAAAATAGAATCGTTTGCTAAAGAAGAAGGAAGGGAAATAGACACACCGTATATACACGTATATATATACAATATATATGTGGAATGTTATTTATTAATTTAGTTTAATACAAGCATGATAAGAACTTGAACTACTGCATTGGTCTTAAATCTAGTTAACTAACAAGGAACGACAAATAAGATATAACGTCAGAAACTAACGACTAGATGGCGGACAAAGAAGGGGGCGGTTAAAGTTAAGGGAAGGAATTAGTGATTGAACTGGATGTGTTGGGCATTTCTAAGTGATAAGATTAAATTCGGTTTTTATTTGTGTACTTCAAAATTTATTACAAAAATGTTCACGAAAATCAGTTTGTATAGCATTGCCTTTTGCGTGAGTGTCAGTATGATCTACAAGGTGGGGCAAAAGTAATGTCATAATGCGAATTGGCTGTCATTTTGCTAGAAATAAAAAAAAAAGGGCTCTGTTTTCCCGACAAGTTTATTTGAAGGTGTAAAATTGATGACATTTTCTTCTTCTTCTTCTTCTTCCTTTTATCAGCGAGGTTATGATCCGAAAACTAGGGATCACAACCCTCCCACTTCACCGCATTTCTACTGATCCGCCTGTGGGGTTCGCCTATTTGACCTCAGAAAATATCGGCAGGCCTGCCGATTTTGGATCACTCGGTTACTGAGGCCAATGAAATGCCGATGTCGTCGCGTTTGTCTGATCCAGGCGTTTATAGGCCTGCCTTTCCTACATCGCGATGTCTTTGGAACGTGCATTGATATTGCCTTTTTAACGGGGTTCAAATGATCTCTTCTTTGAACGTGGCAATACCAGCTGAGCCGGTCGCGCTCTAATTTTCGTACGATGGTTTCCTTGATGTGAAAGCTTCCACGGATCTTCGAACTTCTTATTCGATCAAGCTTGGTCACTCCTGCTGTCATGCGAAGCATCTTCATCTCAGCTGCCGTTAATTTACTCTCATACTTTTTGTACATCGTCCAACATTGTGAACCGTATGTGAGCGCTGGACGTACAACTGCGGTGTAGAGCCTTCCTTTCAACTTAGGGGGCATTTTTCTGTCACAGAAGATAGCGGAATTTTCTCGCCACTTCATCCACCCTACGCTTACACGATGATTGATGTCGTCATCACAAGTTGCTTTGCTATTGATCATAGATCCCAGATATTTGAACTTTTCGCACTTGGGAAGCACTGTTCCATTCAAATAAATGTCTGGAATAGGCCTGACTGGATCAGAGAACGGGCAGCACAAGTACTCTGTCTTTTTTGAACTAATGCGATACCCATTTCCCTCCAAAACGTCCACCCACACATCAAGTGCTCGTTGCAGGGATGTAGGATCCTCACTTATGATGGCTCCATCGTCAGCAAAGAATAACTGATGTACCTTGGGGTCCATCACTTTACCTTCAAGCAGATAATCAAGGACTGTAATAAAGAGCAAAGGACTTAAAACCCTTCCCTGGTGCACCCCGACTTTGATTGGGAACTCTTCGGTTACTCCAGCGGGGCATCTTACTCTTGTCTTTGCTCCTTCGTACATGTCCATGATCATCTGTACATAGGTTTCTGGAACCCCTCGATGGCTCCGCCCATATCAGATCTCGTGGTTGTCCGTCGAATGCCTTTTCAAAGTCAACCAATACAATATGCAAATCCCTTAAGGAATCACGATGTTTTTCCATTATGATCCTTATACTTTGGATTGCATCTGTGGTTGATTTACCCGAGACAAACCCGCACTGATCATCAGATAGCCGTATTATTTTTCGCAGTCGGCCACCTAATACCCGCTCAACGATTTTCATGGTATGTGACATCAGCTTGATCGAACGGTAGTTATCACAGTTTCGCGTATCACCCTTCCCTTTGTATACAGGGAGAAGGTAACTTTCCCTCCATTCATTCGGCATTGGATCACCTCTCACGAATTTGGAGATGAGAATTCTGAGCCATCTGAACCCGATGTCTCCCATCTTTTTCCAGAACTCAGAGGGTATCTCGTTTGGCCCAACCGCTTTTCGTTTTTTGGAGTATTTGACCGCCTCACTAACTTCTTCGACTGTAATGTCGGGTATTTGTTCACAGTTAGGGGTGGCTCTTGGAAAGTATAGCCGGGGAAACTGTTCATTCAAAAGCTCTTCACAATACTGCCGCCACCTCTGCAGAATTTTGTCGTCATCCACAAGAAGCTGGCCATGAGCATTGCTAATGAACTTTGGCGAACGAATCTCCTGAGCATTCTTCCTTCTTTGGGCGGCTATTTTGAAGATAGTGGCACTCTTGTTCATATTGCGTCTTCGCAGCTCCTGGATAGCCTGGTTTGCATCAGCAACCGGGGAAAATATTTTATCCAGCTCCCGATACAGGCCCTCCGTACTCTCTGCTTGAAGCTGAGCGCACTTCTTCTTCGCTTTTTTCTTGCAGCATCTGTATTCAATTTCGAGGCGAGCTTTTTCGTCACTATTATTAGAGGGGCACTTTGACCAAGCTTTGAAAGCCGCTTTCTTCTCATTTATCACCTTCTTAGCTTCATCACTCCACCACCATGTTTCTTTGGCGTGTTGATGGTGGCCTCTTGAAGCTCCTAGCAGTGATTTGGCTTTCTTTAAGCAAGTTCGCTGTAGGGAATCCCACATATTTTGTGCTCTGCACTCTTCATCCTCAGCTCCGTTGATGGTGTGAGAGAGGTAATTTTTCATTACGAAAACAAAAGCATCGCCTTTTTCTTTGTCCAGATTGTACCACTTGATTTTCTCAGAGACCCCTGTTTGTTTGCTTTTCTTTGGTGTTTTCATAAAAATTTCTGTTAGCAGGAGACGGTGTTGACGAGCGATTGCCTCTCCCAGGATTGATGACATTAAGTTGAAATAATGATATCAGCCAAATAACCAACTCTTGAGGAGATGTACAATTGTGCTTGTTTTATGGCATTTTGAATTGTTGCTCGCAAAACATCTGGTTCCATATTGGTGATTTCTTCTTCAATGTTGGCTTTCAAGACTTGCACGATTTGTGGTTTGTTGTGGTAAACGCGAGACATCAAAAAGCCCCAAAGGAAGAAGTCTGGCACCGTCAGATCTGGCCGGCCAGTTCAAATCGACAAACTGGGAGATCACATAGCTCGGAAATTGGCGATTCCAAATCTCCATCGTTTCCTGAGCTGTGTGAGCGGTCGCTCCGTCTTGCTCAACAATGCTCGAGACCCAAGTCAGCAACTTGCGGCAAAAAAAAAATCGTTTAACATCTGTCTGTAGCGTTCACCAGCAGGCAACGGTGGTGCCATCGGTGTCCGCAAAAAAATAAGGGCCAATCACTTTTTCACTGCAAATACTGCACCAAGGAGTCATTTTAAGGGGATGCAATGGCTTTTCGTGCATTTCATATGTATTCTCCGTGCTGCAGAAACGCAAATTTTGTTTATTCACACAACCAGTTAAGTGGAAATCGGCTTTGTCGCTCATTATGATTTTGAATACGAAATAGATCCGCGTTCTTCAGGTGTGTATCGCTCCTTTATTTTTACCAACTAATTCTCCATCTGTCTACAACATAAATCAAAGCACGCTGTTTGCAATTTGCAAAAATGACATTACTTTTGCCCCACCTGTTATGACGTTGCTCCAACCCCGGTCTAAATTCTGCGTTGCCCAAGTTAGCCTCTTTTCAATATAATTTTTTGTCAGTAGCGGTTTAGGTTTGGTACTCCTATTTTTGATGCCAGATTCTGCCAAATGGCGTCGTATTGTGTTGATGTGTTATGCATTAAAATAGTCGTGTTTCATTATAATACAACATTGCGCAGCCGGTATTTAATTAAATAGACTCGCCCATTAGAAAAGAGTTATAAATGCGTATTTGTGCATCGTGTATAGAAATTTACAAACAAAAAAAAAAAAAAACAATAAAAAGGCTATAAAACATTGAATTTCAACCTAAAATGAGTGAGAGCAGTGATCATATTAAAAAGACATGCTCATCAATAATGGATGGTAATTTAAAAGAAAGTTGACGGAAATTCAAGAATATGTGGGATATCATACAGTGGCATCTAGGTCTAACAACATGCCTCGATTTCGTTTTAATTCATAGAGTAAACGAAGTTAGTGAAGATTTTAAGAAAAAATGCATTCCATGCAATAGGGATATTTTTGAAGGATCAGGACACTTTCCCAAGACTTGGAAGTTCGTTCTGAAACTAAACACAATACCTATAAGTAAGCCTCCACGGCGCATTCCTTTAAGCCTGCATGCTAAGGTCAACAGTACATTGGATGAGATGGAGACACGAGGCGTTATTGCAAAAAGAGAAGAACCCTCAGAATGGACACATCAATTAGTTGTGGTAGAAAAAAAACTGATGTCTCTATGCGGTTATATCTAGATCTTGGGGATCTTAATAAACATCTAAAGGACGAACACTTTCTCATACCAACATTCGAAGATTTTTGTCAAGCAATGAATGGTATGAAATATTTTTCAGTTTATGATTTTCGAGAAGGCTTTTGGCAGTTAAATCTTTGCCCGTCGTCCAAAGAGCTAACAGAGTTTAGCACACCTTTTGGTATTTACGAGTACAGCGTCCTTCCATGCGGAATAAAGTTAGCGCCCGAAGAATTTCAGAAATTGAACGCCAAACACTTTGGTAAGCTAAGTGGTTGCTTTGTATATATTGACGACCTTATTGTAGGAAAGAGGACATTAGATGAGCATGATGCTAACGTTCAACGAGTTATAGACAAAGCACGCGCCATTTATGTATAGCTTAATAAAAATAAGCTTCAATATCGCATGGATAAAGTAAAGTATTTCGAACACATTTTCACAGGTGACACTATTGCTCCAGACCCCGACCGTATCAAAGCAATTCTACAAATTAGAAACCCCAATAACAAAAACAGAACTAGAAAAGATAATAGAAACACTAAACTATCTGCTATCTTTTATACCCAGTTTTGCTGAGCGTAATGCACCACTTCGCCAATTATTGGTTAAAAATGTAAAGTTTATGTGGACAAATAAATCATTCGAAGGTATTAGACAAAACTAAAAATATTTTGAAAAAACATGTAATTTTACAAATATGTTATCCATCTATCCCAATAACAATTCAGACAGATGTCTCATAAAATGGTCTTAGGTGTTGTACATACATACATACATACATACATACATACATTTTCAATGGCCCGCTAATCCTTCATGAGGGTCGCGGGGATAGGATGCTCAGGTGGACTCTCCATCCTTCTCGATCCTCCGCCATCGACCCCAACTCATCAGGAGGAATCCCTAGACGGCTCCAGGAGAGATGCCGGACTTGGTCCAACCATCTATATTGTAGGCCTACCGCGGGGTCGCCTACCTGATGCCACGGCCACCATGGCACGTCTTGGAAGCCGGTCTGGGGGCCTACGCACTACGTGACCAAACCATCGAAGCATAGATCGTTCCGTTCGGAGAAGTAGCTGCTCAACATTGAGCGCCTCGCGTACTCTAGTGTTGCGCACTCGATCCCTACGAGTTATTCCAGCAACACCGCGAAGGAACCTCATTTCGGCAGCTTGTACCCGCGATCTTATTTTTCGGTCACTACCCAAATTTCATGACCATAGGTGAGAGTTGGAACATACACCGAGTTAAAAACCGATAGCTTAGCTTGAACACTAAGTTCAGCCTTCCTTACAACAGATTGGCCAAGCTCTCTCAAAATTAATCCAGCCTGACCAATTCTACAGGATAACTCGGCATTGCTCTTCCCATCACTCGTGAATAATAACTCCCGAGGTACTTTAACTTATCCACCTGCTTCAGTGGAACTCCACTAACATGCAGAGTGCACTGAATGAGTTTTTTGGAAACGACCATTACTTCTGACTTGTTCACGTTGATCCTCATTCCAGCAACATCACAAACGGCTACAAACCTTTCGAGTGCGCGCTAAAGTTCGGTTGGAGAGGACCCAAGGATGACCAAATCATCCGCAAAGACCAGATGACTAATCCTTAGGTCTCCCACTTCAAAACATTCCCCGCCACGGCTGCGCTGCAACATCCAATCCATATATACAAGAGGAGAGGTGACAAAACGCACCCCTGGCGGAATCCAACGCCCTCAGTGAAGGGTATTGATTTAACATCGTTTATCCGAATACAGCTTCTACAGTTTGTGTATAAAGACTGAATCGCCCTTAACAGAGAACCATCAATCCCATACTCCTGCAGAACACTCCAGAGTTTGCCTCGGGGAACCCTATCATATGCTTTTTCTAAATCTACAAAACAAGTGTAGACACCATTCTGAGAGTGAATAACTGGTCGGTTGTGCTTCTACCGGGACGAAAACCGCACTGCTCATCCCCCAAACCGTCCTCACCCACAGGTCTGGAACGCGTTTCTAGCACCCTAGCGAAGACTTTTCCAGGGAGACTTAAAAGAGATATACCCCTATAGTTCGCGCAATCTCTTTTATCCCCTCTTTTAAAGAGAGGAACTATCACCCCCATTTGCCAATCACCAGGTGTTTCACCGCATTCCCAGCCCACTTTAATGACACGCGAAAGCCATTGAACTCCCTCTTTACCTAAAGCCTTGAGCATTTCTGGCCGAATTTCATCCACACCAACAGTTTTGCCAACTTTTAGCGCTTTGTTCGCCAAAGTTACTTCCTCTACCGTAGGACTACTTTCCGCCCCACTCTCGACAATAGGTCTGTCATCTTCGGTGCCCTGTTCGGGATTGAGCAATTCTGAAAAGTGCTCGCTGCATCTGCGTAAGATGTCCTACTCTTTGGAAAGAAGTGTATCGTCTTTGGATTTAACTCCTTTAACGATATTCAACTTTTTTCCTCTGAGTTGGCGGACGGTCTGCCAGAACATCTTATTTGCAGATCTGTGGTCACGTTCCAATTTCTCGCCAAATTCCTTCCAAGACTGTTCTTTCGCTGTTTTCACAGCTAATTTGCAAGTTCTTCGCGCCTCAGTGTACCGATTTCGAGAATCGGAGTTCCCCAAGTGAATCCACACCTTAAAGGCTCTCTTCCTCTCTCTGATGGCTTCTTGAACTCCGGGCGTTTTGACTGCCAATAAGTTCCGCAGCCGGATTCAAGTGTAGATAATTTTTCGAGACTCGATTGCGAGTTCAATTATTTCGTTCATTCAAGTTGCCAAAGATTTTGAATTTTTTTTATTTACATACGTCTATTTTTTAATTAAAAGACAGAAATATCGGTAGGTCTGGTGTTTTTTTTATAAGGAAATAGGAAATTTTGAAATATAGAAAATCTGGCAGCTGCCGATTGTTTTTTTTAAAATATGGTTTACTTTACTTCGCTTTACTGCTTACAAACGCCAAAAAAAAACAGGGGTAATCAGTGCTCATTTTCAAGACTTGCTCATACATGTATTCTAAGTCATTTTGCAGTCAAATATTTCAATTATTTCCAGGCCTTCAAATAGGTCCCAAAAGCAGAGATACATCTCACAATATTGATATTCGTCCACTGTACGATGCCTAATGAAGCTACATATTTGCGTTCTGCTGACTATCACTCCGAGCAGAGCGAAATTAATGTCAGAAAATATTTAAGTGAATTAATTGGACATTCGTTACAATCTAATAGAGTCAACGAATTAATTTGCTTTATTTCTGCCAAAGATATTTCTGAAATTGAATATCGGATTTCAGTAGTAGAAACAAAGGAAGTATAAAATTCTATTTTGCAATGCAAATTCTAACACAATTTATTCAGGACTTGCTTTCCACGTGGTATGTGTACGAGTATGGATGCTGTATTCGTTGTAAATTCAAAAAACTAGGAGCTTTCACTATAGTTGATGTCACTTGTATATAAAGAATAACATGTTATGTACCTACCCATTTACAGTTGACGCTGTAATTCTGAGAATGTGTAATGTAGCATGAACTTTTTTTTTTATGTACGAATAGGTACTGCCTTTCCTGGAAATATGTTTTGCTGTACAATTTGCTGTATTTTCAGTATAAATAGGTCGAAAAACTGCTGAGATGCTTTTTAAAAAAAAATTAGATTACTGGAAAATTCACGAAACTAAGTACATTATGCTCCACTTGAAAGCCGGTCTGCCATCCTTGTTCATTTTTACACTAAGGCTACATTTCCTCTACATCTTAAAAGTAACTCAACTCTCGAGTCAACGCCTCCTGCATATAATTTGCGCGCAGGGCTGGCGGGCGTTGGAAAGGATAGATAGAGAGAGAGAAAGGTTTGGTGTAGTGATTTGAAGCTCAGTTGTTTATGCTTCCGAGAAACTCCGGGGGGCGGCTTCCAGATAAGTGGTGAGATTTTTGTTACTTTTTGTCTTTGCTTCTGATTCACAGTATTTCTTTCGCGACCACCGATGTCATAGGCATACGAACAAATTTTTCAGCCATTATGACCAAGCTACTGTCAGTGTTATGCCTTTGCAGCAGTGTTTGCACAAACTTTCGCAATTGATCGGACTGACTTTATATATTATATTTCATGAGAAATAAATGAATGTTTGGTGACATCAGGATTTAAACCATGAACCATTAGCGTGGCAATTGATGACGTTACCACTACACCATTGCACCACCACCGTTGCATATGACTGCAATACGAGTGCATTTATTACAACACAAAATTCAATTCTTGAGGGAATGGTCTAGGTTATGCAGCGCACATTACACCCATCTAAAGGATTACAATGCAGTATAGGGCTTTTGATGCAAATCGAACTACCCAACCGTCTTGCTTGTAGAAAGAAAGCGCAATAAAGTCTTATCAGGAACACGTACCGAACACTTGAATACAACCTCGGGGAACAAATTTACTTTCACTAAATAGAATAGATTGGAATGGGGAATGCACTTTCTGCAATCTACGCGCTAAAGAAGATTTGTGTGACTTCATCAGACTTTGTCCCATGCTATTTGTTTTTTGTTTTTTTTTATAAACTTCTCTCGGGAAAGGCGAACATATAACACTGATCTGGCGCCTCGAGATGACTGCAGATGTCTGTTAATTCTCATTTAAATTATTGCAGATGCGCTACTTTGGATCTCAATATTGCTAGGCACCTTACCTTCTTTTTCCCCTTGATTTCTTGCAATCATTTCCAAGCGCGCGCGTTCACCTATTGCCGAGGACAACATCCTGTCCTCGGATAAAAAGCCACAAACATCTTTTGAAATGAAGAAACGCAAGGTAAACTCCAGAACAAATTACTGGAGTCCGTTGCAATGTTTACCCGATAGCGACAACGACAGTGTAGATATGGACGAAATAGTTTCGCCAAATGTCACCAAAAAAACCCATATCCCTCCCATAAAACTGTTGCAAATGCCTTCTGATTATGTGCATGAATTAATGACATGAGGTAGCCGATTACTCAATTAAAACAATGTCGATCGGAATTAAAATTAATTGCGAATCACTAAACTCTTACAAATTAGTGTTGAGTAAATTACGTGAAGACAATTGCCAAATCTTCACACATGAACTGAAAAGTGAAAAAGCTTTCAAAGTTGTTTTGTACGGATTGAACGAAATTGACACAACTAAATTGAAAAACGAATTAGTAAAACTTGGACTTCAGTGTAAAGAAATTAAAATGATTACCAAAAAATTTGATCATTTTACAGATACATTCTACATTGTATCGCTTGTGAGTGGATCGATAAGGTTGAGTGAATTAAAAAAAAATATACGTTCGATCTTTCACACGCAAGTGAAGTGGAGCTTCCAGCGTAAACAAAAAAATCACCTGACACAATGCAGGAATTCTCAGATGTTTGGTCACGGAGAGAGACACTGCCACGTTAAAACATATTGTTCTATCTGTGCAGCCTCTCACAAAACAGAAGATTGCGACAATCAAAATACACACAGCACTCACTCACTCACAGCAGCCGCATCCGAAATTCATCAGCAACATCACCAACACTAACAATGCAACAACACGAGCTTCATAATTGTTGCCAACGGATGAATTTCCTCCTCTCCAACGTGTGCGTCATAATAAGGTAACGAAACAAATCACCAGCAACAATGTCCAGCAGCCGAGTGCATGGGGGAGTCTACGAGTGCATGATGATGCACAGAGTCAACCGTGTGATAGCAACAACAACAAAAACTTCTCAACAACCACTGCTAGTGGGGAGTTATTTTCTATGGAGGAGCTTAATTCTCTGGTAATGGAAATGATTTCCAAATTAAGTAATTGTAAGACAAAGATAGATCAATTTAATGCCATCGCGCAGTTAGCCACTAAATTTTTATATGGTAATGTTAAGTAATATGGCAACTAACAATCTGAATTTAGTAACGTGGAATGCCAGAGGCATAAAAAATAAATACATAGAATTTAATGATTTATATAACGGAAACATGGTTAAACTCTGAAACTAGATTGTCTTCTTCGAATTTTAAATGCTATCGTGTAGATAGACCAAATAGAAGAGGTGGAGGTGTTGCGATTTTTATAAAAAGATCCATTCGCCACACATTGCTCCCGGTTATTAGAACTCGCTGCGTGGAAAATGTGGGTATAAAGATTATACTGAGTGATAGAAGGGAAATAAGCGTAATGTGCGTTTACGTTCCAGGTAAAGCAGCGTCTGAAGTTAAACGAACAAATTTGAAAAGTGATTTACGAAATATTTTAGCTAGAAATTGTGGTTACATAATTGGAGGTGATCTACATTGTAGGCATCGCGATTGGGGGTGTATTCGAGCAAACGCGTGGGGTAACATTCTTCCGAATTTGTCCAATTTGTTTCCGTTTTCTGTCCTTTATCCGCTTAGTCCGTCATATGTACCGTCTGGTTCGAGAGGTCGTCCATCGGTTCTTGATTTTTTTCATTTCAAACGTGTCGCAGCCGATATCGTTGCAAGAGTTGAGCTCAGATCATTATCCTGTTTGTTGCAAAATTTCTAAATCTGTTCAAACATATGAACAGTTTGTTTCAGATTATAAAAGAACCAATTGGGCTAGATTCCGATCAGAATTGAACCCAATATATAGAAACTTACCGACAGTTATTGAAAATGTGAGCTCAAATGAAGAGATCGATGTGATGGTAAAAGGCTTTACAGATAAAGTACTGGAAGTAATGAATTCAAGTACTCCTAAGAAAAGAAAGCAACAGCACTTCTTTAAAATGCCTGACTATATTTTAGAATATATCCGCATACGCAATTCTATTAAGAGACATTGACAACGGTATAGACTACCAGTCTTTAGATCATACCTTAAATATTATAATAAGCTTATCTCCAAGGAAATAGAAAAGCAGCGAAATATTAATTGGAACTCAAAGCTATCTTCTCTAGACAAAAATTCCAAGCCTTTTTGGAATATTGTGAAAGTTGTTAGAAACAAGAACAGAAGAATTCCAACTCTCCAAGATTCGGGAAATGTGCAATATACGGATGAGGATAAGGTGAATTTACTCGCCGCTACCTTTCTGAAAAACTATTCTGTGTCCCAACATCTAGGCGACGTAGTTAGTGAGGCTACTAGCAACCTTATTGCGCAAGCTACTGAAACGCCTCGCGATGAGCTTATATCTCAACAGAGCGTCGAAGATATTTTGTGTTGCTTGTCATCAAGAAAATCTGATGGTATTGATGGTATCAAAAACATGTGTCTAAAACAACTTCCCAAATCAGCAATTGGATACTTAACGTTTATTTTTAATGTTTGCATTAAAAACCAATACTTTCCAAAGGCTTGGAAAATAGCTAAGGTGATACCTATCCCAAAACCAGGAAAGCCACCTGATAAACCAAATAGCTACAGACCAGTTAGTCTGCTGAGTAGTATAAGCAAAATATTTGAGAAGTTAATAAAAGAGAAGCTCACAAGAGTTACGGAAGAAAATAATATACTTCCAAATGAGCAATTTGGTTTTAGATGAAATCATAGTACATCCCATCAAGTACTTAGAGTCTGCCAGCATATTAAAAGAAATCGCTCTTTGGGAAAATCAACTGGCCTTGTCTTGCTAGACATTGAGAAAGCGTTTGATTGTGTGTGGCATTTGGGCCTTATCTATAAGATGTTAGTACTCCGTTTTCCCCCGTACCTCATCAAACTTGTCCTAAGCTTTCTTTCCGATCATTCTTTTAGAGTATTCGTGAATTACTGTTATTCTGTTTGTCATAGTATTGTTGCTGGTGTGCCTCAAGGATCGGTCTTGGGTCCAATTTTGTATAATTTTGTCTGATATTCCAAGGCATGAGTTTAGTCTCAACGTGGAGACAAATTTACAACATGCGATTCAAATATTGCTAAGATATTACAATTGCTGGAAAATTAAACTAAATGCTGAGAAGGTGCAAGCTATATTTTTAAGCAGGAAACGAAAGACTTGTTTTCTTCCAAGCAACCAGCTAATTGTTAATAATACATATGTTAACTGGGTTCCATCTGTAAGATATTTGGGCATTCATCTCGATACAAAACTCACGTTTAAGGAGCATACTGCAGAAACAATACAGAAAGTAAATATAGCGATAAACATGTTGTACCCCTTATTAAACAGGAAGTCTTTACTGAACAGCGCCAATAAGATCATAATCTTTAAAGTCATTTTTCAATCGATATTTCTATATGGTTTCCAAGTTTGGGGAAATTCAGCAAAATGTCGTATTAAAAAACTACAAGTTTCCCAAAATAAAATTCTTAAGATGATGCTTAACCTTCCCCCGTATCACTATACCGCTGATCTTCATAGCATAGCAAATGTTGACTTGATTCACGATCGAATTATAAAACTACCCACAAAGTTTCTCCATAATTGTGAGTTCTCCACAAACCCACTAATAAATCAATTAAATGCTTAACCATGTTTTTCTTTACTAATTTTTTATTTAATTTAATTATTGTATATCATAAAGTATTATTTGTTATTTTTTAATTGTTATTATTTATTACTTATTATTTATTATTTATTATTTGTTATTTATTATTTATTTATTATATATTACCTATTATTTATTTTTTAATTTTTTATTTATTGTTTTATTATTTATTACTTACTCTTATTGTTCATTATTTATTCACTACAATGCACCTGCTTAGTTTTTTAACTATCTTTTTCTTACTATATTGAAGGTTTTTAACGTATTTTTCCTTCAAATTTTTATCATTGCCTAATATTTTGCTATCATTATTTAAAATAATTGCTCAGTAGAAAGATATAATCTGAATATCAAATCTCTGTATGTAAACTGCGCGGTGGCTCACCAAATGTAAACTATAATACGAAAATAAAGATCAATGCTCTTATTAGTTTTTAGTCAATATAGAAAACCGGAGAAAGATCCTCGAGAAGATAATCTAGAATAGATTACTCGCAGTAGCAGAAGAGAAAGGAGCCCTCTCAGATCACCAATTTGGCTTCAGAAGAGCACGATCTACTGTTGGTGCCATAAGAGCGGTAGTTGATATGGCCAAAGGTGCCATCGAAGGCGAAAGATGGCTCTATAGCACAAAGGCGTATTGTGTAGTAGTAACGCTGGACGTTAACAACGCATTTAACTCTGCGAACTGGTCGTTTATTAGAAGGTCACTTGCCAGGATGGATACGCCCTATTACCTGCTACGGATAGTGACGAACTACTGCAACAACAGGAAGCTGAAGTACAATACCGATGAAGGGGTAATATACTACAACGTAACTGCGGGAGTTCCACAGGTATCGGTTTTAAGGCCGGTAGTGTGGAACATCATGTACGACGGAGTCCTACGATTAACGCTACCTGGGGAAGTAACGATAATTGGATTCGCCGACGACATTGCAGTCGTGACAGTAGCTAAACAGATCCATGCAGTAGAATCAGCTACAAATGAAGCAATTGCCGGATAAAAGATTGGCTAATATCCGCCGGACTAGAACTAGCTGACCATAAAACAGAAGCTGTTCTTATAACCAGCCGGAAAACTGTCGAATTTGCCAACTTCCAGGTTGGTAACCAAACCATCAGGTCGAAAGAGGCGGTTAAATACCTTGGAGTAATGCTGGACAACAAGCTACGGTTTAAAACGCATGTTGATTTTGTTATCAAAAAAGCATCGCAAATGCAGGGAGCTCTCTCGCGTATCATGCCTAACATCGGTGGACCTGGATACGCTAGAAGGATTCTACTCTCTAGAGTTATCGCCTCAGTTCTGTTATATGCCGCCCCAGTCTGGGCGGAGGCACTAAGGACGAAGGAGACCAAAAAGAGACTATCGTCATCATACAGACTCTGTGCGCTACGGACAATCAGCGGCTTCCGAACCATCTCTGACGAAGCTGCATTTGTCATAGCTGGAATGGTCTCCATCGATATTCTCGCAGATGAAATGCTGAGGATATATAACAGAAGAGCATTGAGTCACCACGACGCCACTGGTATCAAGGTGATACAAATTGAAGAAATGGCAGCGTCAGCAGCTATGTGGCAAGCTCGTTGGGCTAATACAACAAAAGGCAGATGGACATATAAACTTATACCGACAATCCAAGACTGGATAAGTCGAAAGCATGGAGAATGCAACTACCATCTAACGCAGTTCCTGTCTGGCCACGGTGGCTACCGCAAATATTTACAACATCCTGACAACTCACCATCCTGCCCGGAATGCCCAGGCGAAGATGAAGATACGGAGCACGCAGTGTTTTACTGCACACGTTTCACGGCATGGAGAATTACTCTGCCAAGTCCGTCATTACTCCTCGACCATATGTTACGGTCGGAAGAGAATTGGATGGCAATATGTTCTTTCGTGGGCAAAATCGCATCATCACCTCCTCGGGGTGCCCGCTGGATAGCTATCTGATAGTGAACTAACGATGAGCCTATGCTCAGTCTGACGATATACCATATGTGCAGCTGAACACTCAGACCTGCGTAAGCACATCTGGGTGAACTTCAGCGCGCATATGTCTAACCGGACGAGGTATCTCTTGTTGACCTGATCGGCTGAAATATGCGTCTCAGAAGTCTAGCAAGAGCTCCTTAGAAGGAGGACGTGCGGCGGATGAATTCTCTCGATGGTATCAACTGTGACGTCTACAGACCAGCGGATACCTTACCGGAGCTACTTCAACATATTTGGAGCTGAGGTCTGTAAGGATTTTCAATACTACGTCAGGGTATTGAAAAAGAGATGATGGCGGACGAACGCTTAATGGGCCAACGGCAGCGCTCATATCCCCGAAGTGGGTTACTGACATCGGTGTATCCGGCCTCTTGCCCTAGGGGTACAAAAAAAGGATCTGGCCCTCCAGGTTGAGGGTTGTGCCGTCGGGTTAACTTCCCTACCATGTAAAAACCTTTGGTAATGAAGCAACCAACGGCCTCGGATACGGATGATCTTACTGTTGACGACCCATGCAAACGTAAAAAGGACAACGATCTTCGTGTCTGCAGGTGGAATGTTAGGTCCCTCTACAAACCACGTGCAGTCGAACAACTTGCGGAGGCCCTAGAGTGTCTCAAAGCAGACATTACCGCCATCCAAGAAGTGCGATGTGATGGGCCGGGCAAAAGGAGTATGAAAAACTGCGACATCTACTACGGCGATTGCTACCGGCAAAAAGGACAGCGTCTATTCGGGTGCGGATTTGTCATTGGAGGCAGACTTAGGCAAGAAGTCTTGAGTTTCCGGCATGTGAACGAGCGCCTCATGACTATCCATATCAAGGCTAAATTTGCCAACATTAGCCTAATATGCGTTCACGCCCCTCATGAGGAGAAGGACGACGCGACAAAGGATGACTTCTACCAGCTCTTGGACAAGACGTATGAGCAATGCCCTAGCCACGACGTTAAAATTATCCTAGGAGATTTTAACCCAAAGCTAGGAAGAGAGGAAGTCTTTAGTAGCGTGGTCGGAAAGCACAGCCTGCACGACAACACTTCCGGCAACGGACTCAGGCTAATCGACTTTGCGGCGGGGCGAAACTTTGTTGTAGCTAGTACGCGGTTCCCACGTCTCGATATTCACAAAGGAACATGGCTCTCCTTTGATCGAAAAATCGTCAACCAAATCGATCACATTGCGATCGATGCAAGGCACTCTTCCAGTATTCTGGGTGTCCGGACTTTCCGAGGAGCCAACGTGGACTCGGATCACTACCTAGTTGTAGCCAAGGTACGGATGCGGATATCCACAACGGAGCGAAATCAACGAAATGCTGTGAGGAAATTTGACGTCGAAAAGCTACACTCGCAAGAGACCGCCAGAACCTTTGCCGATCGTGTTTCTTCTAATCTCAATTTTAGTCCTATGCCGCCAGCAGCAAATGTGGAAGACCAGTGGCAGCGTTGCCAAAAAGCCATCAGAGATGCCGCCTCTGATGTACTGGGTTTCTCTCGCCCACCACAACGAAACCCCTGGTTTGATGAGGAATGCCGGCAAGCACATGCAGCAAAACAAGAGGCGTACAAAGCGGCGCTGCATAGAAGGACTAGAGCTGCTTACGAGCTCTACGTGCGCAGGAGAAAAGAGAAACATCGACTTCTCAGAAAGAAGAAAAAAGAGCATGAGAAGCGCTCGATCGAGGAGATTGAGAGACTTTATTGCAGGAATGATGTTCGAAAATTTTACCAAAAGGTAAAAACAACATGCCAGGGTTTCAAAGCCAGAACAGAAGCCTGCAGGGACGAAAATGGCAACATAGTAATAGAATCGCAGTCGGTACTGAGGATATGGAAGGAACACTTCTGCAGACTGTTAAACGGCGATGATGATCAATATTCCGCTGTCAGGCAAAATGAGCCATTCAACAGTGACGATGGCAGTCAAAATTCCCGTCAACCCGGTCAGAATGAAGTGAGGATAGCGATATCTTAACTCAAATCCAACAAAGCTGCCGGAGCCGACGGCCTTGCCGCTGAACTTTTCAAGGCAGGAGGAGATGAGTTGGTAAGGAGCATGCACCAGCTCATCTGTAAAATCTGGTCAGACGAAAGTATGCCCGATGAATGAAACCTGCTGTATGGCGCAGAGGCGTGGGCTTTGACAAAACCGGATGAGCATGCCTTTGGTTATTTCGAGAGAAAAGTTCTTCGAGCGATCTTTGGTCCCGTCTGCATAGACGGTGAGTGGAGGAGAAGGTACAATGCCGAACTATACGGCCTGTACAAGGACATCGACTTAGTCAGAAGAGTTCACATACAGTGACTAAGATGGCTGGGTCATTTAAAGCGGATGGAGTCCAACCTTCCCGCTAAGAAAGTATTCGAATCCACCCGGACTTACGGCGCAGTAGAGGACGACCTCGCGGCAGGTGGCGCAAACAAGTGGAGGGGGACCTCAACCAACTTGGCGTGCGCAACTAGAGGCAGCTGGCTCGTAACCGCACTGGCTGGAGAGGTTTGTTGGTTGAGGCCCAAGTCCACGACGGACTGTAGCGCCATCTGAGTAATATGTTCCTTCGTAACAACTCTACAAAAATTGCTGCGGAGAATAGAAAAGCTAAGAAGAGCAGCTGAAGCAGCGGAAGAAGCTGACACAAGAAGCATAGCATAAATTGCTAACCAGCCCCGCGAAGTAATACCTAACGGCAGTCCCGCGGGGAGAGTGGTTGAAGTGTGTAGGGTGTGTGGTTAGTACGTAAGCGTATTCCTGGCATCGATTACTCAGGTTTGCGAATCGTGCAAGTTAGTAGCACTCGGGCTATTAGTATCTATGAAGATTACACATCCCTGGCGCAATCCAAAAAAATCAAATGTCTTGTACTTTTTGAGAAATTTAGAAAGAACGGAAACCACTTTTTTCTAAGAAAACACATATTTAGACTTAAAAAGTCCTTCTCTTTTTATTAATTGTTTCTTAACATATTTTTAATTGGAAGTAATTATATAAAATTTGCGATATGATCCCCATTTTGTAGAAGGCAAAGATTATATCTCCTTCTAATGGCTGCACATAAATTTATACTTGACAAATTTTCCTGCACTTTTACTTTGGCGACTTCAATCCGTTCTTTCAGTTGTTCCAAAGATCCTATTTCCGCTTCGTAAGCATAATTCTTCATGAATCCCCATGCATAAAAATCTAGGGGAGTTAAATCTGCTGATCTAGGTGGCCATCCCGTCGGGCCTCTTCTTCCGATCCAACGGTCACCAAAATGATCATCCAGCCAGCTTCTTACCGCCAAGCTGTAGTGTGCTGGAGCACCATCTTGCTGGTAGATTAAATTATCTACTATGGCCAAGGGAACGTTTTCGAGCAAATCCGGCCATAGGTCCCGTATGAACTGCAGATATGATTCTCCATTTATAACGAAATTCAAAAACCGGGGTCCGATTACTGTTTGTCCAACAATATCAAGCCAAACATTATAGCTAAAGCGGTGTTGAGATCTATTTTGTTTTTTGTTGTGTGGATTGGTGCTACTCCATTGATGCAAATTGTGAAAGTTAGTTACTCCATCTCTGGTAAACTGTGCTTCATCTGTCCAGAATATCCTTGCAAAATAGTTCCGTTCAGTTTCATCTCTAAGCAATAATGATCTACAAAATTCTGCTCTTAATAGCTTCTCGTTTGAAGTTAGCTCCTGAACTGACGTAAAGTGGTACGGGTGTAAATTTTCGGTATATGGTAAAGCACTAAGTAAGGTTAAGTGCCTTACTCTGACCACCTGCCTATTGTTGCTACCTTTGAACATACTAACACCCAGATGGAGAGAACCAGAGATATGAAGTTAGCCCCCAAGCTGGTGTGGAGTTTTGCGAAGGAACCCATGTATATGAAGCTTTTAGATGAAAACCTTATAGCCCAGCAGGAATTAAATCTTGAAGGAATAGAAGATAGTATTAAGAACTCTTACCCATGTTCCATTAGAAGCAACAAGCAGAAGACGCCAGGCATAAAACCGTGGTTTGATGATGAGTGCGAAAGAGCCAGACGGATTTCATTCGCCTGGCTTAAACTATTTAGAATCTGTAATAAAAGTGTGATCCGTGACTCTTATATCAAAACCAACATTAAGCACAAGACCCTGTGTATGCAGAAGAGGAAAAACCACTGCCAGCTAGAGGCACATAAATTGGCGCATTGTAGGAATGCAGCTGACTTTTGGAAGCGAATAAGAAATGTCAATGGCAGAAGGTACACTATTGCCAGGGAGCTGAAAGCTTCCAATATGCTACGCCAGCCTTCGCGAATGAAATTTTGGACAATGCAATAACACATGCTGAGGTTACAGAAGTACTGTGTAATCTGAAGGGTGGCAAAGCAGCAGGCTCGGATGGGATCCCTTCGGAGTTTCACAAGTATGGCACCAATGAGCTTCACGGTAGACTGACCTGCTTGTTTAATAATATTTTGGAGTTCGGATGTGTCCCGCAGCGATTTAAGGAGGCATTCATTTTTCCTATCCACAAAAAGGGTTGTACATTGGATCCAGGGAATTAAAGGGGTATTTACTTTCTGAATGCATCCTACAAAATGTTTACGGCGATACTTCAAAAACGATTAAATGCGTGGATAGGAGCCAATAACCTACTGAATGAGTTCCAGGCGGGTTTTAGATCAGAGTACTCTACAGTCGGCCATATATTTGTACTAAGTAGCATTGCAAAGTCATTTCTTTCGCAAGGCAAGAAGCTCTACGCCTTCTTTATTGATTTTAAGGCAGCCTTCGACTCGGTGGACAGAACTGCCCTATTATATAAGCTCTACTTTTTGGGAATGTCACTGAAATTTGGTAGGCTAATAGGAAATCTATATGCTGATACGAAAGCTGCGGTTTGGGATGGAGATGTTCTATCGGCATGGTTCCAAACGCATTCAGGAGTACGACAGGGATGTGCGCTGACTTTACTTTACTTATGTCCTTAACCCCTCGGGGGGCATAGGGCGTCAACCACGCCTGCGCGCCATCGTGTTCGGAGTTCTGCAACGCGTTTGAGCTGCCTCCAACTCATTCCTAAAGAGCTCGATTCCTCCTCAACTGATCTGCGCCACGTTTGCCTAGGGCGTCCCGCTATTCTGCCTGCCTGGGTGAGCGGATTCCACTGCATAGCGTATTTCGCAATGGAGTTGTCTTCGCGCCGTAGGGTGTGTCCAATCCATTGCCACTTTCTTCTTCGTATAGTAATGCTTATAGGTTCTTGGCCCGTTCTCAGATAAAGCTGTTCGTTGGAGATGCGGTTCGGCCAAAAAATCCTCAAGATGATTCTTAAGCATTTGTTTACGAAGACTTGCAGCTTGTGTGTGTTAATGGTGTCCACCTTCCAGGTACTGCACCCATAAAGCAGCACTGATTCTACGTTGGAGCGGAACAGTCGTAGCTTGGTTCTTAAGCTAATAACATTGCTTCTCCAGATTTTGGACAGCATTCCGAACGCAGCTTTAGCCTTCCCGATTCTGCTGCACACATCCAGTTCGGTGCCACCGCGATTAGCCGAGACGACACTTCCTAAATAAAGAAAGTTATCAACTTTCTCGACTTGCTTTCCGGCAATGTTAAGTTGAGCGCGGGTATTGGAAGTACTCAGGGCTTTTGTTTTGGCTGTGTTTATTTTTAGCCCCACTTTGTTTGCCTCAGCTTCTAGATTTTGGGCCATCAAATGAAGATCCATTATCCGATGTGAAAGTAGACAAACATCGTCAGCGTAATCTAGGTGTTTAAGGTAAGATGTCATAGTCCAACGAATTCCATAATTAGCTTCCGTCAATGCTGCACGGAGTACATCGCTGATAACCACCAAGAACAATAGTGGGGACAGTATGCACCCTTGACGTACTCCACTTTGGACTTCAAAGTCCTCCGACACCTTACCATTGTGCACGACGTGACACTTGCCGCCCTCATATGTAGCCTTGATAATAGCTATAAGCTTTTCTGGAATGCCTCTCCTGCGCAAGGCCAGCCAAATAGCATCTCGATTCAAGTTGTCGAAAGCCTTCTCGAAGTCGATAAACAGTAAATGTAGCGGAGACCTATACTCAACGCATTGTTCGATTATGATCCGTAAGGTGTTTATGTGGTCGATGCAGGAGGATCCAGCGCGAAAGCCTGCCTGTTCGACATCGAGAGTTGAATCTAAATGATCTTTAATTCGTTCTAGAATTATTCTAGCTATTATTTTGGCTACAGCTGGAAGAACACATATACCTCTCCAGTTACCGCACTCCATCAAGTTACCCTTCTTTGGAAGCTTAATGATCATCCCCCTTTTCCACTCCTGCGGAAATTGTTCACTATCCCAAGCTCTCCGTATTAGCGGATGCAGCAAATCTGCCGATGTATTTGGCGCCGCTTGAAATAGCTCGGCAGGGATGCCATCATCCTGTTTGCCAGGAGGTGTGGAATATGCGGTTGTGCTCGTCAAAGCCCTTTTGTTTGCGGACGATGTTGTTCTGTTGGCATACTCCCCGGATTCCTTACAACTCATGATCAATCGTTTGCATGAGTACACCAAATAATGGAAGCTAGTGGTCAACCTTAACAAGTCCGAAATTATGATTTTCAAGGAAGGTGGTGGCCGAAATTGTTCCAACGAAAAGTGGACTTTGATGAGGGAGCAATCGAAATTGTTAAGGAGTACAAGTATCTCGGGGTTTACATAACTAAAAATATAAGCATGGAACGGCATCTCAAGGAAAAATTAATAAAATCTAAAACGGCCATCAATGTAGCTTGGAAAAAGTGTTTCAACAGCAAATATATTAATCATAGCAGCAAATTCAGGGTTTTTGAAGCGGTGTCCGAGTCGATCCTGTTCTATGCGGCGCAAGTATGGGGCGGAAAGCAGTACGAAACGGTGGAGAAGCTATTAAGATTTTATGTGAAAAGAATATTCCGCCTTCCACCAAATACACCTAACTACATGCTTATGCTCGAAACAGGCTTATCGCCTTTATTTATTAAGACATTCAAGCTACAGGTAGATTATATACTAAAAGCTCTAAATATGCCAGCCCACCGTCTCCCAAGAAAAGTAGTTCTGAATGCTGTGCAAACAAAAACTGGTTGGTACAGGGAATGGCTGGATCTGGCTGATGGATGTGGGATCGAACTGAAAGAGGACAACATGCGAAACTGGGACACCAAAGTGTACGAGCTCATTATAAAGTTAGACGAGCAGGCTAGAGCGAGATATGCTGAAGAGGCAACTGGATCAGTACATAGGGCAATCTACCACAACTTGCAGAGTAACAATTATTTCCATGATAATTACAAGATAGAAGAAATTACTTTGATACTGAGACTGCGTGGTGAACTCCTGAACCTGAACTACATACCCCACAGGGAGAACTTGCCTTCTTCTTCTTCTTCTTCTTCTTCTTCCTTTTATCAGCGAGGCTATGATCCGAAAACAAGGGATCACAACCCTCCCACTTCACCGCATTTCTACTGATCCGCATGTGGGGTTCGCAAGGGAGAACTTGCCTATTTTATGCAACATGTGTAACTTAGTGGAGAGAGAAGATGTATTCCATTTTATGGGAAGATGCCCAATCCTACGAGAAACAAGAAGGCATGTATATGGATATGACGTCTTGACGGAGATGCAAGTGGTTTCCCTCCTTAATGAAGCGGATGTAAGCACACTTTACCGGTATTGCAAAATTGCTCTAACGTATCGACAGCAAATTATAAACGAAAGCTTTTAACAAACTATTGCCTTTATTTTATGTCGTTTACTATAGAAGTTAAAATTACTATTTTATTTTTACTTGTGAATATTAATAAATCAACCAGGCAGACGGCAAAGCCATGCTAAATTTGGATTTTGATTTTGTACTGTATTAGAAAAAATTATATGAATAAATAAAATCTTATGAATTGAATTGAATTGAATTGGTAAAGCACTCTCCATACTCTAGTTTGGGGTACTTGAAGCATAGTAGCTATCCTCCTTGTACTAAGGAAGGGATTACGTTAGACCAAATTCAAAATTCTTTCATCTGAGTTTGCTGATCTGATCCATCAGTAGATGATCTTTCTCTGCTTTGATACTCTAGCACTCCGTGATCTCGAAGACGTCGGTGGATTCTTGAAAATACTGTACGACTGGGGCACCTCCTATTGGGATATTTTTCAACGTAAAGTCTTTGGACTTCATGATCTCGACCATCAGCTAAACCGTAGCAGAAGTGCATGTCTGTTAATTCTTCTCGAGAGTAGTTTGACATCGTATTGTGTTGACGAATTGACACTCAAATTGGAACTAGTTATTTAATAGTAAAAATAATAAATAGTAAAAAAAATTGCGGTATTATTGTCTTGGCCTTAACGGTAGAACCCATCGACGCGGCGCCGGCGCCAGCCGTAATAAAAAAATTGGCAGGACAATTTTCACGTGTTATCAATGAAAAAAAGGGTAGAATAGGATTAATCCAGTACTTTATCACTTTATTGTTCTTGTCTCGACCCAACCTATTGTTAAGAATAATTTGAATAATAGTTTGGCAATACTGTGGATTATGGGAAAAGTATAACACTTTATATCTTTATATAACCATCAAATCCATCTTATATAATAAAAGTTTCAGTTTCACTTTGTACTTAAAAGTAAACGGTCGTTTCAGTTACATAAGCTCAATAGGTTATGGGCCCAGATCGCGCGAGAAGGTCAAATTAAAGTCAAGTAATCCGAAAACCGTTTTTGCCCTGCCTGAGTTTTTTTTTTCGTTATATTTCCGAGTAGTTAGAACGTATCCCATTTTTGTTGGTTGCAAAAAAAAAAAAGGAAAATATGGAATCAGAAATGTTCAAAGTGGACAAGTTACAAAACTCAGAGCAGTACTCTGCTTGGAAATTTCAAGTAAAAATTTTATTTAATGCTTCGGATTTATTCGACTATGTAAATGGCTCTAATGCAAAACCAGTGAAAGCAGAAAGTGAAACTCAGACCGCCTACGACAATCGTTTGTCTACATGGATGAAGAACGATAGCAAGGCTCAGCGGATCATTGCTATGAGTGTAGGCTCGACACCACTTCGGCACATTGTCAATTGCAGCACGTCAAAGGAAATGTGGACCAAATTGCAGGCGGTTTATGAACAGACGTCCAAAGCAAATGTTCACATGCTTCTACAACGTTTTTATGGATTTGAGAAGGAGGTCGATGATGACGTGGCAACCCATATCTCTAAGTTGGAAAATATTGCAAGGCAACTTAGGGATATCGGAGAGGAGATATCCGATAGTATGGTAATTACTAAGATATTGATGACTCTTCCCGAAAGCTTTCGGCATTTTTTTTCTGCGTGGGAGTCAACGGCCAAAGGGGAACAGACGTTGGAAAATTTGACGTCACGCTTGGTTATGGAAGAAGCTCGAATGCTTTCCAATCCATCACTTGCAGGTACTAGCACTTCAGCTTTAATTGCTAAGCGCAAAAACTGGAAGCAGCAAAAGCAAAGAGTTTCCAAACCTGGGAAGTGCTTTAGGTGTAACGAGGTAGGCCACTGGAAAAGAGAGTGCCCGAAAAAGTTTGCCGATCATAGGAAGACTGGAAACCGAGGGGAAATAAAAAGGGGTGATGCACTCATGTGCAAGGCGGCAAGAGACTACGATCACCAGTGGACTGGAAGTCAAAGCGAGAGAGCTAGCGAGAAGAAAGCTTTTGCTAGCATTGATCGATTATGTACTGGAAATGGAAGTGAGGCTTCGATGATGCAGAAATCTTCAGCTGTTGCTGATCAACTATGGACTGGAAGCAGGGGTGAGGTAAAACCAGAGAAGGTGGCTGGTTTATCTGGAGGTGATGAGGCTGAAGGTGGAAGTGAGCAGCAAGGGATTGAGTTTCATGTGTTCAATGCATTGATGGTCAACGATGGCAAAGTTAATGACAGCTGGTATCTCGATTCAGGAGCCAGTGACCATATGACGTACAGAAAAGATTGGTTTGTATGCTACAGAAGGTTTTCTGATCCAATTAAAATAAGAGTTGGAAGTGGTGAGAAAATTTTAGCACTAGGTATAGGTGATGTAAATATTTTGTCTTTTAACGGAGAGGAATGGTGTGAAAAGCACTTATCTGAAGTTTTGTATGTGCCAAAATGATCAGTGCATCTTTTTTCACAGAGCCGTGCCTTAGACAAGGGTTTAAAATTTGTCTCCGACCGAGTGCGATGCGAGTTTAGGAAGGACGACGGAACTGTTGTGGCAGTGGGAGAACGAGAGGCACAACTTTTCAAAATGCGTTTTCGTGTCCAGGATCCTATGAGCAAAACGGCGAATGTGGCGACTTCAAAGGCCTTGCCATTAAGAATATGGCATGAAAGATTAGCGCATCAAAATTTTGAAAAGGTACGTGCACATCTTAAAAAAGAAAATATAAATTTTATAGACGAAAAAGATTCTACGTGCGATGCTTGCATTTATGGAAAACACCATAGGATGCCTTTTCCTAGAAGCACCTTTCAAGCCAGTCAGCCAGGAGAGCTAGTTCACATAGACGTCTGTGGCCCTATGGAAGAAACATCAATTGGAGGGTCAAAGTATTTCATTCTTTTCAAAGACAGTTATTCGCGCTTTCGGGCTGTATACTTTTTAAGAAACAAATCTGATGTCTGCTCTTCCATAGAAAATTTTCTAGACCGAACAAATTGTGAAACTCGGCATCCAGTGAAAACAATCCGTACTGACAATGGATCAGAATTTGTCAACGAAAGAGTTAAAACTCTCCTTAAGAAAAACTCAGTACGCCATGAGACCACAGTAGCATACACACCGGAGCAAAATGGTAAAGTTGAGCGGGAGAATCGTACAGTGGTGGAAGCGGCTCGAACGATGCTTCATGTCAGGTCCTTAGGGAAGAAATTCTGGGCTGAGGCGGTGAATACGGCAGTTTTCGTTTTAAATCGGACTGGTGACCTTTTTCCAGGTGGTAAGACTCCGTACGAATTGTGGTGTGGTGGCAAAGTAAGGACAGAAGATTTTAAAGTTTTTGGTATTGAAGCGTTTGTGCATATACCTAAACAAAAACGCAGAAAATTTGACAAGAAGGCGGAAAAAGGACTGTTTATGGGTTATGCTGAAAACACAAAAGGTTACCGGGTTTGGGTTCCAACAACACGGAAAGTAGAAGTGGTAAGGGATGTCATATTTAGGGAAACGAAGCAGAAGGATTATCTGAGCAAGGATATTTGGGTTGAAGACTCTGGAGACTATGTGGAAACTGCATCCTTTCCTTTAAGAATTGACGACGACGAAGGTGTACCTCCAATAGGAGATGATTTATATCAGTCAGCGCAGGAAGAGGAAGCAACCGAGGGAGATGATGATGGCGCTAGTAATGAGAGTGATGATGTTGAGCGTGCTTCTCCTCCACTCAAAAGTCGGCTGCGGAAGAAAACCCAAGAAACAAGAATCTGCAATATCACCGAAAAACATGTATTTCTTATTCAAGAAGAGCCACAAAACTATAAGGATGCTATCACATGCAAGAATGCTGTGGAATGGAAGGAAGCAATGGCAGAGGAAATAAACAGTCTCTACAAAAACAAAACTTGGGAGTTAGTGCAGTGTCCATTGCATAGAAAGGCCATCGACAATAAGTGGGTGTTCAAGTTAAAAAACTTAGATGGTAAGGGACGGCAAAAGTACAAGGCCAGGCTGGTGGTTCGGGGATTTAATCAAGAAAAAGGAACAGACTACGGTGAGACATTCAGTCCAGTGGCGAAATTCACGTCTCTGAGATGTATATTCGCGATTGCTGTAAATGAGGGATTAAACCTAATACAATTTGATGTAAAAACGGCCTTTTTGAACGGTGATCTCAGCGAAGAAATTTACATGCAACAACCCGAAGGTTTCGATGATGGTTCTGGGAGGGTTTGCAAACTCAGAAAGAGCCTTTATGGGTTAAAACAGGCTTCTCGGTGTTGGAATAAGAAATTCACTGCAGTTCTGATGAAGTTTAATCTAAAACCCACCATGATGGATCCGTGTGTGTTCGTGTCAAATGATGCCAATAGCCGGATGATCCTTGCAATATACATTGACGATGGTTTGGTTGCTGCACAGAAGAAAGAGGACGCTTTGAACCTGATTGATTTCTTAAAAACACATTTCGAGATCACCACATTGGATGCTGAATGGTTTCTAGGCATGGAGGTGACAAGGAAACATGATGAAGCGATTCACGTTACTCAGACGCGGTATGTAGACAGAATTTTAAGGCGATTCAACATGGACTCCTGTAAATCAGTTTCAACTCCTGCTGAGGCCTGTTCGCATGCAGAATCCTTGTTTCCAGAAGTCGCAAAGTTTCCATACAGAGAAGCTGTGGGATGCCTCATGTACTTGGCAGTGGCTACTCGACCGGACATTGCATTTGCAGTGGGAGTGGTCTCTCGATACCTAGATGCACCGACCCGAGTTCAAGTCAATGCCGTTAAGAGAATTCTGAAGTACATCAGTGGAACCAGACAAATTGGTATACTTTTTGAAAAAAGTAAATGTCTTTCTTTAATCTGTTTCAGTGATGCTGACTATGCTGGTGATTCAACTACCAGGCGTTCTACCTCTGGTTTTATCCTTACCATTGGCAATGGGCCGTTAGCTTGGTCATCGCAGAGGCAGAAATGTGTGTCACTTTCGACTACAGAATCAGAATACGTGGCTGCCTCACAGGCAGTTAAAGAAATGATTTGGTTGCAGCGATTACTCTCTGAGATGGTTCCAGGTGGAGTTGGCGAGTCAGTCTTGAATATGGATAACCAAGGGGCAATCCGGCTTATTAAAAACCCGGAGTTTCACAAAAGGACGAAACATATAGATGTTCGTTATCACTTCATTCGCGAAAGATACGAAAGAGGTGATTTTTCAATCAACTATGTACCTTCTGAACTTCAAAACGCTGATATATTTACAAAAGCACTCAGCAAAGAAAAATTTTAAAAATTTCGCTCATCGATTGGAGTTAAGTAAATGAATTATAACAATAACGCTTTTTGTAGCTTTTTTTTAATTTGAATTACTCCTATAAACTAAAGTAAGAAATGAGATTTTTGTTAACATTGATTTGTATTAAACTTATTCAAAAATGGGAGTGTTAAGAATAATTTGAATAATAGTTTGGCAATACTGTGGATTATGGGAAAAGTATAACACTTTATATCTTTATATAACCATCAAATCCATCTTATATAATAAAAGTCTCAGTTTCACTTTGTACTTAAAAGTAAACGGTAGTTTCAGTTACATAAGCTCACACTCTGGCTTTTTGTCACACCTTATGCGAATCACCCTGTGTACATATGTCTACTACATACTATTACTACGACTAATTACTATCGGTGTTATTTTATGGCGTCCATGAAAGTTTAAATAAAACTCGTGGATAAGAATAAAGAATTTTAATTAACTTCCATGAGTAAGCACATAATTATTACACCAAACGGTTGTTCGTTTTGTAGCAGGTAGTACGTTGGCTTCTTAAGCTGGATACCACAATTTTTCATTCAAGGAAAAAAAGCATCCTGGTTACAACCAAACTGTTCATCTAAGTCTCAGTGTCTTACAACAGCAAAAAAAAAGTCCAAAGTCCTAAAGTAAACTCAATAATGAGTTTCACCGTTGATATTCCATTTGTCCAATTGGTTTTGTTTCCACTCACGTTCTATTAAAAATACTTCAGCATTATTTTCGAAAATCATGGTTATTTAAGGTGTTCAGAATGACGCATCTTTACTGTAAAATTTAATATCTTCTGAATGAATTAAAAAATGAAAAGTAAATTGTTTATGTTGAAGTTCTGAAAGGCAATAACGAAGCGCTTCTGGATTTAACATTGTGGGTGTCTTTCAGTATGTCATGTCCTTATAACTTATTGGATAGATTCCGGGGTTCTTTGTGCCAAATAATAATACTAAAAAAAGATTGTTTCCATTATGTGAAATATGTTATTTTCGTCGTTCATTGAAATGTGGCAAACTCGATTTCGAAATGAGCTTTATTCACTAGCTTAAATCCAATCAACTGAATGGCATACGCTCAAAACTAGAAAGCTCAAACAAAGCGTAAGGGCAGTATGTGAAAAAAACTACGACGTGTAAACAATTAACCAAGAAAGATAGGTACAGAGATCGAATTTAACCGAAACCGCTACAGATACAGTATGGGTTAGGCTAGGTTAGGTTGAAGTATCTGTCAGCTTAGAAACGCCAACACACTCAGACCAACAATAACGTAAGCTCTGACGCGATCCTGAATAGCCTACACAGAACTCATCTTAACACCGACCTATGCAACTCGATTGCACAGATGCTTCAATCGAGAGAGGAATGCAGAGGAATCCCCCAAGGCGGAGTTCTGTCTCCGCTAATTTGGCTCCTTGTAGTGGATGAGATCTTGCTAACACCGAAGGAATACGGCTTCAACACGACTGCCAATGCTGACGATATGGTTACCCTGGTTTCGGGAAAATTTCCTCCGGTCCTAAGTGAAAGCCTCAATCCCGCAAGGCAACAAACAAAAAAAAAACAAATATTTGGCGCAACAGCTCTTTAAAGTGCCAGGGCCTAGCTTCTCGCAACCACTCATGTTGTGTGCGTTATATTTTTTCACATCAATGGAAGGGACCTACAGTTTAATGCCGAATCCGAACGGCGATTTGAGAAACTTTTTCGTGACAACAATACTCTCGGATGTTTGTCAGACGCTCGCGAGAGGTGGGACCGTGAAAAAACTTTTTGGTGTTTTCTGGGATTCGAACTTGGAACCTCATGCGTAGTGATCCGACACACTAACCACTTACGCCACCGCGCCCCGCAAGGCAACTGGTAGATAACTGGGTCAGTAGCAAAGGGCTGGGAATAAATCCCTCAAAGACGGAGTACTTGAGAAGAAATACCAGCTTTGAAACCTCACCAAAATCCAGAGGGCAGCGTGCATCGGCAATGAAAACCATGTTTAGTTTCATTCCGATTGATATATACTGTAGCCGTCTGGCGGCCAAAACCCTTGTAAGACTAAAAGAAGGCTGACTGTGTTCATCGGGCCTTTACGGCCATGCCTCCAGTTTGTTCCGATGGGGGACACATGAGCCCGATGCTACCATTTGAAAGGAGATTCACTACAAGAATTCCTGAGAGAATATACTGGAAGAACCGAAGAACCATGAAGAAAAAGGAGTTGGCGTTCTATACCGACCGTTCTAAGATGGACGTTGACAAGGGAGCCGGAGAAAGCCCTAGAAATAAACCACTCATTTACAATAAACGCAAGAACTCTGGCAGTTAGTACTGGCCACTGGCCCATCGGGGTTCATGCGGCCAGAATTGGCATTGAATTTAATGCACACTGTTGCAGCTGCAATACTGCTGATGAGATAGAAACAATCTTACACTTCCTCTACCAGTGTCCGGCTTTAGGCAAGGCCAGACAGCGCACCTTAGGTAAACTCTTTTTCGACAACCTTATAGAGATAGCGGAGATTAGCATTGGGGTTATTATCAGCTTCCTCAATGCAACAGGGTGGATTTGAATAATCCTTACCCCCTTTTTTCTTCTTTTTTCCCTAGTAGTTAACGTCCTTTTTACATCCGTTAGGTCACTTGAGTTGTGGTAATAAAACGGCGCTTCTGCGCTAATTAAGTTTCGGCATGGTTTGCTGACACAACCACTCCTACCTACCTTAGAATAAACGACGACTGCAGTGTCTTTCAGGATCTTTCTTACTAAGAAAGGCTCGGCCTCCTTTTTGTAGTAACCCCAATCAGTTCCTTATGGAAGAAAATAGAAGATGAAGCGACCGGTCGAGCAAACAGACGCTGGGTTTATCTGGAAACATGTGCAACGGCCAGGGCGCTATGGCTGGCCTTCAGCAAGAACTGATCAACCTCTCTGGTGAAACTTAGACGTTAAAGCGCACGGGTGGTTACTGGCATAATTACTGGTCATTGTGTCATTGGCGTCCACGCGGAGCAACTCGATGTGCTGCATAACGACTATTGTAGAAGTTTCAAGGACGAAGAAGAATTTGAATCTATTCGACACCTGCTATGTGATTGTCCTGCCCTATCCGTCAGAAGAATGAGGACTCTTGGTAGTTACTTCTTGTCGGAGCTAGAGGACTTAGGCAATGTAGAGCTGACGGACCTTCAGAGATTCATTTCACTATCTGGGTGTACTAACAACGGACTATCTCTACAGCGTTTCCAGTATTAAGTAATTGGACACAATGGATCCAAACTGTTGGTCTAAGTGAGCATTGACTCTTTGTGTCACAAGGCACCCATCTACCTAACCTAGCCTAACCTAGACCAACAATAGGTCCATTGTGATACCACGTGGATCATAGGAACAAGTTTCTCTCTACCTACTCGTTGAACCATTTTGAGCTTCTGATGAAGCGTAAGAGGCTCCTAATATCTACGAGTATGCTTATCAGATCGCTTATTTCGTTGTAATAGAAGGCTCCTAAGTAAAGCTTACTTCTGCAGGACAGAGCTGGATAGATACAAAGACAAAAGAAAATTTTGTCCAAAGGGCATATCAACCCGTCTTTTCTTAAAAAGACGGATGGAAGCTGGACGGATTCTTCTGCGGCGTCTCTGGAACTCCTAATGAGTATTCATTTTCCAGACTGCAGTGAGATTAGAGTAGAACAAGCTAGTTCCACCTGTACGCCACTGGCAGCTTGGGATAGCATCACGAACATTATTATGGAAGATAAAGTCTCCTGGGCTATAAATAGCTTCTCTCCATATAAGTCACCTGGCCCTAACAGCATCATGCCTATCATGCTGCAGAAATTGCAAGGCATAGCAATTCCCTGGCTATTACCGATTTATAGGAGTTGCTTAAGCCTAAACCATGTTCCCCAAACCTGGAGACGTGTCAAAGAGATTTTCATCCCAAAGGTGGGCCGGCGAGGACATGAATCCGCGAAGGATTTTAGACCCATTAGACTTCCATATCCGCGATAACCTGAGTTCTCCACTGTCGAAATCCCAGCATGCGTATCTCAAAGGGCGGTCCACAGAAACTGTTCTTCATGAGGTCGTGCGTACAGTGGAAAAAACTCTTCACTACAAAGAATATGCTCTCGCCACATTTCTTGATATAGAAGGAGCCTTCAACAACATTTTCACTGAATCTATTCAGGAATCGCTCACCGAGTTAGGTGTAGAAGGCTTTATTAGCCAATGGATAGTTTCTATGCTCAGTACTCGTATAATCCATGCAACACTAGGCAACAGTAGTACAACTAAGACGGTAAACAGAGGAACTCCACAAGGCGGAGTCATCTCCCCCTGCTCTGGTTAATGGCGATTAATAAAATCTTGGTGCGACTTGATAGGGAAGATTTTAAGGTGGTTGCGTACGCGGATGATGTGGTTATACTAGTATCAGGAAAGTTCCTCTCCACGATAAGTCAACTCATGGAGAGGGCTGTGGATAAGGCACACTCATGGGCTACGAACTGTGGCCTAGGAGTAAATCTGGCGAAGACTGAAATGATGCTGTTTACCACTAAAACCAAGTTACCGGCATTCCACCTGCCGCCTGCTAAACAATCTTTCAACATCTAACCACAATATCGCTATTTTTTCGGTTAGCCAGGCTGCCATCAAGGCCATTGATACGGTTTGCATTTCTTTAAAACTGGTAGAGCAGTGCCGGTTCGAATTGTAGCAACAAAGAACTCACTCGAGAATCGCTCTCATCTAGGTCCCAGGGCACAGCAACCATGAGGGTACCTAATGCGTGTGCTGATGAGCTGGCCAGGCGAGGATCGGCCCTTAACAGCTCTCTAGCAGAAAGAGTCGACATTCCGCTTGGTGCCGTTAAGGGCTATATTCACCTTCACTTCCTCCAGCTAGCCAATCGCGGGTGGAACAGCCTCACAAGCTGTATCATATCTAGAAAGACGTGGCCCAGTTTCAACAAACCCAGGTCAAAAGAGTTACTAGGCAAACCAAGACCAGTTATTGCCAAAATCGTAGCTATTATCACAGGTCACTGGCCAGTTGGAGACCATGCGGCTAAGCTTGGTATCCCCCACAACACCTTTTGTAGGATCTGCAAGGATATTTATGAGAAAGAATCTCTATGTCACTTCCTTTGCAGATTTCCGGCCCTGGCGAGGATCAGACAACAAACTCTTGGCAAACCCTTCTTCGAGGATCTGAGAGAGAAAGCGGAAAAAACGGCGCACCCTAAGCGCTAATTGGGTTCTTTTGGACCTCCACTTTACCTACCTACCTAGATACAAAGACGGTGCGGAATAGTTTCTTCCTCTTCTTTATCCATGCAGGTTCTGCAAAAACCATTTCAATATACGCCAAGCCTTGTAGCATGCTTGCCTATTAGACAGTACCCAGTGATGACACCTATTGTAGCGCCGATATGCATTGTAGATCCAGTTTTAGCCAAATTTGTTTTGTCGCTAGACATATTGGTCCACTTGTCCACCTAAGGTTTGTACTCTCGTTAGCATCCAGCTTAAATTTGGGTTTGCAAGTAGCGATTGATATAACCAAAGGTGCCTTTATCTGGCAGGATGAGTATAATTGTTCCTATTCTGCCGAGTTCATCAGCCTTACAATTCCCCGGAATTTCCCTGTGCCCCGCCACCCAACACAGGTGAATATTGAACTGCTCCGCCATCTCCGTAAGAGACGATCGGCAGGCTAGCGCGACTAAGGAATTTATAAAGGTCGATTTCAGGGATTTGATTCCTGCTGGGCTGTCTGAAAAGATGCGGATATCTCTAGCAGATATCACGTTTATCCTAAGCCAAGATAAGACTTCTTTAATAGCCATTATTCCCGCCTGGAACACGCTACAATGATTTGGAAGACAGAAGGAGAGCTTAACACCCCTATTATGGTTAACGAATCGAACGTCCGACCCAAGACGAGCTGTCAGCAAATTGCTTCTGTCGTGGTATTGCTGTTAGCAAACATTTTCATTTGATTAAAGAGTAAGTGCTGACAAAGGAAGAAACAATTAAATGTAATCTGCGAAGTGTATAAAGCGACAGAAGTAATTCGCCGGGAGGTTCGACTTGAGTCGAACGTTCGATTCGCTAACCATAATAGGGGTGTAAGATTAAGCCTCTCGGAGAAAACTCCTCCACCAACTCCGTCTTTGGTTTTTGATCCGTCAGTGTAGAAGTGAATTGACTCAACTTCTACAAATGCAGTGTCCTTCCAGAGTGATCTGGAAGGGATGGTGACTAGGAAGCTCTCGTCAAAATTAGACGTGGGATGGTATAGTCCGTGTTTTGGTCCTCAAAACGGGCAAGCCGACCAAACCGGAGTCACTGAGAAAGTCTGATGGCAAGTTTACTGAGACGAAAGCGGAAACTTTTAGTCTTCTCCTGGAGACTCACTTTCCTGGCAATAGGATAATCACTAGGTCGCAGCTTGGTCCGCTTACCCAGGCTGATCTTGATCTAAGTCAGAAAACTCGGCGCAGCTGGTATATTGCATCAGCCGTAGTAACAGATGAGGGCATCAAATATGGTGTGGCATCTTTTGATGGTTTCACATCGCCTGGCACCGATGGAATATATCCAGCTATGCTACAATAGGCTATAGGTCAGCTATTGCCAACTCTGAAAAAAATGTTCACCGCTGGCTTGGCGCTGGCATATATTCCTACACCTTGGCGGACAGTCAGAGTAGCTTTCATACCGAAAATTGGTAAGGAAGACTATTCGCTCCCCAAGAGTTTCAGACCTATAAGTTTGACATCCATCTTACTGAAAAGTATGATTTCAAGTGCGCAAAGTTGCTTTGAAGCTGTATCCACTATGCAGCATTCCTATCAGCGTGGGAAATCCTGCGAGACCGCACTTGAAAATTTAGTGGCCAGAATTGAATGCGCGCTTGATAGGAAAGAATACGCGATGGGTATCTTCATCGACATTGAGGGTGCTTTTGACAATGCGACTTTTGACTGCATGTGCGACTCTGCCAGACAACACGGGGTAGATGAAACATTAGTGTTGTGGATTAAAGCAATGCTAATGAATAAAACTTTGGTAGTGGATGCGGATTGTGGCCAATATGTTATGACAGGAGTAAACAGGGGCTGTCCGCAAGGTGGCGTTCTTTCTCCATTGTTATGGTGCATGGTGGTCGACTGTCTGTTGAACACTCTAAATAGTTCTAACGTCTACGCTCAGGCATATGCGGATGATGTCGCTGTACTTTCTGTCGAGCCATGCCTGGCGACGGTCTGTGCTAACGCGCAGGCGGCGCTGGACATGATCGATGAATGGTGTACTAGGAGTGGGCTTTCGGTGAATCCTCTTAAAACTGAGGTTGTTCCTTTTTACGAGAAGGAGGATTTTGACCGGTCTGACTCAGCCAGTGCTAAAAGGCGTCACCATTCGCATTTCCAATGAAGCCAAATATCTGGGAGTGATTTTAGATGAGAAACTTCATTGGTCTAAACACGTCGAGTGGAAAACATCCAAGGTGCTCTCCGTCTTCTGGCAGTGTAAGGGTGCTTTTGGCAAGACTTGGGGCTTGTCACCGAATAAGATTCTCTGGATCTACAGGGCTATGATATGACCATTCCTCGCATATGCGTCCGTTGTTTGGTGGAAGGGGCTCTCGCGTAAATATGTGGTTGCCTTTTGGGCGAAACTCCAAAGAGCGGCTTGCCTCGGCTGCACGGGAGCTTTCCCAAGTACGCCTGGCTCTGCTCTAGATACTTTGCTGAACTTACCTCCCCTCGATACTTATATCATGTGTTGCACTATCAAAGCCATCCATCGTCTTAGGCGGGACGGTTTTTGGTATCCTCACACTGGAATTTTGGTGAACTTGTGCGACACTTATCTTACGACTCCTGTCTTATGGCTAGGCTGTCTGATGCAATGACACCAGAACTCAAGCTGATGCGCAAATTCAGAGTCGACTTTCCTTGTGTCCAGGACTGGTTTCGGCCAGAGTCTGAGCCGGGAATGGAATGTAGTCGTATTTTCACGGATGGTTCCAAAACCAGTCGAGGGTCTGACGCTTGGGTCATTGTGGAAGTCGACAACATTAGACTTCACTTCTCGTTAGGCAAATATGCGTCTGTTTTCCAAGCGGAAACTTATGCAATCCTATTGCCCATGAACTATGTTGTAAAGAACAGGTGGAAGGGACGGCTGCGCTTAAGGACTTGCTTAACCCTTTAACTACTTCCAAAATAGTTCGTGAAACCAAGAACTCTTTGAACTCGGTCGCAAGGCTGAATTCTTTGTCTCTTATCTGGGTCTCACGTCACACTGGGATCTTGGGGAACGAGATCTCCGATGAGATTGCTAGACAAGGCTCAGAGGAGGTTTTCTCAGGTCCCGAACCCGCGTTGGGTCTCCCTGCGTCCTCGGTTCGGTCTTCCATTGACAATTGGGTCTCTCACGGGCACAACTGTGTGTGCAATGACTCTCCAGGATGCAGGTTGACTAAACGCATGCTCCCGGACGTCTGTAAGAAATCAGCGGCATTCTTGCTATCTCTCAGCAGAAAAGACTGTAGACAACTTATTGGCGTCTTGACAGGCCACTTTGCTTTTGCCAAGCACCTTAACGTGTTGGGCTTAAGTGATACTACAATCTGCGACGCTTGTGGAGAGAGCGGCGACACCGCGGAACATTATCTCTGTGAGTGTCCGGCCTTTGCTCGTATCAGGTGGCAGATCCTCGATGCGGATGTGGTGAGTGCTGGTACTGTAAGCTCCTCATCACTGAAGTGCTTGCTTGGCTTTCTTAGCAAGACAAGGAAATTCCAATAAAATGGGTAAATCAGGGTTTGCTCTCTGGTAGTACAATAGACCAGTTACGTCTGAGTGCTCCAGTCGAGCGTTTCCTATCCCGACAAAAAAAAAAAAAAGTAGTTCGTGTTTTCGGAAGAGATTTTGAATTTATTCATAGTGGAAGCTTGGCCCAATTCTTTTCTTGACCACTGTAAAATAGTATCAGATGAAACATGATGTCCAATGCCGCGAGGAGAGTTGAACGTAGTGCTCCGCTTATGCACAGACAAGCTCTTCGCTGGACCTTGCTTAGATAATCGCGATATATTGCTTTTTCCAAGGCTATCCATCAGACAGGTCGGGTACTATATACGGTCAATAGAGTAGGATACAAACGTTCTTGACTTCCAACTTGTTTTTAATTCTTCTCATTTCACCATTAACATTGATTTGACGGTTTAAAATTTCTCAAGAAGGTCACTTAAAAGGATCTCAAATGAAAAGTCAAAATAATACGACTGCCCGCTGTCTATACAACAGCTCAGGGAAAATTGGGTATTATTTGACTCCTTTACGTTCCGCCTACCCTTTCCTTTTTTTAGCGTTTATACGGCAGCATTCTCTACCATGGATTTATTTTCAAAACGATGTCTTAGGCTTAACAGACTTTTATATTTTGTGTTGATTGCTATCGCAGTAAAAAGGTATTAACTGGGGGTTAATGCTTACCCCTGCTTTGGAGGGTTGTCAGTCAAATTAAGGCTAATCATGCTTACAGGGGCAGTATTGATTTTTTTTTTATTCTCCAACGGATTTTATAAGTACATTTTTGCGCTGAAAAGGATATTATACAATACTTTGGAATGCGGATATACAGCGAACAGGCTTATGAATTATTCATTCGTAGCCAAATCGCTACGCGTGTAATCCAAACATATTGCCTATACGAGATTACAAGGAAAGGGAGTTTCGATTCACGTTAAAAAACTCGAAAATATTCTTGCTTGTGGCCGTCTGTTAAACGGGATATACAATATAGATGTGGAAGAGGGTGTCCTTTATCGATATGTTTTCAAGAATTTACTACAAGTGTTCAACGGAATTCGTTTGTCTTGTTTTTGATGTTTTTAAGTAGAGCAAAGGAGGTGGATTACAATGGAATTGTTTTTCAAATAAACACGGATTAAATCTGATCGAAATGTGAAGAGTAAATGTAGTATGTATATTATGTCAGTCGGTATAAGGCCTTTTCTATTTTCAGCTGAGCACTAGACACATAATACTAAAACGCATTGTGTTTGCATGTGGGCTAACGTTTACTTCGGACGAATGTGGGAGGATATAATAGAATTTTACACGTGTTGAGAGGCTTCCTGTCAGCCTTCCTTCTATGCCATAACTTTGTCTACTCTGGTACTGAACTTCTTAATTATAATTGAAAATAGTAAACATTGTCTCTTCAACTACACAAGACAAATGTGTTTGAATCCTGCCGATCAGAACTAAAGGGTGTCTTTTCTATTGTTTGCTTAAATGGAAACTACGTTAGGATAGCTGTCCTTCTGCCTGCTCTTTTTGACATTTATGTTCAGTATAGTCCGGCCAATCAACATGAATTGACTTAGGTTAAGTTAGGTTCGTTTGATGAAAAAGTTATTTCTTCATTTCCTTTAGCCAGTCTGATGTTCTCGAGAAACTGTAAATTTTGGATAGAGAAATATCAGATTATTCTACAATGTCTTGAAAGTAGCAGTTCCCTATGGTCTTTTGCCTCAGGTGACAGAGTAGTGGTAAAGAAAGTAAGGAGTATCTTCATGGACTTCCTCGTCGCTACACCCTCTGCAAAAGTGGTCGTCAGTTAGTTTCAGTTTTAATATGTCACTTCTTTGTGACCAGTGCGTACGCTTATTAGTAAGGAGAGGGGTTCCCTCTTAGGTGGCACTAGAGTCTGGGGTGGACCTGGGTCTAAACCAAAAAACCTCTCCAGACCACCTGGCTATGAGCTTGCTGTCTCTAATTTCGCACTTTTCCGGGCTAGAACGCTGGGTTCCTTCCGCTCTACATGACCCAGCCCTCCTGTTTTTTACCCCTCGCTAATCGACCTACTTTTCGTGCTTTTTCTGCAATCTTCCTTCTTCTTCTTCTTCTTCTTCCTTTTATCAGCGAGGCTATGATCCGAAAACAAGGGATCACAACCCTCCCACTTCACCGCATTTCTACTGATCCGCATGTGGGGTTCGCCTTTTCTGCAATTTTCCTGATCAGCACTTTTCGGTTTATTCACCCAAGTTGTGTCACAATTTCAATTAGTTTGTTTGTGTCTCAAACTCAAGTGAAATGAGTAACGTGGAACTGATTAACTGCAGTGGCCTCTGTGGCAAATTCTTTCACCCTTTATGCACCGGCTTATCAAAACGATCTGTGACGTATGTTAAACATTATCTTAAGAACTTTGTTTTCTACTGCGATGAGTGCAAAGTGATCACCCTATCCCATGTCTTGCTCGCGATCAAGTGCCAAAATGACTCTACGAACAACTTGCTTGCGTCCCATAAAAACTTCTCTAAAAAGGTTCTCGAGCTTTCGTCCAAGTTCGATGACGTGATTAAATGTGTCGAGGATCTTAACAAAACTGTTGAATCCTCTGAACTAACACGTAAGCCATTGCCAAAAAAAACATTGGGAAACAATTAAAACTAACCAGTGAAATCGACCTCAAACACCCTTGTGAAAGTCTTAGCAAATCGAGTCATCTTGATGACCTTAAGCGAGAATTTTCATCTTACTCTCAAGCAATCAAATGGAGCATTTGCGAGAGTATCAACGCCCTGTGTTCCGAGATCGAAGTCCATTTCCAAAGCCCATCTATTGTAACTTCATCGTCTGCCGGCCAGCCCGATCCACTTTTTGCCGAGCTAGTAACTACGATGGAGAGTATCAGCAACCAAATACTATCAACTCAGCTTATCATCGGTGATATGGGTGAGGAAATGCGGGTGATCAACAGCAAAATCGATGACGTACAACCATCCTGTAAGGAATCGCCCGTGCTTTACAACACATCCATACTAACTGAACTCGAAAACGCTTCTAATTCGCCTCCAAGGATCCAACAACCGCCATCGCCAAGGCCAACGACACTAGCTCTAAGCCTAAACTTAACCTTAAGTCTAAGCCCAAGCCTAAGTCGAAATCTAATCACACTTCTAAGACCTACTCTGTGTCAAATCCTGACCCTAACTGGAGTTTTAAAACTAACATTTTTCCTATTTTTCCCCCTCGAATAATCCAGTCTCTTTCTCTTCCTTCAGTAAATACTCCCTCTTATGTTACTCCCCATCCTAAACGTAACCGCGTCTCTTTCAACCTAACACCTGCTCCCGCCACTTCGTCACAGCAAACTTCTTCCAACACTAAAGCCAAGTATTCTAATTTTTCTCACTCGAACATCCTTAACCCTAGACCATCTCCACCGTCATCCAAAGCCTCTCAAAGAACTTTTTCCTCAAAATAACCAAGGGCATCTTCATCCGATTTTGACAAAGTCAATACATCTACATCATACAGTAGGACTGTGATGGTAAGTGTTTTATACAGAATTACCTTTGTAGTTCGAGATACCTACGACTTTGTTACTCAATTGCCTTCTTAGTCCATAAAAACAGCGATTGCCAAGTGTAGTTCTTCGTTTGATCTCCTCACTGCTGTCATTTGCGGAGCTCACCACAGCGCCTAGGTAGATAAAGTCCTTTACTGCCTCAAAATTATATCTGTCTATTGTGGCGTTCTGTCAAGGTTACTCTTAGAAAATGATATCGATGTGGCACTAATACAAGAGAAACACGCGGCTACTACTTCGCCCAAATGCCTTAAAGCCTGAGTACCATAGAATTATGTCCAACTCCAAAGTACCAGTTCACGAGGATATCCCAGTCATACTCCGAACTAATCGAAGACTACGATCTCGTTGCGCGCCCTTAAGAACAGCGGTTGAGCTTAATCAGAGGGAATTCAACATCAATGAGGAATGGTTAACAACATGGTCAACAGATGAGCACAATTTCCAACCCAACTAATACCACCTCCCGTTCTGACCTCCCGCTGCACCTATGGTCAAAACTAAACCGAATCAGGACGAATCACAGCATATATGCACATTCATTACACCAATGGGGAGGTATAACTTCCTTATAAGGCGAACTCCACAGGCGGATCAGTAGAAATGCGGTTAAGTGGGAGGATTATGATCCCTTGTTTTCGGATCATAACCTCGCCGAAATAATAAGAAGAAGAAGAAGAGATCAAACACATCGTCAAAGACTGCAACCTGTGCGCATATCAGTGTAGTATTAATGATTTCTTCAAAATTACACCAGCAGCCCTGCTGAGCATCGGCTACGTACTCGTACTTATCGTACGTCATTATTTGCAGTTCTTTCTAGTAGAGTGTTAAATTGTTTCCTTATGGCTGAGTAACGTGTTACCTTCAAATTCGAACTGCAGCTAGACGCTGGACTTTCTTTGATAATTTTTTTTTTGTCGGGATAGGAAACGCTCGACGTGAGCACTCGGACGCAACTGGTCCATTGTACTACCAGAGAGCAAACTCTGATTTACACATTTTATTGGAATTTCCATGTCTTTCTAAGAAAGCCAAGCAAGCACTTCAGTGATGAGGAGCTTACAGTACCAGCACTCACCACATCCGCACGGAGGTTCTGCCACCTGATTCGAGCAAAGGCCGGACACTCACAGAGATAATGTTCCGCGGTGTCATCGCTCTCTCCACAAGCGTCGCAGATTGTAGTGTCACTTAAGCCCAACACATTAAGGTGCTTGGTAAAAGCAAAGTGGCCTGTCAAGACGCCAATAAGTTGTCTACTATTTTTTCTGCTGAGAGACAGCAAGAATGCGGTGAAGTGGGAGGAACGTGATCCCTTGTTTTCGGATCATAACCTCGCTGATAAAAGGAAGAAGAAGAAGAAGAGACAGCAAAAATGCCGCTGATTTTTTACAGACGTCCGGGAGCATGCGTTTAGTCAACCTGCATCCTGGAGAGTCATGCCATACGCAAATGTGCTCATGAGAGACCCAATCCTCAATGGAACCCCTAACCGAGGACGCAGGGAGACCCAACGCAGGTTCGATACCTGAGAAACCCTCCTCTGAGCTTTGTCTAGCAATCTCATCGGAGATCTCGTTCCCCAAGATCCCAGTGTGACCTGGGACCCAGATAAGAGACAGGGAATTCAACCTTGCGACCGAGTTCAAAGAGTTTTTGGTTTCACGAACTATTTTGGAAGTGGTTAAAGGGTTAGGCAAGGCCTTAAGCGCAGCCTGACTGTCACTGCAGACACAAATGCTACGTCTTTTCCACCTGTTCTTCACAACATAGTTAATGGCCATTAGGATTGCATAAGTTTCCGCTTAGAAAACAGACGCATATTTGCCTAACGAAAAATGAAGTCTAATGTTGTCGACTTCCACGAAGACCCCAGCACCAGACCATTGACTGGTTTTAGAACCATCCGTGAAAATACGACTACATTCCATTCCCGGCTCAGACTCTGGCCGAACCCACTCCTGAACAGAAGGAAAGTCGACTCTGAATTTGCGCATCAGCTGGAGTTCTGGTGTCATTGCATCAGACGGCATATTCATAAGAGTAGAGTCGTAATATAAGTATCGCGCAAGTACATCAAATTTCCAGTGTGGAGTATACCAAAAACCGTCCCGCCTAAGACGACGGATGGCTTTGATAGTGCAACCCATGATATAAGCATCGAGGGGAGGTAAGTTCAGCAAAGCGTCTAGAGCAAAGCCAGGCGTACTCCAAAAGCTCCCGTGCAGCCGGGATAATAGAACTTGGGCTAATATAAGTCTCGGTAATCTTTCTTGGTCCATAGCTATTATTTCCACAACATAATCAAAATTAATTTTTAAACTGTCCAGGAAGAGGGGAGGTGTCACGGTCTGCAGATTCAACAAATAGTTAGGAGTGTTGCTCGGCAAATGAAAATTCATTTGATGAAAAAACGTAGAAATTTTTGGACTTTTTCAAAGGAGCAATACCCCCATACTTGAGTTCCATATAAAAGTATAGACTTAGCAGTTGCGGTAAAAATTTTCTGCTTTGAGCTATGATTTACGAGTATGTAATGTACTCGTATGTACTTGTTTTTCATGCAGCGATTCCAAACTGAACAGATTGCACGCTTGGCTTCTGACAGTTTAATCGTAGGAGTCTTGTTCATATTCAAGTTTGCTGAGATCGGAACTCCAAGATATTTGTACTCGCGTACGATTTTTGTGTCCTCTCCCTGATAGCTGCACTTTTCACTTCTGCCGCCCCCGTTTCTAAGAATCATATTTTTTAATTTTTCAAGATTCACAGGTTTCACAGTATTCATCGAGTCTGTTTACCATCATTTGTAATTGTTCCACAGAATCCGCCAGAATCACTATGTCATCTGCCTACTTTAGACCCGGAATCTTTTTTGATTCAACCTCTATACCACCTCGTACTATGTCCATTAGGTCGTTAATGAATATAATGAAAAGTAGCGCACTGAGGGTGCATCTCTGTTTCACCCCCATTGTAGTTTCGAACTCATCCGATATCAGCTCACCTTCCCAAACATAGGCGGCATTTTCCGCGTACATAGCTCTCAGGATCTTAATGATTTTACTTGGTAATCCAATTCTGTGGAGCTTATAGAAGAGTGCATCACGGGCAATGAAGTCAAAGGCTGCACGAAACTTCACAAAAAATGCATACAGCTTTTTACGTTTCTTCTTGTAGATATCGGCGATGTTGACAAGTGGAAAGATCTGGTCTACCGTTGAAAAATGTCTTCTAAATCCAGCTTGGAATTTATTCTGAACTTTTTTGTCCTCTACGCATCGTGAGATCCTGTTATACTATATAGCAACGCACCAAACAACTTAGCGGAAGTATTCAAACAGGAGATTCCCCTGTAATTGGATGCATCCTCACAACTTCCTTTTTCATGCAACCGAAAGATTATCGCTTTCTTGAAGCTCTTAGGTTGAACTCAAGGATAAGTGCAGCCAGAAATTCTGTCGAACAATTTTTATAGAATTCAAAAGAGATGCGGTCGTCACCTGGGGCTTTCTTGACTTTTGAATTTTTGATGACCTCCTCTACTTCAAGCAACGAGAATGGTGTATCCTAGTGCTCGTCGAAAAACATAGGTGCCGTGTATTTAAAAGCTGGTGAGATTTACGGAGTATTGAGTAGCCTATTAGAGTGGGAGTTTGAGGATCTGCATTACGAATGATCGGGAAACTACTGACTGCTCAAAACTTGGCTTGGGCCAGTAGCGTAACAATCAAGTTTGTGATGAAGAGGTTGCTTTACCTCCTAGTGGTGGTACCCGGGCAACTATGCGTATAAGCCCTTATATATATAGGCTAAAATTGCAAGCGTGGATTGTCTAGGGCATTGATTCTAGACCACCTAATGTGGGCCAGCAACCTGCGTTACTGAAAACCGATCGCTACAGAAACCGACACTATACCTCGGATAAGGAATGATCACATGTTGACGACTTTTGGCCGGACAAAGATAGGTTTCTGGAATGTAAAGACGCTCCTCGACTCGGGAAGCGAAGATCCTTACAAAGCCAGATTGATTCAATTGGAAAATGAATTCATGCGATATAGACTGGACATTTTGTGGGTACCAGTCCCCAACACGTAACACTGTACTACTCTATTCTGGAAGACCATCCGGAAGTACCCCTCAATATGGAGTCAGACTACTGTTAACAACAACAGCACGTAAGGGCCTAACTTCCTGGTAGCCTTATGATGATAGGATTATGATGGCCAGGTTCCGGACTAGAGTACGACGCGTCACCATCATACAGTGTTACGCCCCAACGAATAGTTCATCTAAGGACGAAAAGGAGAGCTTCTACAATCTCTTAAGTGCCGTCTTCAACACAACACCAAATGGAGACATTGTCATAGTGATGGGGAATTTGAATACCAAGGAAGGCAACGACAACGAAGGGCTCAAACATGTAATCGAGGAGCATGGAATAAGCAACCGCAATGACAACGGCGAAAGGTTTGTGGATTTCTGCAATGCCAACCGCCTTGTGATAGGTGGCACCATGTTTGAGCACAAGCCCTGCCACAAGGTCAGCTGAGTTTCCAACGACAGGCAAGCAACCTCCAATTAAATTGACCATTTTGACATCAGCCGCCGGACTTGGACGTCCGAAACAGGCGAGGATTTGTGGGGATATTACGAGATCACCATCTTATGATAGCTACTCTCCAACTAGGCACTGCTGCAGTTCGAAGATCCCACAACAACACAAGAATGCCCAGGCTCAACATCGATAGACTTATTGATCCGTCAGTGCGCCAACAATTAAGGGAGAACCTTTCGCAAGGTTTGGAAGCAATCAGCAACTCACTGCCCGCAACCACCCAAGACCATTGGTGTGCTGTGAAATATGTTTTTACATTTGGTGTTGAAAGAATTGTCGGTCGATCGCAGGGAAGACATAGGGCGTGGCTTTCCGAGGATACCTGAAGACCGGAAGGAGCATTTTGCTACAGTTTTGAACTGCGTATTCGCTAGCGATATGCTCCCAAATCAGACTGAAATGCCTGAGGGGAGAAGGTCCCGAATACGCACCACGACTTCCAGTAATGATGAGATCACTACCGCGATCAAGGCACTCAAAACCAACAAGGCGGTAGAACTTGACGGTATTCCAGCGAAGCTCTTACGAGCAGCGCCTACAACATCGGCTGAGCTTCTGCTTCCACTTATAGAGAGAGCTTGGGAAGCTGAGTGCTTTCCTAACGAGTGGAAAAAGGGAATGATCGTCAAGCTTCCTAAGAAAGGAAATTTATTGGAGTGCGGAAACTGGAGGGGTATCTGCGTGCTGCCTGCTGTAGCTAAGATAATAGCTAAAATCATCCTTGAGCGAATCAAACAACATCTCGAAGACACACTCGATGCCGAACAAGCAGGTTTCCGCTCTGGATCGTCCTGTGCCGACCACATCAACACCCTGCGGATTATCATCGAACAGTGTGTTGAATATCGATCGCCACTGCACCTGCTGTTCATCGATTTTGAAAAGGCGTTCGATAGTGTCAACAGGGAGTTTATTTGGCGTGCCTTACGCAGGAGAAGTATTTCCGATAAACTAATTGCTATTATCAAAGCTACATATGAAGGCTCCAAATGTCACGTTCTGCACAGAGGAAGGTTGTCTGGGGAATTTGAGATCCAAAGTGGGGTAAGACAAGGCTGTATCCTTTCACCAATATTATTCCTATTGGTGATTAGCGATGTGCTTCATGCAGCTTTGTCAACGGGAAACGGAGGAATTCGATGGACTCTTACATCTCAACTGAAACATCTTGACTACGCTGACGATGTATGGTTACTCTCCCACAGAATTATGGACCTCCACCAAATGACAGCAGATGTGGAGAAGGAGGCAGGCGTCGTCGGGCTGAAAATTAATACGGCAAAAACTAAAATTATCAGCCTTGGAACAAACTCATCGGCTGAAATATGCATTGCTGGACAACCGGTAGAGAGAGTAGAGGATTTCCAGTATCGATGGGAGTATTGTCTCGACCGATGGTGGGACCGAACTGGATATAGCCAACAGGATCGCCAAAGCAAAGTCCGCGTTCGGTATGTTGCCCAAAATATGGCGAAGCAATGCAATCAGTTTGAGCACCAAAATAAGACTGTTCAGCTCCAACGTTGAATCCGTGCTGTTATATGGTTGCAGCACGTGGAGAGTGACCACTACTATCACCAGAAAGCTGCAAACGTTCGTTAATAGATGCCTGCGCAATATCTTAAGGATTTTCTGATCCAATCGTATCTCTAACGAACACCTTTACGAGAGAACAGGTCAGGAACCAATAGGCATAACCATCCAACGGCGGAAGTGGCAGTGGATTGGTCACACGTTCCGAAAGGGTGACAGTTCCAAAGCGAACCATGCTATGCAATGGAACCCTTTAACTCAGAAGATCTGGCGGTCCGAGGAGAACATTACGCATAATAGTCGAGAAGGAGGCACGGCAGTTGGGGGAAAGTTGGGGAGAACTCAGACACATTACCAGAAACCGTACACGATGGCTCGTAGGCGTAGTAGAGGCCCTAGGACCCACAAGGAGATGCAGGACATAAGTAAAAGTAAGTAGGTATAAAAGTGGTCCTTTGGTTCCGGTGCCTTTAAGGATCGAGCAATGACACTTGACTGCGCGTTTATATACCGTACAGCTTTCCAAAACTCGACCGATGATCTATATATGTTGAATTGTGCGATTTTTAGCTGTTCGAATGCTTTTTTTTTTCTCGTAACAGATACATTTAAATTCTTTATCCTGTTTCCCATAAAGAGCTTTGAAAATGCTGGAGTTAAAGGTAGGTAGGTAGGCAAAACTGGTTGTGTTAGCAAACCAAGCCGACACTTAATAAGCGCAGAAGCACCGTTTTAATACCACAACTCAATTGACCTATCGGATGTAAAACGGACGTTAACTACTAGGGAAAGAAGAAGAAAAAGGGGGTAAGGATTATTCAAATCCATCCCGTTACATTGAGGAAACTGATAATATCCCCAATGCTAATCTCCGCTAGCTATATTAGGTTGTCGAAAAAGGGTTTACTAAGGTGCGCTTCCACAGGAAGTGTTAGATTTGTTTCTATCTCGTCAGCAGCATTGCACCTGTGACAGTGAGCATTAAATGTAATGCCTATTCTGGCCGTATGAACCCCGGTGGGCCAGTGGGCAGTACTAACTGCCAGAACTCTTGCGATATCTGCACGGTTTCTGTTTAGTAGATCTTGCGTTCTTTTCCGGGAGTATTTGGGCAATATCTGCCTGGAGATGGCACAGTTCCGCACACCCTGCCATCTGCTATCAGCCTTTAGCAGATAGTGCTCGAAGATGCCTCCCTTAAGGACTCTCAACGTGTTGTTCGCCGCCTTTGCTAGGGAGGCATCAAGGGCAGATCCTTGCCTCTCGAGTTCATCAGCTCGCTCATTCCGCTCAATGTTGATGTGACCGGGAACCCAAAGGAGATAGATCCTTAACGAAATGACCAAACGAGGCGAGTTCTTTTTTACACTTTTCTACTAGCCTTGATAGCCGCCTGGCTGTCAATGTAGATGGCAATGGTATTTAGGGGTGTAGAGGTTTGCTTAAGTAGGCGGCAGGCCTCCCGTACAGCAAAAACTTCTGCGTGGAACTATTGAGGGAATCAGACAATATCCCCGCCCACTACCCCGCAGTCCATTTTTGAACCGTCGGTGAAAATTGCTGATTCGAACTCATTTGTCAGTACGTCAGTTTCCCATTCCGCCCTGGTTGGGAATCTGACCGACACGTCACTTCTAAAGTTCACTGTGGGAGTTATATAGTCGGTCAGATTAGCTAACAGATCCTGCGGTAGTAGATTCAGGATACTGTTGTAACCATATGGATTTGTGCGCCAGCATCCTGTTTCCCTTAGCCTGACCGCACTACATGCTGATAGATGCATAATGTGAAGATCGAGTGGTAAAAGGTGAAGAATAACGTCTAAGGCTTCGGTTGGACATGTCCTAATGGCACCCGTTGCGCCTATAGGCGTGAAGATCGAGTGGGAAAAGGTGAAGAGTAACGTTTAAGGCTTCGGCTCGACATGTCCTCATGGCACCCGTTGCGCCTATAGCCGCAGTTCTTTGTACCCTGCTGATAGGTTTGATGGTATAAGCTTTCCTCAACGCAGGCCACCAGACTATCGATCCATAGGAAAGAATAGGATGCACCACGGCAGTGTACAATGTACATCCATAAGACCATCTTCGGGCGAAGTCCCCACTACTTACCAAAGGTTTTGCTGCAGGCATAGAAAAGCTACACAGGCCTTTTTTACCCGTTGCTCAATATTAAGCTTCCAGCTTAGTTTTGGATCAAGTACCACACCTAGGTACTTGGCACTGGAGGCTAGGGAGAGTAGATGATTCTTTAGCCGTGGAAGCGTAAACGTTGGTATTTTGTTGTTGGTGGTAAAGAGCATCAGTTCAGTTTTTCTTGGGTTGATGCTGAGTCCACATCCAGTGGCCCATGAGATAATCTTGCCCAAGGCACCTTCCATAATCTCTCTGATTATGGATGGAAACATCCCCGATGCCAGTGTTACCACGTCATCCGCATACGCGACAACCTTAACTCCATCCCTATCAAGTCAACACAAAATTTTGTTAATGACCATAGGCCAAAGAAGAGGAGACAAGACCCCACCTTGAGGAGTTCCTCTAACAACAGATATGGTGGAGCTGTTGTTGCCAAGAGTCGATTGAATGATTCTAGTTCTTAGCATTGAAGTTAAAAGATCTCAGGATTGAGAGCACTCTTTATCAAACCACTGTGCGTTAGCGAGTAGTTGTACAGACTTGTAAGAGATTGCACCTCCGATGTTGGCTTGTGAGTTTCATACAATTCTTTCAAGAAATATGTTAAAAAGTCTGCGTCATCTTGTCAAAGACCTTTGCTCACATCGAACGGTTCGGTGATGTCCTTTCCGACTTTTATGGAGCGAGCGTTCTCCTGTAATGTTGGGGCTTACTCTGGAATACGTGCTTATGGCAAAAATGCCGAAGGCTAAGCATTCGCCAAAGGCAAAGATGCCGATTTACTTGGCAGAGTAATAAAGCCCACTCGGTTGAGGATAGTCTGACTTTATTCTATCGACTAAATCTCATTTTTACAAACTTATACCTATTTATACTCGCTTATTGCATTGATTGGTTATTTCTCTTCTTATAATTATAAATTATTGCTTTAAGCGCACATTTCTTGCTATAGGTCATTGGCTAGGAATCACGCAGTTGCGCCAGCAAATCTTGTGTAATTCGATTTGTACTCGTATTTTATGCTTGGGGTTACTCCCGTGCATTAGCTCTCTTGTTGTGAATGAGTTAATGCTCGGTGTTATTCCCGCGTTAATGGAATGTGTAGTATCAGCATTGACTGATGTTACGAGTGGGTTAATGCTTGGGGTTATTTCCGTGGATTATACAACGTACTACGAGACACTCCCTCATTATCCTGAACAAACGGACCAGCTTGGCTTATATCCAAATTATGGAAAACTCGCTTGTTTTCATTCTTAGGTGCCAAAAACACGTTCAAATAAATTGTTCGCAGAACAAATTTCATTTTGTTTTCTTACAACTTTTACATCAAAAACGCTAAAATGCGTGTCCTGAAAACACGTTAGAGATGATGATAGGTTTTCCTGTTTCATAAACGATATATACTACATACTTGTCAAAAAAAAACTTCTGTTGTATTGAATTTGAACAGAAGTTTTTCTGTGTCAAGGGAAACAAATTACTGCTGTGGCTGTGGGCGGTCTGTACAGAAAACCAAGAACTATGTATTGATACTAGGAATCAATGGACATTGTTCCCTCAAAACCTATTAAGCTCACACTCTGTCTTGCAACTGATGGCGAATATCAGAAAATATATCTAAAACAAATCAGTATTCTGCCTGTTCTAAACATTCATAAATACTTATCCGACATAATGTATTTTTTTTGTTTGTGGCTTATGGTACATATTAATCAGCGCAGATTTTATGCAATAAATCCTCATTGTGGGTACATTATCCTGAATCTGAATCTGGGCAACTAACATAATTAATTTGTTTCCCTCATGAGATGAATTTCTTTTAGTGAGTACTGCTGCCAATGGCGATGAAGCAGTAATGGATTTATGTTTCTACGTATGTATGTGTTCAGTACTTGGAACAGGAAATTATGTTTTTGTTTTATGTTTTGCCTACCTGTTTTGCGAGCTGTACATTCGCATGTGCCTCCTTCATACCATATGTCAAAAATGATTTGGGAAAGTTCTCTTTATAACATCTGCCAAATGTATTTTAAATAGACCGGATATGGCTTTACCTTTAGTTCCGCTCTTCTTCAAATCGAGAAGCCTGTATAATTTTTTTCAATATATATTATTACGATTTCAGGATTTGATGGAATAACCAGGCAAACAGACATAATCAAATGTAACTATAGCAACTGGCAACCATATTGAAGATGTATTTATTCATGGGTATTCCATTTGCATTAATTTGAGCTAACGAGTATCTAATCGCAAAAACCATCCCTTTAATGTATCTGGCCAGTAGAGATGTCCTTAAAGGCATTTTAAGAAAGCATACTTTTGTGGATGATTGCACTAGACAACTAAAATCCTTCATGGGACTGGAAGTTTTTTTTTTTTTTTTCATATGCACCTTTCAAAGGAGACCTTTCATAGGTACCGCGTTCCACGTTACACGGTAGTGCCAGATTCTTATGACTAAACCTTACCTCCTCTAGCTCAGACCTCGCCCCGCGGGACACAGTCAGGTATAACTTCGTGAGTTCTCCGCGTTACATGGCCAGTGCTTGTGTTTGCAGCACTCTTCTCTCGATTTTCGCCTGTCTGAGCTCGATTTGTATTTGGGTTACTAGTGCGCAGACTGCCTCCCAATTACCCACCAATTTTTAATATTTTAATTTTTTTTTTTTTGTGAAGCCTTGGCCAGTCAAAAGCAACATGTTCCGGATTTTCGTCGAATCCAGGACATACTGGGCATTCGTCGAGTCTAAAGAGGCGGCAGGTCATGCCTTATCTGATAGAAATTGTTGGTTGGAGCAATCTCGAATCGACTGACAACTTGATTGATATCTGTGGAAAATGTTACCATAATCACAAAACGACCCCGAGTTACCAAAGAAAACACCGATAATTTATAATAAGAAAAGATAGTTTAATTCAGGATATTAATTCAGTTAATTACAAATAATTGAATAAAAGGATTTCGCAAAGCGAAGTTAACTCACGGAAATGTTAATGAGAACTAGTAAAATGATTCCAAGAGCAATCTATATATAAAATGTGAAAGCTTTTACAAAGACTTACTTATACATGGTGACAAAACTAAACAAGCTGCAATATGGATATGTGGAAGACATGCCTTCCAAGAAACTCATGAACAGGTAGATGGCTTTGTATGGGCAAAAATAAACGGTATTAACTTTTACAGCTGCTATGATCGATCAAGCTGGACGACGAGTAAATACCAGATAATGCTAGACAACCTAATGGCCGATACATGCGGTAGAGCTCCAGTGGTCATAGGCGGTGACTTCAATGCATGGGCAGCAGAGTGGGGTAGCAGGCTCACCAATGCCAGAGGGCGTATGCTACTGGAAACCTTTGTGGGTCAATCATCGACATAACCTTCATTAGCAACACCAAATGGCGGCTTAGCGAGGAATATACACATAGCGACCACCAGGCGATATTAATAGATATTAAGGAAACTCATCCAATCTTCCAACGCCCTAAATTAGCAGGCCCAAAATGGAAGGACAAACTCTTCGACAAAGACACCTTCGAGGAAATGATGAGCACCGATACCATAAATCGCAGCGGAACAGCAGAGACTCTCTCGCTTCAGCTCACCCACACTGTCACAACAGCCTGCGATGCAGCAATGCCCAGACGAACAGTTAGTAGAAGAGGTGCACCATGCTACTGGTGGACCGAGGAGATAAAAACACTTAGGGCAAGGTGTCTACAAGCCCGACGCAGAGTCCAACGATTGAGGGGAAGAGTCGATTTTTCAGTCTAGGCACATTTAAACTGGCGAGACGCAACTTAAAAAAGGCGATGAAAGAGAGTAAAACAATATGTTTTAAACGACTTTGCAAGGATGAAGACATAAACCCTTGGGATATGGCGTACAGGACGGTGATGATAAAGCTGAAAGGTCATAGGTTCCCACAAATAACTTGCCCAGCTATGTTAAGATCCATAATAGAGCACCTATTTCCCATAGACCATCTGCTCTGTGTGATATAATTAGAGAGACCAATGCAGAGCTCATCCCTGCTATCACACGGGAGGAGCTATTCGAAGCATGCAGGAAGATAGGTAGCAACAAAGCACCTGGACCAGATGGCATCCCCAATAAGGCAGTGAAAGTGTCTGTCCAAAAGAGGCCGGACATTTTTATAGCCACTGTGCAAAAGTGTATGGAAGAAGGAGTTTTTCCTGGACCATGGAAGTTTCAACATCTAGTACTGCTATCAAAACGAAACAAACCACCTGGAGAACCATCGTCATATCACCCAATATGTTTACTCGACACTTTGGGAAAGATACTTGAACGAATAATATACAACAGACTGCTCGTGGTAGCAGAAGAGAAAGGAGCACTGTCAGACCATCAGTTCGGATTTAGAAAATCGCGTTCTACCGTTGATGCCATAAAAGCGGTAGTTGACACAGCCACTGGAGCGATCCAAGGAGAAAGATGGCGAGGGGGAACAAAGAAATACTGTGCAGTAGTGACTCTGGACATTAAAAACGCCTTTAACTCGGCAAATTGGACATTCATAAGGAGATCGCTAGCCAGAATGGATACTCCATACTGCCTATTGAGAATAGTTACAAGCTACTTCACCAACAGGAAGTTGAGGTACCAAATCGACGAGGGGGTACAGTACTACAACGTCACGACAGGAGTCCCACAAGGATCGGTACAAGGCCCTCTCTTATGGAGTATCATGTACGACGGAGTCCTGCGACTAGCACTTCCACAAGGAGTTAAGATAATCGGGTTCGCTGACGACATCGCCGTGGTCACCGTGGCTAAACACATCCACGAAATAGAATAGACAAACGATGCAATCGGAAAAATTAAAGACTGGCTACGATCGGCTTAGAATTAGTAGACCACAAAACTGAAGCTATCCTTATAACAAGTCGAAAAGCTGTTGAATATGCGAATATTCAAGTCGGAACTAAGACTATAAGAACAAAGGAAGCAGCTAAATACTTAGGAGTAATGCTCGACAACAGGTTAAGTTTTAAAACACACGTGGAATACTCGAGCAAGAAGGCTTCACTACTGCAGGCAGCCCTTTCTCGAATACTGCCAAACATCGGTGGCCCTGGATACGCTAGACGGATTCTACTATCCAGAGTGGTTAGGTCGGTTCTCCTATACGCTGCACCGGTTTGGGCGGCGGCGTTAGCGACGATAGAAACACGGAGAAAACTATCAACATACAGACTACGCGCGATAAGAACAATCAGCGGTTTCCGAACAATATCGGACGAAGCAGCCGGAATGATCCCCATCGATATCCTCGCAAATGAGATGGTAAGGATGTACGAAAGGAGAACCTTGAGTTATCAAGAGATATTGTCAGCAGATATCGTCAAGAGGATAAAGGCGGAGGAGAAGGCCACATTACTAGCTATGTGGCAAGTCAGGTGGGATAACAGTACAAAAGGTAGATGGACCTACAAGCTGATCCCCACCATTGAGGACTGGACGAAGCGGGTGTTTAGGGACTGCAACTATCACCTTACGCAGTTCCTATCGGGTCACGGTGGCTATCGCAAATATTTACACAGATTTGGACACATTGTCCAGACCAGGAGGAAGATATAGAGCATGCAATATTCCATTGCAATCGCTTTACGGAATGGAGAAATAACTTGCCAAGTCCACCATTACTTATAGACCAAATGCTGCGGTCAGAGGAGAATTGGCTGGTAATGTTTACCCTTATAACGAATGTGCGAAAAGAGCTCCAAATAATTGAGAGAGCAAGGAGAGCTGAAGCAGCAATACAAGAAGCATAGCATTAATTGCTAACCAGCCCCGCGAAGTAATACCTTACGACAGTCCCGCGGGGAGAGTGGTAGATGTGTGCAGGGTGTGGAATAGTACGTAAGTGCATTCCTGGCATCGAATATTCGGGCTTGCGAATCGTGCATGCTAGTAGCTCGGGCTACTAGAATCTTTCGAAGATTACCACATCCCTTACTTACTTACTTAGATGGCGCTACAGTCCGGGGTGGACCTGGGCCTCAATCAACAAACCTCTCCAGCCAGTACGGTTACGAGCCAGCTGCATCCAATTGCGCACGCCAAGTTTGTTGAGGTCCCCCTCCACTTGTTTGCGCCACCTACCGCGAGGTCGTCCTCTACTGCGTCGTCCATCCGACGTAGATTCGAATACTTTCTTAGCGGGAACGTTGGGCTCCATCCGCTCCAAATGACCCAGCCATCTTAGTCGCTGTATGTGAACTCTTCTGGCTAAGTCGATGTCCTTGTACAGGCCGTATAGTTCGGCATTGTACCTTATCCTCCACTCACCGTCTATGTAGACGGGACCAAAGATCGCTCGAAGAACTTTTCTCTCGAAATAACCAAGGGCATCCTCATCCGGTTTTGTCAAAGCCCATGCCTCTACGCCATACAGCAGGACTGGGATAATTAGTGTCTCGTAAAGAGTTACCTTAGTAGTTTGAGATATGGCTTTGCTACTCAATTGCCGTTTTAGCCCATAGAAACAACGATTGGCAAGAGTAATTCTTCGTGTGATCTCCCTACTGATGTCATTTGCGGAGCTGACCATAGAGCCTAGGTAGACAAAATCCTTTACTACCTCAAAATTATATCTGTCTATTGTGGCGTTCTGCCCAAGACGCCGATGTTGGGTGTCCTTTTCTGTAGACAGCATATATTTTGTTTTGCTTTCATTGAACGCTAGACCCATCTTTGCTGCCTCCTTCTCAATACTCGTAAACGCCTCATTGACTGACTTCTTCCGATTATGTCAATGTCATCGGCATAAGCGAGTAGTTGAACAGACTTGTAAAAGATTGTACCTCCGGTGTTGGCTTGTGAGTTTCGTACAATTCTCTCAAGTACTATGTTAAAGAGATCGCATGATAGCGCGTCACCTTGTCTAAGATTTTTCCTGACATCGAACGGTTCTGTGATGTTCTTACCGACTTTGATGGAGCAGCGAGAGTTCTCCATCGTCATTCTGCACAAATGGACGAGCTTGGCAGATATGTCAAGACTAGACATGGCTCTGTATAACTCGTCTCTATACACGCTATCATAGGCAACTTTGAAATCGATGAAAAGGTGGTGCGTATCGATTTTATATTCATGGGTTTTTTCCAAGATCTGCCGAAGTGTGATTATTTGGTCAATGGTGGACTTTCCGGGCCTGAAACCGCACTGATAAGGACCTATCAGGTTGTTGACGATCGGTTTTAGGCGTTCACATAGTACGGCAGACAGGATCTTATATGCGATATTTAGGAGACTTATACCTCTGTAGTTGGCGCAGTTCAGAGCTTCTCCTTTCTTCAGGATCGGGCAAATGATGCTGAGGTTCCATTCATCGGGCATACTTTCGTCCGACCAGATTTTACAGATGAGCTGGTGCATGCTCCTTACCAACTCATCTCCTCCTGCCTAGAAAGGTTCAGCGGCAAGGCCGTCGGCTCCAGCAGCTTTGTTGGATTTGAGTTTAGATATCGCTATCCTCAATTCATTCTGATTGGGTTGACGGAAGTTTTGACTGCCATCGTCACTGTTGAATGGCTCATTCTGCCTGACAGCGGAATATTGGTCATCATCGCCGTTTAACAGTCTGCTGTAGTGTTCCTTCCATATCCTCAGTACCGACTGCGATTCTACTACTATGTTGCCATTTTCGTCCCTGCAGGCTTCTGTTCTGGCTTTGAAACCCTGGCATGTTCTTTTTACCCTTTGGTAAAATTTTCGAACATTATTCCTGCAATAAAGTCTCTCAATCTCCTCGATCGAACGCTTCTCATACTCTTTTTTCTTCTTTCTGAGAAGTCGATGTTCCTCTCTTCTCCTGCGCACGTAGAGCTCGTAAGCAGCTCTGGTCCTTCTATGCAGCGCCGCTTTGTACGCCTCTTGTTTTGCTGCATGTGCTTGCCGGCATTCCTCATCAAACCAGGGGTTTCGTTGTGGTGGCCGAGAGAAACCCAGTACACCAGAGGCGGCATCTCTGATGACTTGTTAGCAACGCTGCCACTGGTCTTCCGCATTTGCTGCTGGCGGCATAGGACTTAGATTAAGATTAGAAGAAACTCGATCGGCAAAGGTTCTGGCGGTCTCTTGCGATTGTAGCCGCCCGACGTTAAATTTTCTCACATTTTTTTCGTTGATTTCGCTCCGTTGTGGATATCCGCATCCGTACCTTGGCTACAACTACGTAATGATCCGGGTCCATGTTGGCTCCTCGGAAAGTCGATCGCCTCGATCGCAATGTGATCGATTTGGTTGACAGTTTTTCGATCAAAGGAGAGCCATGTTCCCTTGTGAATATCGAGACGTGGGAACCGCGTACTAGCTACGACAAAGTTTCGCCCTGCCGCAAAGTCGATTAGCCTGAGTCCGTTGCCGGATGTGTTGTCGTGCAGGCTGTGCTTTCCGACCACACTACTAAAGGCTTCCTTTCTTCCTAGCTTTGCGTTAAAGTCGCCTAAGATAATTTTAACGTCGTGGCTAGGGCATTGCTCATACGTCTTGTCCAAGAGCTGGTAGAAGTCATCCTTTGTCGCGTCGTCCTTCTCCTCGTGAGGGGCGTGAACGCGTATTAGGCTAATGTTGGCAAATTTAGCCTTAATACGGATAGTTATAAGGCGCTCGTTCACATGCCGGAAACTCAAGACTACCACATCCCTTGGCGCAACCAAAAAAAAAAAAAAAACTTTTGGTGCTCTTGATTGCACTCACATTCGTATAAAGAAGCCTCTAAATCACTATGAAGAGTACGTCAATCGCAAAGGATTCTACTCAATAAATGTGCAAGATACATGCAGAGCAGAAGAAAAATTAACCAGCGTTGAAGTTTGTTGGTCAGGATTTAGTCATATGAATAATAATTCATCAGCAATACTATTGCGGGATGAAGGATATGGCATTAATCCTTTGTTAATGACACCATTTAAACAAACAAGTAATGATGCTAAAAGTGACTGTTTTAACAAAAGAAAAAGTAATCATAGGGAGATGTTTCGAACAAATAAACCAACGTTTTCTCTTTTCTTTTTTCGTTTGTCTTCACCAAATTGGTTTTAATAAGCAGCTATAATTTTAAGCACTGAGTCCCTCGTCCTCTCCTTAGACATTGGTAATTGTGATTCGATTGATTCGAGCAACATTTTATTTTCCTTTAGTTCTTTAACCAAACATTTATTAAAGGGATCCAATTCACTGTTGAAAACCACACTCTTTTCACTCTCAGAAGACATTTTCACTTTTTTTTACTTAACTTGCCGCTAACAAATTCTAATCATATCTAAATAAGACAGAGAGCTTTGAGATCTGGCTCAAATCCATCTAGTCAGAGCCGTGGAGAACGATCTAATTTTTTTTTATTTATTATTTATTTATTTATATCCTTTAACCCCTCGGGGGGCATAGGGCGTCAACCACGCCTGCGCACCATCGTGTTTGGAGTTCTGCAACGCGTTTGAGCTGCCTCCAACTCATTCCTAAAGAGCTCGATTCCTCCTCAACTGTTCTGCGCCACGTTTGCCTAGGGCGTCCCGCTATTCTGCCTGCCTGGGTGAGCGGATTCCACTGCATGGCGTATTTCGCAATAGAGTTGTCTTCGCGCCGTAGGGTGTGTCCAATCCATTGCCACTTTCTTCTTCGTATAGTAATGCTTATAGGTTCTTGGCCCGTTCTCAGATAAAGTTGTTCGTTGGATATGCGGTTCGGCCAAAAAATCCTCAAGATGATTCTTAAGCATTTGTTTACGAAGACTTGCAGCTTGTGTGTGTTAATAGTGTCCACCTTCCAGGTACTGCACCCATAAAGCAGCACTGATTCTACGTTGGAGCGGAACAGTCGTAGCTTGGTTCTTAAGCTGATTACATTGCTTCTCCAGATTTTGGACAGCATTCCGAACGCAGCTTTAGCCTTCCCGATTCTGCTGCACACATCTAGTTCGTTGCCACTGCGATTAGCCGAGACGACACTTCCTAAATATAGAAAGTTATCAACTTTCTCGACTTGCTTTCCAGCAATTTTAAGTTGAGCGCGGGTATTGGAAGTACTCAGGGCTTTTGTTTTGGCTGTGTTTATTTTTAGCCCCACTTTGTTTGCCTCAGCTTCTAGATTTTGGGCCATCAAATGAAGATCCATTATCCGATGTGAAAGTAGACAAACATCGTCAGCGTAGTTTAGGTGTTAAGGTAAGATGTCATCGTCCAACGAATTCCTTAATTAGCTTCCGTCAATGCTGCACGGAGTACATCGCTGATAACCACCAAGAACAATAGTGGGGACAGTATGCACCCTTGACGTACTCCACTTTGGACTTCAAAGTCCTCCGACACCTTACCATTGTGCACGACGTGACACTTGCCGCCCTCATATGTAGCCTTGATAATAGCTATAAGCTTTTCTGGAATGCCTCTCCTGCGCAAGGCCAGCCAGATAGCATCTCGATTCAAGTTGTCGAAAGCCTTCTCGAAGTCGATAAACAGTAAATGTAGCGGAGACCTATACTCAACGCATTGTTCGATTATGATCCGTAAGGTGTTTATGTGGTCGATGCAGGAGGATCCAGCGCGAAAGCCTGCCTGTTCGACATCGAGAGTTGAATCTAAATGTTCTTTAATTCGTTCTAGAATTATTCTAGCTATTATTTTGGCTACAGTTGGAAGAACACATATACCTCTCCAGTTACCGCACTCCATCAAGTTACCCTTCTTTGGAAGCTTAATGATCATCCCCCTTTTCCACTCCTGTGGAAATTGTTCACTATCCCAAGCTCTCCGTATTAGCGGATGCAGCAAATCTGCCGATGTATTTGGCGCCGCTTGAAATAGCTCGGCAGGGATGCCATCAATACCCACCGCTTTGTTTTTCTTGAGGGACTTGATTGCTGTTATTATTTCAGTTTTACTGGGAGGTGCGGCGCGAATTCGGGAATTTGTTGCTTCGAACTGCTCATTCGAATTCGAGATCATACCGCCATCGTCTAAGTTATTTAACTCTGTAGCAAAATGTTCTCTCCATCTAGTGAGCTGATCCTCATCCGAAATCAGAAGGTTACTGTCTAGACTCTTCACTGGATGTTGTTTGGAGTTTCGACCACCAATGAGCTCCTTAGTGATGTTGTAAACAGTCCTACTGTCGCACCTACTCGCTGCTTCTTCAGCCCTTGAGGCCAGTGAGTTGACATATTGACGTTTGTCACGTCTCACACTACGCTGCACTTCTTTCTTCTTCGCACGGTATTGGGCTTCAAGCTCGGTTCTCTCTACTGCTGAGGCCGCTGCAATCCGAACCTTGATTGCTGTGCGCTCATCGATCCGTCTCCAGTTGTCTGTGGAAAGCCATGTGCGGTGGTGTTTCTGCTTTTTACCGACATACGTGCGTGCCCCAGTCGCAAAAGCATTTTTCACAGCACTCCAGTGGTCATCTATGTTCTTTTCCAGTATGCTGCTGATTGCTTCTACTTCTAAGGCAAGATGGTCCCTGAACTGTTGGCGCACTTGGGGAACCTTTAGCCTGTCGATATTAAACCTGGTGATGTTAAGCGGTTGCTGTTGACGGATGCAGTACGAAGGCGTATATGAGCTACCATAAGATGGTGATCTTGTTCTTGTCCGACGTCAGCTCCACGTCTGTTTCGGACGTCCAGGAGACAATTTCTAAAGCGGCGACTGATCGCAATGTGGTCGATCTGGTTGGATGTTCGTTGCCTATCAGTAGAGACCCAACTGATCTTATGCCAGGTGTTATGCTTAAACAGAGTACCTTCGATGACTAGGCGGTTGGTATTGCAGAAGTCCACAAACCGCTCACCATTGTCATTACGGTCTCCCACGCCGTGAACTCCCATCACGTGCTTAATCATGGTGTTGTCGCTACCCACCTTAGCATTGAGATCTCCCATCACCATTACGATGTCCCCATTAGGCGTTTGGTTGTAGGCGGCGCCTAAGTGGCTATAAAAATCATCCTTTTCATCCTCAGTCGCGTCTGGAGTCGGAGCATAACACTGTATGATGGTAATTTTTCTAACTCTACTCTGGAACCTAGCTGTCAATATCCGGTCACTATGGGGTTTCCAGGATATGAGGCTACTACGTGCTGCTGGAGTTAGCATGAGTCCTACCCCGGAACTCCGTACACTTCCAGCTGGTTTACCAGAGTAGAGCATCACAGTGCTTTTTGTTGGGGAGATGTATTCCCCAGCATCGTACCATCTTATCTCGCTCAGCCCTAAGATGTCGATTTTATACCTTGCGAATTCGCGTTCCAATTGGAGGAATCTGGCGTTATAAGGCCCTTCTTTGAGTGAGTCCAGGAGGGTCTTAACGTTCCAGAATCCGATCGTTGTCCGTGTCCGATAGCCAAAGGTCGTCAACAAATTATCCGTCCTTATCCGAGGCGATTGTTTGTAATTTTTTTTTGGATATATGAAACTGAGTCCGAGTTTCGCTTTGCAGAATTGATCTCACATGTGAGTTCAAGTTCGTCATCTTTTTGCATACGACCCAATATCTAAAGAATACATATAACAACATAGCTAAAGAAAATTGTATTATTGACGTGTTTTACAAAATGTCGGTTGTATGGTTTTGCCAAGCACACGACGATATGTAGGTGTGCATGTATGTTTTTCCCACAATACAGTTCAATTTTGTAACCTAGTGGATAAAATGTCTGATGGTATGTCTCGCACGTGTAGGACTCAATAGAAGAAAAGGAAATTCTCTTTCAAGGCAACAATATAGTGGATATGATACCAATTAGTAAAAGTCAACTGCTTATAAACATGCTTGCCTTCCGTCGTAAGGACTTACGTCGTATAAATACAGATCTGCCATTTGTGAAGGATGGGTAACCAAGTGCTGATGTGTGTAGTTGCAACATTAAGTTTTTTCTAGAGTTGGAGGACGCAACTAATGGAAAAACATTTTTAATTACAAATATAATCAATTACGAGCTTATGGGTATATTGCACTTTGCCATTTATAACAGATTGCTAGGTAAAATGTTAGCTACCCAACAGTGGTGAAGAAAAGAATTTGGCCACACCTCCATTCTGACTGAATTCACAATCTCTCCCGAAAATACGGGCTACACCATTCCACGTCTAAATTGTGACAAGAACTTCCTTGTCGCCATCCCTTCCAGATCACTCTGGAATGAAGAGGCTTTTTTTAGAAGATGAGTCGATCCTCTTCTACACTGACGGCTCAAAAATTAAAGACGGAGTTAGTGGAAGTGTTTTCTCTGACAGGCTTAATCTTAAATGTTCCTTCCGTTTACCAAATCATTGTAGAGCATTCCAGCGGAAATAATGGCGATTAAGGAATTCTTATTTGACTAAAGAAAAACTTGATGTCCACCAAGGGTATCCGCATCTTTTCAGATAGCCAAGCTGCAATCAAATCCTTGGAATCGATCTCTATAAATTCAGTAGTCGCCCTAGACTGTCATTCGTTTCTTAAGGAGATGGCGGAGCAGTTTAATATTCACCTCTGTTGGCTGCCGGGGCAAGGGATATTCCGGGGAATTGTAAGGCTGATGAACTCGCCAGAATAGGAGCTACTGTACCCATCCTTCCACACAAGGATAATCTAGGTATAGCAATCGCTACTTGTAAATTTAAATTCAAGCTGGATGCAATCAAAAGAACAAATCTTAGGTGGACAAGTGATACATATCTAGCGACTACGTATAAGCAGATTTGACCCAAATTGGATCTGAAACGCTCTCTTGGAACTCTCTCAATCGATTGCATATTGGCTCAATTAAGTGTAATTACAGGACACTGTATAAGGAAGGCCGAACTTAGTGTTCAAGCTAAGCTATCGGTTTTTAACTCGGTGTATGTTCCAACTCTCACCTATGGTCATGAAATTTGGGTAGTGACCGAAAGAATTAGATCGCGGATACAAGCTGCCGAAATGAGGTTCCTTCGCGGTGTTGTTGGAATAACTCGTAGGGATCGAGTGCGCAACAGCAGAGTACGTGAGGCGCTCAATGAGCAGCTACTTCTCCGAACGGAACGATCTATGCTTCGATGGTTTGGTCACGTAGTGCGTATGCCCTCAGACCGGCTTCCAAGACGCGCCATGGTGGTCGTGCCATCAAGTAGGCGACTTCGCGGAAGGCCTAGAAATAGATGGTTGGACCAAGTCCGACATCTCTCCTGGAGCCGCTTAGGGATTCCTCCTGATGAATTCGAGTCAATGGCGGAGGATCGAGAAGGATGGAGAGTCCACCCGAGCATCCTACCCCCGCGACCCTCATGAAAGATTAGCGGCCCATTGAAAATGTATGTATGTACAGGACACTGTCTAATAGGCAAGCATGCAACAAGGCTTGGCGTGTATTCAACTGATTTTTGCAGAAGCTGCATGGACGAAGAGAGGAAGAAACTATTCCTCACCTTCTTTGTGCATGTCCAGCTCTCTCCCATAGAAGAAAGCTTCACCTATGAGCTTTCTATTTTAACGATTTAGGTAATCTGATCGATTTAGACCCCAGGAGCCTCCTTCGCTTCATGAGAAGCTCTAATTGGTTCTAACGAATAGGCTGGGATTATATGATCCTTCGCGGCACCACAACGGACCTTCGTTGGTCTATGTGTGTTGGAGTAAACTGGCAGCCACTTCAACCTAACCTAACCTAGGTAAATTGCATTAAGCCAACTTTTGTTTTATTTAAGTTCTCAAATGGAGAAAGTCATAACAGAACATTTAAGAGTATAACAACGCCAATCAAAGTCTGAATAACTCGGAGATGCATTTGCTAATCATAAGCCATTCTCTTAGGCTTTCTGTTCTATATAGCCGGTTTTCGCTGGCCTTATTTCTTTCTCTTCCTGTGCAGTACTGGCTTTGCTATTCTACTGTTAGAATATCTATTGGGGATTTTCGCTACCACGCAGGTTGCATCGCTAGAAGTAGTGCGAAAAAGGCTCAGCCTTGTGGCATACTTGCCTATTAGACAGTATCCAGAAAGGACACCTATTGTAGGTTAGGTTTCGTTTAAGTGGCTGCCAGCTAAGAATCACCGACACACTTAGACTAACAATAGGTCCATTGTGATACCAGGTGGATCATAGGAGAAAAGTTTCCCTCTACCTACTCGTTAAACTATTTTGAACTTCTTAGGAAGCATAAGAGGATCTTAATATCTATGCTTTTCAGATCACCTATATCGTTGTAATAGAAGGCTCCTAAGTGCATCCGCCTTCTGCGGAAGATTAGCTGGGCAGAAACAAAGAAGGTGAGGAATAGTTTCTTCCTCTTCTTCATCCATGTAGCTTCTACAAAAGTCGTTCGCAAAAAGGCCAACCTTGTGGCATGCTTGCCTATTAGACAGTGATGACACCTATTGTAGTGCCGATACGCAATCTATTGAGAGAAATCAAATTCTTAGAGCATTTTAGATCCAGCTTTGGCCAAATCTGTTTTTTCGCTAGAAATGTTGAAAGATTTGTACTCTCGATAGCATCCAGCATAAATTTGAGCTTGCAAGGAGCGATTGGTATACCTAAGATGCCTTTTGTCCGGGAGGATGGGTATAGTTGTTTCTATTCTGGCGTATTCATCGGTCTTACAATTTCCCGGAATGTCTCTATGCTCCGGCACCCAAAACAAGTGAATATTGAACTGCTTAGCCTACGTAAGAGACGATCGGCAATCTAGAGCTACTAAAAAATGTATAGAGGTCGATTCCAAAGATTTGATTGCTGTTGGCTGTCTGAAAAGATGCAGATATCTCTAACGGATATCACGTTTTTCTTAAGCCCAATTGTCGCATACTGACAATGGGGGCCGCCTCCCCTAGGTATAATCTTTGAGGGTAAGTTCTTACCCGCCTTGCTTAAGACGTGAGTGGTGGCAAGAACTGCATTACCAACTTTATAAGTAGGTCCCTCTCATCTTCCCTTGTTAGCTTGCTGTAGCCTTGTTGATTTTTTTCCATTACGCCAGCTCCTTCCAGAGCATTGGTTAGTAATCGTAGAGTGGGTATTATTTCTGGGACGAAATTTTGGTTGTTTACAATGTATGGCTGGAGCTGTGAAGACCATCTTGCTATTCGTCCAGTAGGCGACTTTGAGCTCATACGCCATTTGAGGGGTTGGAAATCGGTAAGGAGGGTAACCTCCGTTTCTTCAATATCTTCAATGTATCGTCGGAACTTGTTAACCCAAGACTATGGCCAATGCTTTACGTTCAGTAGCGCAATAGTTTCGTTCCGCAGATGGCTGGCGTATTCAATAGGATGTTCCTCAGGGTTCTCCCCTTGGACAATAACTGCTCCAATAGCGTAGTTGCTGTTTACGTATTGGTGCAGTTACCAGCATCGTTTTTAGCTTGTGACACGCAGTCTCTTCGGACTTGACGTGTTGTTTAACGATCATGTTAATGTCGATTCGAATGGGGGCTCAACAAGTTTATTATACAGACGTTCGCCGTAGTCTACTGCATTTAAAAACACGTTTTCAATTTCGCTTGATGGCGTATTGACGTGAAGTGGTAAAGAATCATTGAAGTCATCATACATATATGTATGTACATATGTCATATGGTGAATAATCTTCATTGTCCGACTGGGTTTGGACTGCCTCTTCCTCTATGGAGATGTTGAGTACGTCAGCTGATTTCTTGTTAGATGTCTGCTTCCATATTTCACTACACTGTTTTGGAGTATCTCGTATCGGCGATTTCGGCTGAATTGTAAAATAGTTACATAATTCCATCGGTGCCATGATTTCATCAGGTTCAACCACATACTGGAAGTAGGGAAAACACATATGGGGTTTGTCGACAAAATACAACACTCCTTGTGCTAGTTTGAGAACGATTCCGCCTTCTTCTAGGAAGATGATTCCCAACAGGGTCACCTTGTTCCTTGAGCTAGGAAATATGCTGACGTTTAGTGTCTTGGGGCGATTTCCTAACAGTATTCCTTCTGAGGACGAAACCCGTGCGTTGAACTCCATCTGCCAGTTACTTTCTGCCCTTTCGTTGCGAAGCGTATGCCCCGTATCCTTCAATAACTTGTGGAGTATCACACCTGCCACACTTGTTTTGGCTGAGGTGTAAGTAGGCGATTGTGTTAACGTTCTTAACTTTTATGTTTATCGCTGAGATGTTTCCGCTAGACGCGAGCTTAAGGAATATTCCACCACGTGGTGATGTCGATTTCTGGCCGCACTTTGGACAATTTTTTCTATAAAATCCCTTCTCTCCACATCCAAAACATATGACTCCTGCTTCCAGAATGTTATGTTTGGACGGTTCTTGGGTTGCCTTAAACTTTCTGCAGTCTTCATAAACGAGCAGTTCCATAAACGAGCCAAACTCTTCCCTCCTGATCTTCTTTTTCAGGTCGTCATGAAGAATATGGTAGATGATAACGAGGCAATAACAATCAGACACATTCAGGTTCGGCTCTCTCTTTTTTATGCTCTCTGATCGCTGATGAAATCGAAAGCCGGTTTGTCTTGTCTCTGCCTACTTACTTACTTAGGTGGCGCTACAGTTCGGGGTGAACCTGGGCCTCAACCAACAAGCCTCTCCATTTAGCTCGGTCTTTAGCTAATTGCCTCCAGTTGCGCACTCCAAGTTGGTCGAGGTCCCCTTGAACTTGTGCGCGCCACCTACGGCGATGATTCCCTCTACTGCGTCGTCCCTCGGGGTTAGATTCGAAGACTCTGCGGGCCGGAGCGTTGGTGTCCATTCGCTCTACATGTCCTAGCCATCTCAGACGTCCAATACGCAGTTTTTTGACTAGGTCGATGTCGCTGTACAGCTCGTATAGTTCGTTATTGAATCTTCTCCTCCAAAACCCGTCAACGCATACGGGACCAAGCATCTTCATCGATATCTTTATCCTCTCTTAATAAAGTCTATGTTTCAGCGCCGTAAAGCAGGACTGGGATGCTTAACGTCTTATACAGAGTCTCCTTAGTTGTTCGAGATAGGGCTTTACGGTTGAATTGCCTTATAAGCCTAAGAAAACAGCGATTGGCAAGAGTTAGTCTTCGCTTGATTTCTGCGCTGATCTTGCTTTTGGAGTTTACGTATATAGCAGAGTCAAGGTAGACAAAGTCCCTTACTACCTCGAAGTTATAGCTGCCCACTGTAACGTTTTGTGCAATTCGTCTGTGTTGATTGTCCCTTCTTGTTGCCAGCATATACTTGGTTTTGCCCTCGTTTATCGCTAAACCCATTTTGGCCGCTTCCGCCTCAATGCTTGCAAACGCATCGGTGACAGCCCGCCGGGTTCTTTCAATTATGTCAATATCGTCAGCGTATGCAAGCAGTTGTACGGACTTTTGATAGTTTGCACCTCTAGTGTTGGCTTACGAGTTCCGCACAATCCGTTCAATTACAATATTAAAGAAGTCACATGACAGCGTGTCACCTTGTCTGAAACCTTTCTTGATACCAAAGGTCTCGGTGAGGTCATTACCGATCTTGATGGAGCAGCGAGTGTTCTCCATCGTCATCCTAAACAGACAACCCAGTTTGGCAGGAATGCCAAAATTAGACATGGCTCTATAAAGCTCTTCTCTATAGATGCTGTCATAGGCGGCCTTGACATCGATAAACAGGTGGTGAGTATGGACCTCTTGGGTGTTCTCCAGAATCTACCGAAGTGTGAAGATTTGATCGATGGTGGACTTTCCTGGCCTGAAACCGCACTGATAGGTTTCAGGCGTTCACGCAATATCGCAGAAAAGATTTTATATGCGATGTTAAGGAGAATGATGCTTCTACATATAATTGGTGTTGGCACAATGGACCCGTACTGTTGGTCAGAGTGAGCAGTGACTCCTTGTCACAAGGCACCCATCTACCTAACCTAATTGGCGCAGTTGAGGGGGTCTCCTTTCTTGTATATCGGGCAAACGATGCTGAGATTCCATTCATCAGGCATACACTCATCAGACCAAATCTTAGAGATGAATTGGTGTATGCACTCTATCAGTTCATCACCAGCTGCCTTGAAGAGTTCGGCCGGTAAGCCGTCAAGCCCAGCAGCCCTGTTGGATTTTAGCTTGGATATTGCTATCCTCACTTCGTTTTGTCAGGTAAACGGAAATTTTGACTATCATCGCCCACGTTGAATGGTTCATTCTGCTTGACAGCGGGATGTTGGTCTTCGTCGCCGTGTCCACAGTCTGCAGAAGTAGTTTTTCCATATTCTCAGCACCGACTGTGGTTCTACTTCGCTGGTATGCCTTCATGACCAGGGACCCAGCAGAGCTTTATCTCGTGCTGTGTTCCAAGAACCTTGAGCTCTTCTCTACAACACTTCACAAGCTTCGATTTTATTTCTATAGCAGATATTGCTTTTATCGCTGCCTGGCTGTCGATGAAAAATGTGATATCCTCCCGTGGTATTGCCCTCATCCCAGTCTCACGAGCTGCTATTGTCACTGCTAGGACCTCCGCCTGGAAGACGCTGCTGTAGTTCGGAAGCCGAGCTGACATGGAGAGACTAAGCGTTTCAGAGAAGATGCCCACACCTAACATACACCTATTTCCATTTTGGATCCTTCGGTGCACATAGCTATGGATCGCTCGTTAGGCGTTCTGTCATTTTGCCAGTCTTTCCTGCTCGGATACGTGCTTAAAAATGGTCTCGTGAAGTCTAGGTAAGGCGTAGTGTAGTCTGTACTAGATACACTGCCTAGATATCTCTGCAGGATCGTGGTATGGACCATTGCATTTGGTCTCCAGGTATCTGTTTGGCTTAATCTTACGGCACTAAGAGCCGCCGATGCTTGTATAAAGATATCTAACGGAAGCAGATTGAGAATGGCCTTGAGTCCTGCTGTAGGTGTCGTTCTCATCGCACTGGTTGTGGCGATGCAGGCTAGTCTTTGTACTTTTGTGATTGCAGCTAGGTTGTTTATTTTGCTGACTGCTTGCCTCCATACAAGGCTGCCATACGTTAGTATTGGCCTTACTATAGCTGTATACATCCGTAGGATGATTTTGGGGTTCGGTCCCCAAGTCTTCCCGAATATTCTCTTCCACGAGTAAAATGCTATCGTGGCTTTTTTGACTCTTTCGTTAATGTTTAGTCTCCAGTTCAGTTTCCTGTCGCGCACCAGATCGAGGTAGCTCACACTACTGGAGATACTCAGGGGAATACCCCTTAAGGAAGGTGTTACGAATTGTGGTGTTGTTTTGTTAGTGAATAGTACTAACTCCGTTTTCTGGGGATTAACCGCTAGTCCACATCTCCGTCCAGGAGTCAATGGTTTTCAGAGTACCTTCGATTTGCTTGCTCAGGGTCGGGAGAAATTTTCCTGTTGCTAGCAGCACAACATCGTCCGGATAGGCTATGGTTTTGACGCCGCTGTTTCTGAGTTTAAGAAGGACTTCGTTCAGGACAATTACCCACAGCAGTGGGGATATAGCCCCTACTTGAGGGATGCCTCTTGAGGCATATGCTTCAAGCTTTGTTCCTCCGAGTTCAACTTTAACATGTCTTTCCTCTAGCTTATTGACGAGATACTGTCATAGGCGGCCTTGATATCGATAAAGAGATGATGAGTATCGATTTGGACTTCCTGGGTTTTCTTCAGGATCAGTCGAAGTGTGAAGATTTGATCGGTGGTAGACTTTCCTGGCCTCAAACCACTTTAATAGGGGCCAAGCAGACTGCTGCTCTCCTTTCTTGTGGATCGGGCAAACGATACTGAGATTTCATTCATCAGGCATACTCTCGTCTGACAAAATCCTTGAGATGAGTTGGTGTATGCTCTCTACTAATTCACCATCAGCTGCCTTGAAAAGTTCGGCCGCTGAGCCGTCAGGTCGAGCAGCAGGATTTTAGCTTGGATTTTGCTTCTTTCACTTCGCTTTGATCGGGTGGAGGGAAATATTGGCTATCATGGTCTATTTATATGTTGAATGGTTCATTCTGCCTGGCAACGGAATGTTGGACCTCTCGCCGTCAACAGTGCACAGAAGTGCTTTTCCATATTCTCAGCACCGACTGTGATTCTACTTCGAGGTTTCCATTTTCATCTCTACAGGTTTCTGAACGGGTATTACTTCTCTGACACGTTCTTATTACCTTTTGGTAAAACTTCCGTACATTGTTCCTGGAGTATAAACTCTCGATATTCTCAAACGCGCGCTTCTCATACTCTTTCTTCTTCTTTTGGAGAAGCCGATGTTCTTCCCGTCTCTTTTGCTCGTAGAGCTCACGAGCCCTCTCGTCTTCCTTTGCAGCGCCGCTTTGTATGCATCTTGTTTTGCTGCATGCACTCGCCGGCATTCTTCGTCAAACCAGTGGTTTCGCGGTGGTGGGCGAGCGAGACCCAGCACATCAGTTGCGGCGTTTCTGATGGCATGTTGGCAGCGTTGCCACAGGTCTTCGGCACTTAATGCTGGCGGCATAGGGGTGATTGAGAGATTTGGGGATACACGTTCAGCGAAGATTCTGGCGGTGTCTTGCGATTGTAGCTTTTCGACGTTAAATTTTCTCACATTGATTATTATTCTTTGTTGCTCAGTTTGGGATATCCGCATTCGTACCTTGGCAACAACAAGGTAATGATCCGAGTCTATGTTGACCGCTCGGAAGGTCCGGACATCCAGAACACTCTTTGGTGGCAGGGTCCTTTTCTTCCGTGGGGGGCATGAACACATATTAGGCTTATGTTAGCGAATTTAGCCTTGATCCGGAGACTCGTAATACGCTCGCTCACGTGTCGGACGCTTAAGACTTCTTGCCTAATTCTGCCGCGTATAACAATCCGCATCCGAATAAGCGTTGCCTTCTGCCTCTGTAGCAATCACCGTAGTAGATGTCACAGTTCTTCATCCCAATTTTGCCCGGCACATCCCATCGCACTTGATGTATGACGGTTATATCTGCTTTATAGCAGTCTAGGGCTCTGTTCGTTGTTCGGCTGCACGTGGTCTGTAAAGGGACAGAACATTCCACGTACAGATCCGAAGGTCGTTGTCCTTATTTCGTTTGCTGGGGTCGGCATCAGGTGAGTCGTTTTTATCCGAGGCTTTTGGTTGTTTACGTGGTAGGGATGTTACTCCGACGACGCAACCCTCCACCTGGAGGGCCAGTTCCTTTAGTTATAGCCCTAGGACGAGCGGCCGGGTACACCGGTGCCAGTAGTCCACTACGGGAGTATGAGCACTGCCGTTGGCCCATTACGGTCTCCTCCGCCACCATCTCTATTCCAAGGTCCTGAAATTCCTTACCGACCTGTGATCCGAATACGTCGAAGCAGCTCGCGCAAGGTATTCACTAAATTCAACCCAACTGAAACTATAGACGCCATCGTTGACTCCGTCTAGGGAATGCGTCCGCACTCTTCCCCCCTCTCTCATCTGCTGCCGCCAAGAATCCTCCAAATGGGGTTAGTTACCCATTTCTTGGATTAAGGTACTATGCACCCAGCTGTCACCGCGTGGAGGTTGAGAGTAGAAATTGGTAGGCCTCAGCTTAGTGAAAACGCTTTTGTTTTCATATGATCGCATGCACTATCGTTTGACCAGCCCCGCCTTGCAGTGTAACCCTATTCGTGAGCCTTCGAACTTCGGCATCGCCCATCTTAGAGTTGATAACCCTGTTTGTCAACAACTGGCTACCTGAGACGACAATTGTCCCCGTAGTAGCAGGACTCGTGAGTGCCCACATAATTGCTTTAGGTTCAACCTTCTTAAGTGCTTCCTCTATGTCTAGAAATGCTTCTTCTTCTTCCTTTTATCAGCGAGGTTATGATCCGAAAACAAGGGATCACAACCCTCCCACTTCACCGCATTTCTACTGCCTATGTCTAGAAATGCTACCAGAGTATATTCTTTGCAATTGAAGGATTCGCACCAATGAGTGCAGCGCCATTTCTGCCGATTTCCCTTTGCTATACACATGCTGGGAGGTTGACAGCATACTTGAATGCAACGAAGGTGGAAATCTTACAGTTTTTCCAGGGTCCTTGCTACTTGTTAAAGATATTAACAAATTTAAGAGACCACCAACATCATTGATACACCCTGTATAATAGAAACGAATGTAACTCTAGAGTTTTCCTGCCATCAGATGTTATGTAATTTGATATACCTAAGCACGCAATTAAAGTTACGGCAAGAACCACTCAGAGCAAAGGACTTCCACTGACCACAGAAAACTCGGAAAATCCAATTTCAAATCTCTTCATAACATTCTTGATTATCTTTTCCAGTACGGCTTTTCCCCGAATCTAGGTGGGAGTTAAAATCAAATAAAACGCCTTTTGTTGTAATCAAGGATCCAATTCAATCGATTGATGCAACCGATGGTGATTGAGTAACGAATTTGTTGGTCTTTTTTTTCATTATTATTTCCACCCTTCAATATTTTATTGAATGACTTTCGAAGGTCAGGCGGGAATCCATTGTGCTGGTATTCATATAAAGTTCCTGATTTACGAGTGTATTTACCTTCATTAGAAGGCACTTTAATCATTTGTTTGGCCAAGACATTGCGAGGGAGAATGCCGTATCGAAGAATTATAAATACCCGGGAGTGTAATTTTCTTTTGCATTTGATGTTTATGCGATTGGAAATTAATGCCTGTTAGTGTCACAGCATGCCCTTGGTCGTTTTGAACACAAATTATAGCTCGTAGTCGATATCAGTGACCACTGGGTAGTGATTTGCTGTTTAATTAGATTTTCCTTTGAAGAAGTATTTTTTTTTTAAGATACTTTTTAGATACTTTTGAAGTACGTACGTATATTGTTTTATTGATTTTGTTCAATATATTGAAAACTTTAGTTATTCAGCTAAAAACGAAAGTTTAATTGGATGGAAATGAGTGTAGGCAAATTTAGAAAATAATGATCGAATGTTACACGCTAGAAATACAATAAGTTTCTTAATCTTATTTAATTATAACTAAAAAACATTTTTGCTCCCCTGGCAGCTGACCTTCTCCTGGTGGGGGCGGGCAGGTTAGGTTAGGTAAGTGGGCTGGTGTAGGAGGATAGAAAACCTCCACACCACACTCAGGTCAATATAGACCCATTGTGATACCCATGGGGGGAAAGGGGATAGAAAAGAGAATCCCTTTCTCGTGGAAAAATACCGTCTTTGTAAATATCCTAAAGAAAGCATTTGGTACTTACTGTGCCCGAGATACAAACCATCCAGAGAAAGTGTGCGGTGTCCTCCTGAGCCTCCTCGTCGCCGCAACCTCTACAAAGGTCTTCGTTAGTCACACGTAGTTTCTTCATGTGGTACCGCATGGTATTATGCCCGGTAATGACTCCTATTAGAGTAAAGAGGGATTTTCTATGCCTCTGTATCAGTTTTCTTCTTCTCCTTCCTTTTATCAGCGAGGCTATGATCCGAAAACAAGGGATCACAGCCCTCCCACTTCACCGCATTTCTACTGATCCGCCTGTGGGGTTCGCCTATTTCACCTCAGAAAATATCGGCAGGCCTGCCGATTTTGGATCACTCGGTTACTGAGGCCAATGAAATGCCGATGTCGTCGCATTTGTCTGATCCAAGCGTTTATAGGCCTGCCTTTCCTACATCGCGATGTCTTTGGAACGTGCGTTGATATTGCCTTTTTAACAGGATTCAAATGATCTCTTCTTTGAACGTGGCAATACCAGCTGAGCCGGTCGCGCTCTATTTTTCGTACAATGGTTTCCTTGATGTGAAAGCTTCCATGGATCTTCGAACTTCTTATTCGATCAAGCTTTGTCACTCCTGCTGTCATGCGAAGCATCTTCATCTCAGCTGCCGTTAATTTACTCTTATACGTTTTGTACATCGTCCAACATTGTGAACCGTATGTGAGCGCTGGACGTACAACTGCGGTGTAGAGCCTTCCTTTCAACTTAGGAGGCATTTTTCTGTCACAGAAGATAGCGGAATTTTCTCGCCACTTCATCCACCCTACGCTTACACGATGATTGATGTCGTCATCACAAGTTACTTTGCTATTGATCATAGATCCCAGATATTTGAACTTTTCGCACTTGGGAAGCACTGTTCCATTCAAATAAATGTCTGGAATAGGCCTGAGTGGATCAGAGAACGGGCAGCACAAGTACTCTGTCTTTTTTGAACTAATGCGATACCCATTTCCCTCCAAAACGTCCACCCACACATCAAGTGCTCGTTGCAGGGATGTAGGATCCTCACTTATGATGGCTCCATCGTCAGCAAAGAATAACTGATGTACCTTGGGGTCCATCACTTTACCTTCAAGCAGATAATCAAGGACTGTAATAAAGAGCAAAGGACTTAAAACGCTTCCCTGGTGCACCCCGACTTTGATTGGGAACTCTTCGGTTACTCCAGCGGGGCATCTTACTCTTGTCTTTGCTCCTTCGTACATGTCCATGATCATCTGTATAAACTTTGGATTGCATCTGTGGTTGATTTACCCGAGACAAACCCGCACTGATCATCAGATAGCCGTATTATTTTTCGCAGTCGTCCACCTAATACCCGCTCAACGATCTTCATGCTGTGTGACATCAGGATGGTCGAACAGTAGTTATCACAGTTTCGTGTATCACCCTTCCCTTTATATACAGGGAGAAGGTAACTTTCCCTCCATTGATTCGGCATTGGATCACCTCTCACAAATTTGGAGATGAGAATTCTGAGCCATCTGAACCCGATGTCTCCCATTTTTTTCCAGAACTCAGAGGGTATCTCGTCTGGCCCAACCGCTTTTCGTTTTTTGGAGTATTTGACCGCCTCACTAACTTCTTCGACTGTAATGTCGGGTATTTCTTCACAGTTAGGGGTGGCTCTTGGAAAGTATAGCCGGGGAAACTGTTCATTCAAAAGCTCTTCACAATACTGCCGCCACCTCTGCAGAATTTTGTCGTCATCCACAAGAAGCTGGCCATGAGCATTGCTAATGAACTTTGACGAACGAATCTCCTGAGCATTCTTCCTTCCTTGGGCGGCTATTTTGAAGATAGTGGCACTCTTGTTCATATTGTGTCTTCGCAGCTCCTGGATAGCCTGGTTTGCATCAGCAACCGGGGAAAATATTTTCTCCAGCTCCCGATACAGGCCCTCCGTACTTTCTGCTTGAAGCTGGGCGCACTTCTTCTTCGCTTTTTTTCTTGCAGCATCTGTATTCCATTTCGAGGCGAGCTTTTTCGTCACTATTATTAGAGGGGCACTTTGACCAAGCTTTGAAAGCCGCTTTCTTCTCATTTATCACTTTCTTAGCTTCATCACTCCACCACCATGTTTCTTTGGCGTGTTGATGGTGGCCTTTTGAAGCTCCTAGCAGTGATTTGGCCTTCTTTAGGCAAGTTCGCTGTAGGGAATCCCACACATTTTGTGTTCTGCACTCTTCATCCTCAGCTCCGTTGATGGTGTGAGAGAGGTAATTTTTCATTACGAAAACAAAAGCCTCGCCTTTTTCTTTGTCCAGATTGTACCACTTGATTTTCTCAGAGACCCTTGTTTGTTTGCTTTTCTTCGGTGTTTTCATAAAAATTTCTGTTAGCAGGAGACGGTGTTGCCGAGCGATCGCCTCTCCCAGGATCACTTTGCAATCTTTTACCCGAGGCTTCATGAAACTGGCTACCAAATGGTAGTCAATCTGAGTTTCATCACCACCACTGCTGTAAGTGATCAGGTGTCCGCTTTGTTTGATGAACATGGTATTTAACACGATAAGACCGTGTGATTTGCACATGCTTAGGATGTCTTCACCAGGAAGGTTCCTGGTGCCATATCCTAGTCCTCCATGGCAGTCTTCATAGTCTTCGTTTGATTTCCTGACATGTCCATTCAAATCTCCTCCAACAAATAGAAATTCTTCCTTTGGGATGTTCTTAAGGAGATTGTGGAAATCTAGCCAAAATGCATCTTTATCTCTCTGATTGTACCCATCGTGGGGAGCATATGCACTGACAATATTCCACACTTCTTCTTGTATTACTAGTTTGAAAGACATCAAACGGTCGCTGGACTTCGAAATGCTCAAGACGTTACCAAGTAGCTCTGCCGCAAGGATGATACCGATTCCGTTCTTAGCCTTTTCCGTTCCGTAGTAGAACATCTTGTAATCTTTTGTCCTAACGTCCAATAAACGCGCCCGATTCCCGGTGTTTTTCCATTTCGTCTCTTGGACACACAAGATGTCCACCAGCCTTCTATTCATCATCTCTTCCAGCTCGTAACGTCGACCGGTCATGCTTCCAACGTTCCAACTCGCGACCCTCAAATTGCGTCCAAACTGTTTCATTATTTTGCTAGCCCCCGGAATCCGTATAGCTCTGACCCGAACATTTTTGCTCGGTCCAGGAACAGTACCATGCACAGCAGTGGTAGTGCCTGGCGGGGTAGTGCCTTTCCTTTTTGCAAGTATTACCATAATGATACAGTTTTGCAATACAATTTTTTGCACCATATTGCGATGGTGTTTGTTGTTTGACACGTGCATGCTCCTGTTTTAGTATTGTTTGATCTTTCTTCTATGACACCGGTGATCTCCAGTCGTGTCAACCCACGGACTCGCATGCACACTTGTGGGAGGGTTTTTATGGTATTATATGTGTCGCTAGGCTCACTTGTGTGTTATATTGCCTAGATCTGATTTGTCCCCTTAGTCGCCTTTTACGACAAGCGCTAGTTGTTGGGGGGCGCTGCAGTGATATTGTTAACCCGTCCCTGCACGGGGAGCCTCTGTATCAGTCTATTAGTTCTTACTCTGTCAAATGCAAGCCACGGCTTCCTCGTGGTGACACAAGTATCTAAAGAGGTCCACCTATTGTTAGCCTCCTTTAGGGCTTTGTTTCCTGTTTCGAGCTTAAGGGCGCAAGGCGGGATGTACATCGAGGGGTCGGATTGGTCCGAGTTTAGTGTTGAGCCTCCTCTAGCCAATTCATCCTCTTTCTCATTCCCTGGTATGCCTTCATGACCAGGGACCCAGCAGAGCTTTACCTCGTGCTGTATTCCAAGAACCTTGAGCTCTACTCTACAACACCTCACAAGCTTCGATTTTATTTCTGTAGCAGATATTGCTTTTATCGCCACCTGGCTGTCGATGAAAAAGGTGATATTCTCTCGTGGTATTGCCCTCATCGCAGTCTCACGAGCTGCTATTGTAACTGCTAGGACCTCCACCTGGAAAACGCTGCTGTAGTTCGGAAGCCGAGCTGAGATGGAGAGACCAAGCGTTTCAGAGAAGATGCCTGCGCCTACACCTATTTCCATTTTGGATCCATCGGTGTAAAGATCTAAGGATCGCTGGTTAAGCGTTCTGTCATTTTTCCAGTCTTCCCTGCTCGGATAGGTGCTAGAAAATGGTCTTGTGAAGTCTAGATTAGAGTAGTCTGTATTAGATACACTGCCTAGATATGTCTGCAGGATCGTGGTATGTCCCATTGCATTTGGTCTCCAGCTATCTGTTTGGCTTAATCTTACGGCACTAAGAGCCGCCGATACTTGTATAAAGATGTCTAACGGAAGCAAATTGAGAATGGCCTTGAGTCCTGCTGTAGGTGTCGTTCTCATCGCACTGGTTGTGGCGATGCACGCTAGTCTTTGTACTTTTGTGATAGCAGCTAGGATATTTATTTTGCTGGCTGCTTGCCACCGTGCAAGGCTGCCATACGTTAGTATTGGCCTTACTATAGCTGTATACATCCATAGGATGATTTTGGGGTTCGGCCCCCAAGTCTTCCCGAATATTCTATTCCACGAGTAAAAAGCTATCGTGGCTTTTTTGACTCTTTCACTGATGTTTAGTCTCCAGTTCAGTTTCCTATCGAGCACCAGGCCAAGGTATCTAGCACTACTGGAGATACTCAGGGGAATACCCCTTACGGAAGATGTTACGAATTGTGGAATTATTCGTTTGTTAGTGAATAGTACTAACTCCGTTTTCTGGGGATTAACCGCTAGCCCACATCTCTCCGTCCAGGAGTCAATGGTTTCCAGCGCCTCTTCGATATGTTCGCTCAGGGTTGGGAGAATTTTACCTGTTGCTAGCAGCACAACATCGTCCGGATAGGCTATGGTTTTGACGCCGCTGTTTCTCAGTTTAAGAAGGCCTTCGTTCAGGACAATTACCCACAGCAGTGGGGATATAACTCCTCCTTGAGGGGTGCCTCTTGAGGCATAGACTTTAAGCTTAGTACCTCCGAGTTCAACTTTGATATGTCTTTCCTTTAGCATATTGACGATGCATTTTATCATGGAATTGTGAATATTAAGGTTCGTTAGAGTTCTATTGACTGCTTCCGTTTTGACATTGTTAAAGGCTCCTTCAATGTCTAAGAAAGCGGCTAGTGTATATTCTTTGTTTTTCTGTGATTTTTCTATTGAGCCGACAACACAGTGCAGCGCTGTCTCTACGCTTTTTCCTTTCGTATATGCGTGCTGCGCTGGGGATGTGTCACATGGGCGTAGTTTACTACGGATGTATATGTCAGCTAGTCTTTCAAAGGTCTTTAGGACAAAGGAGGTAAGGCTAATTGGCCTAAAGGCCTTCGCAGTAGTGTGGCTTGCTTTACCGGCCTTGGGTATGAAGACCGCTTTGACCTCTTTCCATGATTTAGGTATATACCCCCACATGAGGCTATTGAGGTACAGGTCTTTAAGTACCGGGATGATTGTGGTTATTGTTTTATGTAGCATGATCGGGATAATCCCATCGGGTACTGGGGATTTAAAGGGAGAGAATGATCCGATCCAATCAATTCTTTCCTCTGTGATAAGATCCGTCGGAGTTTCCGTTACAAACCTACTGTTGGTTACGATGTTATTATCTGGATGGGTCGTACACCCCGGAAAGTGCGCTTTTGGGAGCTAAGCGATTCTGCACAGGATTCAGTCCACCTTCCGTCCGGTTCCTTGAGAGATCCAAGAGTTTTTGATTCCCTGGATAGAATTTTTCTCAGTCTCGCAGATTCTGTCGTTCTCTTGATTTCATTACAGAAGTGCTGCCAAGAGTGGCGTTTGGCCTTCTGTGTCTCGTTTTTGAAATTTCTCTGACTGGACTTATATTGTTCTCAGTCCGCTTCTAACATAGTTCTTTTGGCCACATTTAGAGGGGGCGGACAACGTGACTGGGATGTGCGACTGGGGTACCTTAAATAGTTATTCTCATTCATACAATTCAGTCACGACTAATAAAGCGCACACCCCATGATGACAAAAAGGAGAAGACTGGCATCGGATATTGCCAAACTTGGTAAACCAGGGCATCCTTTGCCAGGCCTGAAGAATGTCAGTTTGCGAGCGTTTGGTGGTCGGCCTGTTCCGCTCAGCCGCCGACTGGGTCAAACTCAAAATGGCTACGAGCTTCCTGCCAATGGTCTCGCTAACCATTACGGGAGTCAAGGGGTGAGTGCGCTATGCTCCGATAGGGGCTCAGATGGATTCTACGATTTTTGAAAACGTCATCGGATAGGAACATTTTATCGTTCATAGTGAAGGATCTTGAGCTCGTTGGAGAAGCTGTTAAAAGTCGACTAGGTATATAATAGTTGGCGTCTTTTCAATGGAAGCTCTTTCTGTCAAGAGTCGCACCCTCAATGTCTGCTTAGGCGGGTGAGGGGATACTCACAAGTCCCAGGTTGACAGACAGAGTACTAGGGTGGATACCATTAGGAGGGAGAGTTCCGATCTTAAAGCTCAAGCTTGCAAGATCTGCTCTGGCATTGTGCCGGTATATGCACCGAACCTTCAGTCAGAGTTTTTTTTTTTTTTTTTTGTCTAAGGGGTGGTGGAAAATGCTACTGCTCACGAAAAACAGTCCCACTGTATTTTAAGTAATGTGAGACTTACTTACTTACTTACTTAGATGGCGCCACGGTCCGGGGTGGACCTGGGTCTCAACCAACAAACCTCTCCAGCCAGCACGGTTACGAGCCAGCTGCCTCCAGTTGCGCACGCCAAGTTGGTTGAGGTCCCTCTCCACTTGTTTGCGCCACCTACCGCGAGGTCGTCCTCTACTGCGTCGTCCATCCGGGGTGGATTCGAAGACTTTCTTAGCGTTGGGCTCCATCCGCTCTAAATAACCCAGCGATCTTAGTCGCTGTATGCGAACTCTTCTGGCTAAGTCGATGTCCTTTCCAGGCCGCACAGTTCGGCATTGTACCTTCTCCTCCACTTACCGTCTATGCAGACGGGACCAAAGATCACTCGAAGAACTTTTCTTTCGAAATAACCAAGGGCATCCTCATCCGGTTTTGTCAAAGCCCATGCCTCTGCGCCATACAGCAGGACTGGGATAGTTAGTGTCTTATAAAGAGTTACCTTGGTAGTTCGAGATAGGGCTTTGCTATTCAATTGCCTTCTTAGCCCATAGAAACAACGATTGGCAAGAGTAATTCTTCGTGTGATCTCCCTACTTATGTCATTTGCGGAGTTCACCATAGAGCCTAGGTAGACAAAATCCTTCACTACCTCAAAATAATATCTGTCTATTGTGGCGTTCTGTCCAAGACGCCGATATTGAGTTTCCTTTTGTTTTGATTTCATAGACCGCTAGACCCATCTTTGCTGCCTCATTCTCAATACTCATTACAATCAATAATGGTTAAGTCCTTAAGAATCATGGCATGGAATGCGAACGGATTGAACAATCATTTAAACGAGCTACAAATATTACTAGATACAGAAAAGATAGACATTTGTTTGATCTCAGAAACTCATCTTACAACCCAGTCATATATCAAGTTGAAGAATTATAACTCGTACCATACAGTCCATCCAGATAATTGTGCGAGAGGAGGCAGTGCTGTTATTATAAGAAATAGCATTGATCATTATGAAGAAGAGAAAATAAGTTCACTCAAGTTTCAAACCACTACCGTAACTGTCAGAACTAAAAATCAACCTCTCTCAATAACAGCTGTCTATAGTCCTCCCAAACATTCGATCTCTTCAAATGAATACCAGCAACTCATTAAAATGCACAAGTCTAAGTTTATAATGGGAGGAGACTTTAATGCTAAGCACACATACTGGGGATCCCGACTCACTACAACAAAAGGTCGTGAACTCTACGATGCAGCTAAAAAGACAGGGTGTGAATTTATATCTACTGGTAAGCCTACATACTGGCCGACAGACGTTAACAAAATTCCAGATCTGGTTGACTTTTTTGTCATAAATAAATTTGTCAAGGAATTTTATCCGGGTACAAGAAGGTTTGGATCTCGACTCGGACCACTCACCAATATACCTGACACTCAGTGAAACTGTTATAGTTAAAGAAGAAAGTCCATACCATTCAAACAAATTCACAGATTGGCTTAGTTTTAAACAAATCCTTCAGGATAAAGTCAATATTAGTAAGCCTATTGAGACGACAGACCAACTGGAAAACGAAGCAAATGCTTTCATCCAACTAATCCAATTCGCAGCTTGGAGCTGTACTCCTCCAACGAAGAGAAAAACGGTCGGTAGCAATTATCCAAAAGAAATTAAGGAGCTTATAATAAACAAGAGAAAACTTCGGTGTAGGTGGCAACAAACTCGATCTCCCTCCGACAAAACGAGACTAAACAAGGCCACACAAGATCTTAAACTTGAGATAAAGCTAATCCGGAATGAGACGATGAAAATATATCTCTCAGAGCTAACTGCTGACAAGAGCACTGAATATTCGCTTTGGAAAAGTACAAAATATCTTAAGCGACCAATAAATCATATTCCTCCAATAAGATGCAGTAATGGGCAATGGGCTAAAAGCAATGAGGAAAAAGCTATTGCTTTTGCCGACCACCTGACGACCCCTAATGATGCTTCCTGTGATGAGCTTCTAAATCTCAATGAAGTACTAGTTCTATGATTGCTCCCATTAAAATGCACGAGCTAAAATATGAGATTCCATCTCTTGAGCTGGTCCTCATCCGAAATGAGCAAGGAGCCGTCTAGGCTTTTCACTAGGTATTGGCTGGAGCTGCGACCACCTGTCAGCTCTTTCGTGATTCTGTAGACAATCCTGCTGTCGCACCTCCGTGCAGCTTCTTCTGCTTCTGTAGCCAGCGCGTTGATGTAGTTGCGCTTGTCACGTCGTACGCTACGCTGAACTTCTCTCATCTTCATGCGATATAGGGAATCTAGCTCGCTTCTCCCTGCTGCTGGGGTAGCTGCAACGCGAGCTTTTAGCTGTTTTCGTTCGTCAATCCGTCTCCAGGTATCCTCGGAAAGCCACGCCCTATGTCTTCCCTGCGATCGACCGACAATTCTTTCAGCACCAGGTGTAAAAACATTTTTCACAGCACACCAATGGTCTTGGATGGTTGCGGGCATTGAGCTGCTGATTGCTTCCACACCTTGCGAAAAGTGCTCCCTTAATTGTTGGCGCACTGAGGGATCACTAAGTCTATCGGTGTTGAACCTGGGCATTCTTGTGTTGTCGTGGGATCTTCGAACTGCAGCAGTGCGTAGTTGGAGAGTAGCTATCATAAGATGGTGATCACGTACTATCCCCACATCTGCCCCTCGTCTGTTTCGGACGTCCAGGAGACTGTTTCTAAAGCGGCGGCTGATAGCAAAATGGTCAATTTGGTTGGAGGTTGCTTGCCTGTCATTGGAAACCCAGCTGACTTTGTGGCAGGTCTTGTGCTCAAACATGGTGCCACCTATCACAAGGCGGTTGGCATTGCAGAAATCCACAAACCTTTCGCCGTTGTCATTGCGGTTGCCTAGTCCATGCTTCCCGATTACATGCTTGAGCCCTTCGTTGTCGCTGCCTACCTTGGCATTCAAATCCCCCATCACTATGACAATGTCTCCATTTGGTGTTGTGTTGAAGACGGCGCTTAAGAGATTGTAGAAGCTCTCCTTTTCGTCCTCAGACGAACTATTCGTTGGGGCGTAACACTGTATGATGGTGATGCATCGTACTCGAGTCCGGAATCTGGCCGTCAAAATCCTATCACCATGAGGCTGCCAGGAAATCAGGCCCTTGCGTGCTGTTGTTGTTAGCAGTAGTCCGACTCCATATTCCCGCGGACTTCCGGATGGTCTTCCAGAATAGAGTAGTACAGTGTTACGCGTTGGAGACTGGTACTCGCCCGCTTCTAACCATCTTACTTCACTTACCCCCAAAATGTCCAGTTTATATCGCATGAATTCATTTTCCAGTTGGAGGAATCTGGCATTGTAAGGACCTTCTCTTCCCGAGTCGAGGAGCGTCTTTATATTCCAGAAACCTTTTTTTGTCTGGGTACAATAGCCAAAACTCGTCAACATGTGATCAGTCCTTATCCGAGGCATAGTGTCGGTTTCAGTAGCCAGCTGGTTTCAGTAACGCAGGTTGCTGGCCCACGTTACCTAGCCTAGAATCAAGGCCCTAGACAACCCGCACTTACAATTTTGGCCTATACGTATAAGGGCTTATACGTATAGTTGCCCGGGGACCACCACTAGGAGGTAAAGTAAGCACTTCATCACGAACTTGATTGTTGCGCTACTGGCCCAAGCCAAGTTTTGGGCAGTCAGTAGTTTCCCGATCAATCGCAATGCAGGTCCCCGAACGGCAGTCTTAGCAGTGGGAGATACTACGCTAGAATCGACGCAAAAGCTACAAGCTGCTACAGACCAAATTATCAGGTGGACTCAAAGATGGCGTATAAAACTAAATTCGAACAAATCTGTACATATTGACTTCACAAATAAGTCTATCTCGTACTCCCCCATAGCAATATCAGGCACGACAATACCTTACGCTAATACAGCGAAGTATCTAGGTATGACTCTAGATGCCAAGCTTCGTTGAAAAGAGCATATTAAAATGAAAAGACAAGAATTAGATATTAAATGGCGAAAATTAGAATGGATTATAGGCAGGAAGTCAGGACTATCAATTAATAATAAAATTCTTTTATATAACCAGATCCTAAAGCCAGTGTGGAACTATGGTGCCCAACTCTGGGGATGTGCCAGCCAGACTAATATTGCAGTCATCCAACGATTCCAGAATAAAGTCCTTCGAAGTATTGTGAATGCTCCATGGTACATCAGAAACAGCGACCTCCATCGGGACCTAGGGATTCCTACTATTCTTGAAGAAATCAACACTAGGGCCAAAGCACACGAGAAGAGTCTCCAGGAACATATTAACGAGGAAGCAACAATTCTTCTAAACGTATATGGCGTGAGACGACTGCAACGTATACGACCGTCAGATCTTGCAAAGCAACCGCAAACCAGACGACTTACCACATCCTCTACTAGATAGTGACAGAGCGACAACAATGAGCGAAAAGAGGCGCTCGGAGTGAATTTAACCTCCAACGCTTTGGATGGATTAAATCCCATCTATGCTCTTGTTACTTTCATTAAAAGTTAAGAATGACATACAACAAATTATAATTATATTGTACTTTAAAAATAGTAAACTGTTAGCCATTTACTTTTCTCTCACTATTTATACTGAAAAGCAAACTGCTCGTTGGTTTCATAACTAGTCGCAGTGTTAACAAACATTTGTAATCCTTTACAGCTAAAAAAAAATTCTCAATACTCGTAAATGCCCCATTGAATGCCCGCTGAGTTCTTCCGATTATGTCAATGTCATCGGCATAAGCGAGTAGTTGTACAGACTTGTAAAAGATTGTACCTCCGGTGTTGGCTTGTGAGTTTCGTACAATTCTCTCAAGTACTATGTTAAAGAGATCGCATGATAGCGCGTCACCTTGTCTAAGACCTTTCCTGACATAGAATGGTTCGGTGATGTTCTTACCGACTTTGATGGAGCAGCGAGAGTTCTCCATTGTCATTCTGCACAAAGGAACGAGCTTGGCAGGGATGCCAAGACTAGACATGGCTCTCTATACTTCGTCTCTATACACGCTATCATAGGCAACTTTGAAATCGATGAAGAGGTGGTGCGTATCGATTTTATATTCATGGGTCTTTTCCAAGATCTGCCGTAGTGTGAATATTTGGTCAATGGTTGACTTTCTCGGCCTGAAACCGCACTGATTATGACCTTGACGATCGGTTTTAGGCGTTCACATAATACGGCAGACAGGATCTTATATGCGATATTTAGGAGACTTATACCTCTGTAGTTGGCGCAGTTCAGGGGATCTCTTTTCTTCAGGATCGGGCAAACGATGCTGAGGTTCCATTCATCGGGCATACTTTCGTCCGACCAGATTTTACAGATGAGCAGGTGCATGCTCCTTACCAACTCATCTCCACCTGCCTTGAAAAGTTCAGCGGCAAGGCCGTCGGCTCCAGCAGCTTTGTTGGAATTGAGTTTAGATATCGCTATCCTCACTTCATTCTGATCGGGTTGACGGGAATCTTGACTGCCATTGTCACTGTTGAATGGCTCATTTTGCCTGACAGCGGAATATTGGTCATCATCGCCGTTTAACTGTCTGCAGAAGTGTTCCTTCCATATCCTCAGCACCGACTGCGATTCTACTACTATGTTGCCATTTTCGGCAACATAGTAGTAGAACCCTTTCTGTTTTCGGACTGAACGTTAATCCAGCGAAAACAGAAGTGGTCCTCTTCACCAACAAAAGAACAATCCAAGCTTTCGGACTCCTACGACTCGGTGACACTCCACTCCAAATCTCGGATAAAGCACGGTATCTAGGGTGCATACTTGACCGCAAACTGTGCTTGAGAGATAACACAAATGAAAGAATAAAGAAAGCGTACATTGCGTTCTATGCTTGCAGCAGAATTTTTGGTAAAAAATGGGGACCCAAACCTGCCATCATCCACTTGATGTACACAGCCATAGTCAGACCCATTCTTACATATGTATGCATTGTCTGGTGGCCAAGAGAAGAAAAAAAACACACATATCAAAGAATTGACTAAAATCCAGAGACTTGCGTGCATAGCAACCACTGGCGACATCGCACTGATTCCGCTAGACTTATTTGTTAAGAAATCAGCTGCGATGAGTGCCATGTGCCTTAAAGAATCCAACCTATGGAGAAGGGGCCACACGGGCCACCGTAGCATCTCAAGATGGGCTCGCCAAGGCGCCACCACAGACTTCAGCATAAACGTCAAAACGGTCATCCCATCAAGGGAACACTGGGAAGAGGGTGGGGCCATTAACCCGCATAGCATTTCAGTCTTCACTGACGGGTCCAAAACAAACGAAGGAGTGGGTTCGGGTATCTACCCAGCGGAACCTGATGTTGCAATATTACTAAGCCTTCCGAACCACGGCAGTGTGTTCCAGACAGAAGTGTTAGCGATTGCAGAAGCGACACGAGAACTATCCACGAAACTTGTTACTAGGAAAGAGATTGATGTTTACATTGATAGTCAAGCTGCTATAAAGGCCATCTCATCCGCGGTAATAAAATCAAAGCTAATAAAACGCTACCGCGAGGAGCTTAAAATGCTCATCCATAGCCACCATGTAACACTCTGGTGAGACCCAGGCCACAAAGGAATTCCAGGAAACGAGAGGGCGGATGAACTGACAAGAAAGAGATCAGAACAATACCAATCAATGGTCCAAAGCTCAGTCCTTCCTCTCCTTAAACTTGTTTAATCAAATATAGCACTTGACTTCAAACGACAAGCAGACGAATGATGGAGAGCGCTCCATCACAGACGTAGAGGAAGACACGAAACACTTCCTTTGCAAATACGCTAGTCTCTGCAATACCACTAAGGCGGCGCTTGGAGAGTATTTCTTCAACCATCTGGGCGACCTGTCTGAAAAGCCACCAACCACCATCATGAAATTCATAACCTCTTCATGGTGGTTCAGAGGAGGCCGTTCCATTAACACAGAACTCCAGCCGTTTTGTTTTTCCTCTCTTTGCAGCACTTCAGCCAGGAAACTTCACGTTAGGGGAGCACAATGGATCCGTTTGAGGTCCGAGTGCAGGCTGCACCCATTCATTGCAGCTAACCTCTTTAATATAACCTAACCTTACCTTGAGCTCAGACCTAGGTTTCCGTATCTACTGTCGTGCGTGTTATACTTTATAAACCCTGTGAAAGGATGCTATAGTTAGGTTAGGTTAGGTTGGCTGTCCACACGAGAGTGCAGACACACTTAGACCAGTGAAGGTCCTTTGTGATACCATGAATCAAACCAATTAGGCCACTCAGGGACTAATAAAACCAACCGGAGCTTTTGACAAAGCGATGGATGCTCATGACGTCCAAGGACGCCAGATCGCAGAGGTCGTCAAAGAAGGGGGACCCTAGATGGAGCATTCTTTTATGCGACAGGGCTGGACATGTGCATAGGAGGTGAAGGATGGTTTCCTCCTCCTCCTCGTCCCTACAGCTTCTGCAGAAGTCGTTAGAGAAGAGACCAAGTCTTTTGGCGTGTTGGCCTATAAGACAGTGTCCAGTGAGAACACCGACAACGCAGCTGATTTTTGTACGCCTTAGCTTGATCAGATCGGCACTACGTTTTTGATCCAGCTTAGGCCAGATCTGTCTCGAAATGTGACACGTTGAGCCGTATCCCCATCTGAGGTTGGTCGTGCTAATAGCGTTCAGCTTTAGTAAATACTTACATGTAGCGAGGGGCATACCCAGGGCTTTCCTTTGAGGCAAAATCCTCAATGGTACCCTGTCTGGCGAGGTCGTCAACCCTGCAGTTACCTGGAATGTCTCTGTGGCCCGGCACCCAGCATAGGTGAATATTGAACTGCTCTGTCATCTCCATAAGAGATAGACAACAGTTTAAGGCAGCCTTTGAAGTGAAGGAGAACGATTCCAGGGACTTGATTGCCGCTTGGCTGTCAGTGAAAATGCTAATATCCCTGACAGATAATACATTACATTTCAGCCAGGACAAGGCTTCCTTAATCGCCATTATTTCCACCTGGAAAACGCTACAATGATCAGGGAGGCGGAAAGAGATGCTCAGATTGAGTTGTTCGGAGAAAACACCACAACCCACCCTACCCTCCGTCTTAGATCCATCTGTAAAGAAGTGAACCGAACTACCATCGACAGGGAGGGAATTGTCCTAAACATCCCGGTTAGGGATGCTCGTACGAAACTTACGGTCAAATCTCAGTTTCGGCGGGGTGTAGTCCGTGTTTTCGTGTTTGAAGTTGAGAAGAACAAGGATCGAGGAGTGGCCAAAGCGATAGCTAGACCACTGAGAGGAGGCTTTCAAGCGGATGGCCGCACAGGCAGCCATGTGTTTGCCGAAAATATCTAAAGGTAGCAGGTTGAACAAGATGTCCAGTGCCGCGGAGGGAGTAGTTCTCAATGCACCACTGATGCAGATGCATGCAGATCTTTGCACCTTAGCTAGTTGAGTGAGGTGGACAGCCCTGTCAAGAGCAGACCACCATACGATCACGCCATATAGTAGTATAGGCCTGATAACGGACACGTATAGCCAATGAGTGATTTGAGGTTTACTACCCCAGCTCCCACCTATAGCCTTTTTACAGGAATAGAGACCTTCAATAGCTTTTTTGATGCGCTCTAGTAGATTGGCCTTCCAGTTTAATTTCCTATCCAAAATAAGACCCAGATATTTTGCGTTTTTAGAGAAGGTGAGACTGGTGCCATTTATCATAGGAGGGTCCATGAGGGGAACTTTTTATTTCTCGTGAAGAGAACGAGTTCCGTTTTATGGGGGTTAACCCCCAGTCCACATTTAGAGGCCCATTTGGTGAGCCGAAGGAGAGCATATTGGAGGATAGCCCTGAGAGTGTCCGGGTGTTTACCGGAGGCAGCAATAGCAATGTCATCAGCATAGGCGATCACTCTTCAACCTGACGTATCCAGTTCCATCAGTAGTTAATTCACTACCAGGTTCCACAGAAGAGGTGATAGGACTCCACCTTGAGGTGTACCGCAGCGAGCAGTTCTTCTGGCCGATGCTCCGCCCAGCTGTGTGTTAATAATCCTGCATGTAAGCAATTGATTGATCAACACTCCGAGCGAAGTATCCAGTTTCAGATTTGCAAGTGCGTCGGTAATCGCCTTTGGTTTGACATTGTTAAAAGCTCCCTCAATGTCAAGGAAAGCCACCATGGTGTATTCTTTGATGCTCAATGATTTTTCGATGGTGCGAATGCAAGACTGTCACAACCGATTTGTCTTCGCAGTACGCATGTTGGGACGGAAAGAGCAGGGCTGGGCTAATACTATGCCGAAGATGGATATCAATTAACCTTTCTAAGGTTTTAAGCAGAAAGGAAGATAAACTGATAGGTCGGAGATCCTTTGGTTCCACGTGCGAGCTCTTTCCTGCCTTAGGTATGAATATGACTTCAACCTAGATCCAAAGTTTGGGAATATAGACCAGATTTAGACAGCCCGACAAGATGACTTTGAGCCATGGAAGCACAATGTCCTCGCATTAATGCTATAGTATGAAGAAGGTGAACTTTCAGTTGTTAGCAATTTAACCTATAATACTCACCTATGTCGATGCACCTTTATTCACTTGGGGTTAAAATGAATAACAGTTATGATTTACAATACTTTTTATGTATTTTTTTTTTACTTTACTTTCATACATAATGGATAACGATAATTTTTTTTTATTTCTTTACAGGTGAGTCTCTTATGAAAATACATATGTATGTACGAGTACATAGTCAATGTATTACTGTTCGTGCCATATTAAAAGAGCCATGGTAAGACCCCTATAAGTTTACCATTAACACTGAACACCAAGTATTACAGAGGAACTCTCTAAGGCGGAGTTCTTCTTCTTCTTCTTCTTGCCTTTTATCAGCGAGATTACGATCCGAAAATAAGGGGTCATAACCCTCCCACTTCACTGCATTGCTACTGATCCTCCTGTGGGGTAGTGTCTTGGATCGACAGCGCGTGCTCATAGTAGTGTGGGATTCTTACCCACTAAAAAACCTCCCTTCAAAACAGACTTGTTTTCATTTTTACTACAACAAAGTATTCGACTTATCAAGTAGTTTTCATGGTGGGCGCCGTGGCGTAAGTGGTTAGTGTGTCGGATCACTACGCGTGAGGTTCCAAGTTCGAAGCCTACAAAACACCAAAAAGTTTTTTCACGGTCCCACCTCTCGCGAGCGTCTGACAAACATACGAGAGTATTGTTGTCTCGAAAAGCTTCTCAAATCGCCGTTCGGATACGGCACTAAACTGTAGGTCCCTTCCATTCGTGTGAAAAACATAACGCACACAACATGAGTGGTTGCGAAAAGCTAGGCCTTGGCTCTTAATGAGCTGTTGCGCCAAATATTTTTAAGTATTTTTTTTAAGTAGTTTTCAATTCACGTAATAAGGACGTTTTAGAAGTTCCTGCCAGCTCCGCAGTTTAGACGCGGTTACTTATCGCGCTAAGTCTAAAGGTTTGGTTCTTTGTAGACGGCGTAGTAAATTTCTTTCATCCAAAACTTGGAGGACTGTAATATTTACGTGACTTTCTAGTCGACTTTTATGCTTTCTCGCGTAGGTTTGAATTTCGTCTTCTATAGTTTTAATGCCAAGATCTCTATGGATATCGCTATTTCTGATATACCATGGCGCATTAACAATACCTCTTAGCACTTTGTTTTCAAAAGTTTGTAAAATTTTAATATTAGCTATTTTGGTACAACTCCAGAGTTGTATACCATATGTCCATACAGACTTTAGCACTTGCTTATATAAAAGCAGTTTGTTCTCTATATTAAGCTTGGAATATTTTCCAAGTAACCAATACATTTCTCTATATTTGTTATCTAGTTCTTTGCGTTTTTTCTTAACGTGCGTTTTCCATTTCAGCTTTGCATCAAGTGTCATTCCAAGATACTTAGCCTCGTTTGCAAACGGGATTTGAACCGAGTTTGAAAAGATCGGCAAATTATTTATTTTCTTATAAGTAAAATTTACATGAACAGATTTGGTCTCGTTAAGTGCGATTCGCCAAACCTTTGTCCATTCATTTACTCTATCCAAAGCTTCTTGCAGTTTTTCTGTAGTATCTTCGACCGCATTGCGATCAGTCGCCGCTTTAGAAATTGTTTCCTGGACGTCCGAAACAGACGTGGAGCTGACGTCGGACTAGAACGAGATCACCATCTTATGGTAGCTCATTTACGCCTTCGTACTGCATCCGTCAACAGCAACCGCTCAAACCTACTTAACATCACCAGGTTTAATATCGACAGGCTCAAGGTTCCCCAAGTGCGCCAACAGTTCAGGGACCATCTTGCCTTAGAAGCAGAAGCAATCAGCAGCATAGAGAACATGGATGACCACTGGAGTGCTGTGAAAAATGCTTTTGAGACTGGGGCACGCACGTATGTCGGTAAAAAGCAGAAACACCACCGCACATGGCTTTCTACAGACACCTGGAGACGGATCGATGAGCGTACAGCAATCAAGGCTCGGATTGCAGCGGCCTCAGCAGTAGAGAGAACCGAGCTTGAAGCCCAATACCGTGCGAAGAAGAAAGAAGTGCAGCGTAGTGTGAGACGTGACAAACGTCAATATATCAACACACTGGCCTCAAGGGCTGAAGAAGCAGCGAGTAGGTGCGACAGTAGGACTGTGTATAGCATCACTAAGGAGCTCATCGGTGGTCGAAACTCCAAACAACATCCAGTGAAAAGTCTAGACGGTAACCTTCTGATTTCGGATGAGGATCAGCTCACTAGATGGAGAGAACATTTTGCTACAGTGCTAAATCACATAGACGATGTCGGTATGATCTCGAATTCGAATGAGCAGTTCGAAGCAACAAACTCCCGAATTCGCACCGCATCTCCCAGTAAAACCGAGATAATAACAGCAATCAAGTCCCTCAAGAAGAACAAGGCGATGGGTATTGATGGCATCCCTGCCGAGCTATTTCAAGCGGCGCCAAATACATCGGCAGATTTGCTGCATCCCCTAATACGGAGAGCTTGGGATAGTGAACAATTTCCACAGGAGTGGAAAAGGGGGATGATTATTAAACTTCCAAAGAAGGGAAACTTGATGGAGTGCGGTAACTGGAGAGGTATATGTGTTCTTCCAGCTGTAGCCAAAATAATAGCTAGAATAATTCTAGAACGAATTAAAGATCATTTAGATTCAACTCTCGATGTCGAACAGGCAGGCTTTCGCGCTGGATCCTCCTGCATCGACCACATAAACACCTTACGGATCATAATCGAACAATGCGTTGAGTATAGGTCTCCGCTACATTTACTGTTTATCGACTTCGAGAAGGCTTTCGACAGCTTGAATCGAGATGCTATCTGGTTGGCCTTTCGCAGGAGAGGCATTCCAGAAAAACTTATAGCTATTATCAAGGCTACATACGAGGGCGGTAAGTGTCACGTCGTGCACAATGGTAAGGTGTCGGAGGATTTTGAAGTCCAAAGTGGAGTACGTCAAGGGTGCATACTGTCACCACTATTGTTTTTGGTGGTTATCAGCGATGGCATGGCAGCTATGGAATTCGTTGGACTATGACATCTTACCTTAAACACCTAGATTACGCTGACGATGTTTGTCTACTTTCACATCGGATAATGGATCTTCATCTGATGGCCCAAAATCTAGAAGCTGAGGCAAACAAAGTGGGGCTAAAAATAAACACAGCCAAAACAAAAGCCCTGAGCACTTCTTCTAACAACCGCGCTCAACTTAACATTGCCGGACAGGAAGTCGAGAAAGTTGATAACTTTCTTTATTTAGGAAGTGTGGTCTCGGCTAATCGCGGTGGCACCGAACTGGATGTGTGCAGCAGAATCGGGAAGGCTACAGCTGCGTTCGGAATGCTATCTAAAATCTGGAGAAGCAATGTTATCAGCTTAAGAACCAAGCTGCGACTGTTCCGCTCCAACGTAGAATCAGTGCTGCTTTATGGGTGCAGTACTTGGAAGGTGGACACCATTAACACACGGAAGCTGCAAGTCTTTGTAAACAAATGCTTAAGAATCATCTTGAGGATTTTTTGGCCGAACCGCATCTCTAACGAACAGCTTTATCTGAGAACGGGCCAAGAACCTATAAGCATTACTATACGAAGAAGAAAGTGGCAATGGATTGGACACAGCCTACGGCGCGAAGACAACTCCATTGCGAAATACGCCATGCAGTGGAATCCGCTCACCCAGGCAGGCAGAATAGCGGGACGCCCTAGGCAAACGTGGCGCAGAACAGTTGAGGAGGAATCGAGCTCTTTAGGAATGAGTTGGAGGCAGCTCAAACGCGTTGCAGAACTTCGAACACGATGGCGCGCAGGCGTGGTTGACGCCCTATGCCCCCCGAGGGGTTGAAGGATCTAAGTAAGTAAGTATAATAGATACAAGACTGGACCAAGAACTTGCGGCACCCCAGCCATTATTTCCTTAAAATCTGAATATTCATTTCCACATTTGACGCGGAATAGCCTATTCGTAAGGTAGTTCTTCAAAATATTATATAGGTGCTCTGGCAGAACTTGTCGTAATTTAAACTTTAAGCCGTTGTGCCAGACCTTGTCAAAGGCTTGAGAGACGTCAAGGAATACGCTTGAACAAATCTTTTTTTCTTCAAGTGAGTTTTCGATTACATGTGTTATTCTATGCACTTGTTCAACTGTAAAATGCTTACTTCTGAATCCGAATTGATGATTTGGAATGAGATGCCTTTCTTCTAATACCGGCTGTATTCGCCTAATCAATATTCTCTCGAACACCTTGGATATAATTGGAAGAAGCGAAATCGGTCTATAAGACGTTTTTTCATTCGGCGGCTTTCCGGGCTTAAGGACCATTATGATTTCGGCGACTTTCCATTGACTGGGAACATATTCTAGTCTAAGTGCGGCGTTTATAATGAACAGGAGCTTAATTAGAGCTTTTCTTGGTAGGGCTTTAAGAACCTCTCCCGTAATAAGGTCGTATCCAGGAGCCTTCTTAGGTCTAAGTTTCTTTATTTCTACCTTAAGTTCGGTAAGTGTTGCATTTCTTATTACGCTATTGGCTATATAAAACGTATTTATATTTTCAATAAGAGCTTGTCCATCAAACGGTTTGAAAGTTTCTTCCAGGTGGGTGGCAAAAACTTGAGCTTTCTCTTTATCATGCCTGGCCCATTCGCCTTGATTTTTCCTAATTGGTGCGGCTTGGATTTGAGGTTTTTTAATACCTTTTATAGCCTTCCAAAGCGAGTAATTAGAATCTTTTTCTGCCGTTAAGCTTTCTAGGTAGTTTGCATTTCATTATTCTTAAGGTTTTTAATAGATCTTTTTAGTGAGTTGCACAAACGGTTAAGATGTGCTTTATGTTGCGGAGCCCGAGTTTGTTGCCATTTTATCTCTTTTATTTCCTGCGAATAAGTTTGAATGTAGGTTGCCGGCGTTTTCTTTGGTTTGGGAGTATTCTTCCACGCGGCATTCTGTAGGATTTCGACGAAGCGATCAACTTCAACTTCAAGTTCATATGGCATTTTAAGTGATCAAATCATGCTTTGAAAATCTGGGGCTGTTAGTTGATCATAAAGGGCTACTTTCCTCTTATCACTTTGTCAACATTGTAAATACATGATTAATATATATTAAAATCATTAGGCATGGCACTACCGTCTGCCAAGTTGACAACTAAATTAATAACTTGTTTTTAATATTCAGAATAGCAAATAAAACGAAACTAAATAATATGTATCTATCACAATAAGATAATCAATTTTCCTTTAGAAGTTCTCATTTAATATCCTTCCTCTGTACACTAGGGCAGCTTTACAGTACTGATATAGTTTAGGTACTTCCAATTCGTTGAGTAAAACTAAGGTTTCATTATCACTTATTAAATCACAGGTCAAGAAAAACTTCCTTATTTCTTTCAAGACTGGGCACCTTCCAACAAAATGTGGAACGTCTTCTCTTTCCTCCAGGTTGCATAAACCGCATAAATTTGGAAGATCCACACGATGCGACATACCATATAATTCAAACTAAGCATTTCTCCTCGTAACTTGACCATCATTGAGATTTCGTCCGCACTGAGTTCATCTCGAAAGTAGTTTTTGAGCTGCAGGTTATGGTATAATTTGCTGTAAATCATCGTGTGCTGTGATTCCGAAGCCGTATTTAGATATTGCTCTCTATATTGCATGTCTGTTGCTGCGATTAGTTGATAAAGTGCTGGTTTCTAATCTGCCATTTAATTTCAGCCACTCACCGTACCAACTGGCCCCGTCCTGAATAGTTTGAAGAGCTGCTTTTTTTGGTAGCCGGTCATTACTCATATTTAGTACTTTTACGATATAATCTACCTGCAGCTTAAGTGTTTTTACAAACAGTGGGGACAAGCCGGTTTCGAGCATAATCACGTAATTCGGTGTGCTTGATGGTAAGAGAAAAATTCGTTTGATGAAATATCTCAACAGCTTCTCTACAGTTTCGTAATGCTTCCCCAAATTTGTGCTCCATAAAACACGATGGCTTCAGATACTGCTTCAAAGACTTTAAATTTACAACTGTGTGCAATGTTCCGATTAGCGAAGCATCTCTTACATGTGGCACTGATTGCGCTCTTAGCTTTAGATAGTTTTTCCTTTAGATCCATTTCCATGCACAAACTCTTGGTAAAAATAACGCCTAGATATTTGTATTTATTAACTACTTCTCTTCTCTCACCATTATAACACCACCTTTCATTGGCGCAATATCTTCCACCACTTCTCTTGAAAATAAGTATTTTAGATTTATCGAGGTTAACTACTAAGTTTCACATTTTACAATACTGATGCAGTCCATGGCAACTCCAGGCAGGCAATGAGTTATGTCTTCGATGAACAGCGCAAATAAGGACGGGCTTAATGTGCATCCCTGCCTCACTCCTGATTTTGTGTGGAACCATTCAGATAACGTCTCGCCATTCCATACCGCTGCTACTGTTTCTCTATAAATGTTCTGTAATACTCTGCCATTTCTGAGACATTCCCATGCCATACAGCTTATACATAAGAGCCTCGCGATCAACTGTATCAAATGCTACCTTAAAGTCGACAAAAAAGACGTACAACTTTTTTCCTTTCCTGATGAATGAATCGGTATGCTCCTCAGGACAAAAATACGATCTGCAGTGGAATATCCTGGCCTGAAGCCCGCTTGGAATTCTCCTAATAAGTTATTTATATCTATTGGATGGATATAGTTGGTATTTGAGGCGACAACTCAGTACTCAGCAGCACATTACCATTACACCATGCATTGAAAAGAACTCATACACATTTAAGCCAGCCGTTCATCACAAAGCTACTAAAAGGACGCAAAAAATCCTGATGCACTTAGGAAGACATATTGAACCTACATACTGCCTTCTGTCATATTCGTATATTTTCTAAATATACTTCAATCATATACGAGATGTATCCTCTTCAAATGCAATTACGGTCTTTGACTGCTACAACCAGATGGTTGGGTAGATACTTCAAACTATCTTTCTCAACAATATCCTGTTCCTGGAACTCCACCAACCACAAAAACTTTTTATCTAATAATAATGGTAACAAAAATAGATTATTATTCCTGCAGCAACTGAGAAATCAAATCAGAATTCGGTCGTCCTTGGTGGAGAAGGCGCTGTCTCCTTGTATAGTTCTCATCCTTTTCAATCCAATGGAATTCGTAAAAGTAACGAACGAATTCTACGTGGTAGAGACCATTGTTGTTGCATACTATTACAGGCAGGATAAAATACGAAATTTTTGTGTTTACGGTTAAGATTAATCTGAGGCGTATACAATTTAATATTGTATCTACCCGTGTGCACAAAAGATGTGAAAATATCGTCTTGGACGAAGTGAAAGAGTTTATGAATAAAAAATGAATTCGAACACACTTTACGTGTCAAAGTGTCAATTCTTTTTCCATGGAAAAATTATGTTTCAACGGGTGGAACATATTCAAAGACAGACATAAAAAGCCTATCGTCGTCTAGGGAGGCGAAAAGGATAAAAAAAAAAGGTTAACGACCACTTGGTCGTATGTATAGATATTTCCTCAAATTGATGGCACTGCGGGGACATTACAACTTGAATCTACTTATGCAACTCTTTAACAGCAAATGCTTTAAATTTTTAATAAATCTCGGCGACAGGAATCCAATGGGGTTGCTTATAGATGTATGTAGATTTGTAGAGGTGCAAGTGCACTTCACCCCCAAATACGATGGCGTGCTCGATTAAGAACACTTCCTCTAGTCCTCCTTTGATGAGCCGAAGGATTTGAAGTGGATCCAGCGAAGGTAGATCCGTCTCTGATAGGATAGACTCCTAGGTGATATCTTCTTTTATGGATTAGTACTTCGCATTCCATAAGAAGGTGTGGTGGTATTTCTCCGAGTTTCCTGCAGAATCTGCAGTAGCCATTCCCTTCTATACCCAGTTTCCTAATGTGCTCCTTGAGTCTACAGTGACCCGTTAGCATGCCTGTCAAGATGCGAAGTCGATTCTTGTTAACTCTTACGCAGGATCTGCTTCTTTTCTGGTTGTTTTTTCCCAGAAGTTCTTTCATTTTAATTGGGGTATATCATCATCCATTTGCTGCCTTTTCTTTTCTCAGTTCTTCCCGTAAACAGAAATCTTTCGGTCCACGGAACGGGGTGTCTGAGCCGTTTCTTACTAGTTCATCAGCTGCTCCGTTTCCTTCCACACCTACATGTCCTGGCAAGAGAGGGTTACTTCATTAGCCAGGCCCAGTCTGTTGATCTTTATGAGGCAATCAGATACCAGTCTGGATCTGATGTAATGTGAGTTCAATTCCTTGATTGCGTCTTGGCTATCTGACAATATTACGATGACTTGCCCGCGATATTTCCTGTCGAGGTTGAATTGTGCGCATCTTTCGATCGCTTGAATCTCTGCTTGGACATAGATTCTAAGTATCTGGCGCTGGGCTCGTACACGCCTGCCCCAGTGTTTTTGTAGATGTTTTCGATCCATCCGTATACCATTTTAATTGCATGTTGTTTGAATTGATGCTTATCGGAGTCACTGCTCTGTACCCTTTTATTGCTCAGCTTTGAGTAAAATTTCCTTTCAAAGCAGCATTTATTGATCATATCGTGTCTGGGCCAGTCCAGAAGCGCACCGATTTGGATAATGTTTCTCGCTCTTTGTTTGTGATCCATACCCCTTTACCGACGCCCCCTTTGATTATCCTATGGTCTCCATTGTCATCTTTTCTTGCACTATTTATAACGAAGGCGGTTCTAGGATGACTTCCAGTGCTGCTGTGGGACAGGTTCTCATGGCTCCTGTTCTACAGATGTAGGCTAGTCTTTGTACTTTGCTAAGGGATGTCCTCGTCGTACTTAGCTTGGCCTCAGGGAGGCTGGGCTGCACCCGCAAGTCTTACCTGAGATGTTTCTGTGCACCATAAGTACTCTAGGGCGTTTGATTACCACAGGTTCTACATATTCCTTCCAGAAGAGTTTGGTATCTGGTTTTATGCCTAAACACTTAACCTGGTTTTGTGGGTCGATTCTAATACCTTCCAGTAGTATAGATTGCATACGCTTCAGCTACCTTTTCTTTTTGAAGTGTTTTACAGTTCTTGTGGTTAGGCTCACTCTAAGCCCTACCGCTTTACATCACTTCTGTGCGATTCTTAAACCCCTTTTGAATAACTTCACAGATCGTTTCTTAGCAGTTTTTGTCGGCATCTACCAATTTTTGCGGTGGCTCGTCTACTACTAAGTTCCACACTAATGGGCAGCCTTTAGTGGTGCTTATTATAGTGGTTTTTCGTCCCTCCTCATTCTCAGCATCTTACACATACAATTACTTGTGGCGTGGTTTACTCCTTTCATTTCGAGACCCCTCCCAATTGCTTCCTAAGAGGTGTCGTCGAAGGCTTCTTCGTTGCCCAGAAGTGGCCATACTCCCGTCTCTTTGCTCTCCAGTGCATCTTGAACTCAACTTGTCAGCTAGTAGAGTGCAGTAGGGCAGGGAATATTCGTGGAATTGCGACATCCACCTGTTAACTCTGCTGTTGACGCATAACAATTGCAGCAGAGTTTTTACATTGGAGGTTGCATTAACTAATATTCGCGGGTTAAGAAGCAACTTCATTGCCGTTGCTGCCCACCTATTCCAGCACAAACCGGTATTGGCACTAAGTGGAACCCAGCTTAGCAATGACACTGATCCAAGTGAATTTGTTATAGCAGGGTATCAAATGGTGCCATTATTTGTGCCGCATAGAGGTATTGGGCTCTATGTTAAGAATGAAGTTAGCTTCCAGCTGCAGCCCCAATTTGGGAACTCAGTTGACCCATTTTTTCAATTTTTTGGGGTCAAATTTACTGTCAGGAAGCACACCATTCACTTCTGCCTGCTATACCGAAGCCCAAATTCAGAAAAAGAATTCAGAGTATTTCTGAATCAATAACTAGTATACGTCCCGCCATCCCAAAACTGAAATCGTCGTTCCGGGAGATTTTAATGTCCATAATAATAGTTGGCTTCTCCACTCTGAATCAACAACACCTGAAGGTCGCTACATCGAGATCTTCGTCGCTGAGTCTAACCATCTCACTCAGCTTGTAGACAGACCAACTCACATTCCTGATGTTCACAGCCACGGCTAACACATCCTGAACCTGTTCTTAACCTCTCTTCCGGACAAATATTCAGTTGTGGTTTCTACCCCGATTGGGGTACTCCAACCTGCATTCAGTTAACAAAAAATACCACAGATTAACAATCTGGCAATACGATGATGCCGATTGGAGCGGTCTTAATCCGTTCTTTAGGGCTTTTAATTGGTTTCTATGATTCTTCGATAGACACGTAAATGCCGCTGCTGACATGATCACAGACCTAATTTTACTTGGAATGCGCTTCTACATGCTAAGCAAATCAGTTAGCTTAAAACCAAAACACGAACTTTGGTTCAATCCGACTTGCGCAATTGCTGTCCAGAAGAAGGAAGGGGCTTTTGCGTTATGGCGCCAAACACCTACTGAGGAAAACCGAAATCTTTACAGATGGGCCAGAAATGACTATAAGGTCACTTGGACGTGTGCTTAGTTCCAAAGAGACCAAAAAGTGAGGCAAAAATACTGCAATAAATCTAAATCTAAAGGCAGTAAATCTTTTTGGTATTTCGTTAAAAGAATTAAAGGAATCACCTCATCAGCAATCCCAGCTCTTGTCTACAATGATATGAATATCACAGACTGCAAAGAGAAAGCTGATCTGCTTGCTGCAGTATTTGCGGCAGATTCCACCTTACCACACAGCTCTCTTCCTCCACCAATGCTGGATCGTGTTCAATATTCTCTAGGACAAATATTATATTTTTCCGAACCCTTTCAGTAGCCAGAGTCCTTAAAGATCTCAGCTGCAGCAAATGTTCAGGACTAGATGAAATACCGCCCCTTGATTTGAAAAGATGTCAATTTCAAAAATTCCTGACCATTAGTACATTGCGCCATACACCTGGCTTCCGCCTAAAAATAAGATTTCTTCTTGCGCTTGCATAACGCCTTATAATTTTGATTAGCTTCCACGTAAAAAATCCTAATGAACCCTTCGCTGGAGTCACGGAACGCTCGTAGCCAAGCGAAAGATAATTGCCTCGCCCGTTCGCATTCCACATCAGACCAAGGCTCTGATTGATGCTTTGCAAAACTTACTCTATTTTATTGGGTTCAGTTACGTGTTGCATTTGTAGTCGCATATCAAGCTGTCTTCTGTTGTTTTTTCCTTCCTCCATTGCAACGTATGGAGTCGCATCATGGTTCTATTCGCTTCTAATTCATTTGTCTTCAGTCCGGATGTTACTACTGCGGGAGATGATCAGAATAGGGTATATGATCTATTTCGACGTCAGTCATATACCGATTCCAATCCCCCAAACAACAACCAAGGCATAATCGATGACCGATGTACCTTGATGGCCCACAAACGTGAAATCTCGAGCTTCGTCGGATACACTCGTCCCATCCAGGATTCGCAGTCCATATGAATCACATAGCTCCAACATTTTAGTGCCTTTGGCATTGTGAACCTTATCTTTACATCTGAAAAATTGTTCTCGTTCCCTCCCTATTCCCTTAAATGCGCGCAAATCATAAAAAAATTTCGCAATCCCAGAGTCCAGTACACCATCGATAAAAGTCTTTAATATAATAACTGCCTCCTAACCCTCCACTCCCGCGATAGGTTGGCCTACGCAAAACACGAATAAAATTTATGTAAATCGAAGGCAATGTCACAGTTGAAAGTGTTGTCATGAATTTCATAAGCCACCAATGCCACAAGTCCTTCGAATTTAAATTGAGAACCGTTTTTTTTTTAGCCTGCCACGTATTATATAAAAAAATAAAAAAAAATATGTACCAGCGAGTTCCTATAAATCATTCAACAATCATGACTGCGCCACTGCTGCCAACGCTTGATGTGGGGGTTGGTACTACTAGACAGTTTAGTTATGTCGTGTGCGCTTCGCGATTTCACCGCATCTACAGCTGTGGTCAAAATAATAGTGACACTTACTACTTTTTCCGTACTTCTTACTGTACTTAAATGTTGTGATAAATATTGACTTTTTCACGCACGCTACGTTTGGCCCATTTTGTGAATATGGTATATGCAGGGTGCGCCATCTTTTATGTCGGTATGCGAATATTGAATAACTTAAAAAAAAAAAAAAAACGATATACGTACAGATATGATGTATTTTTATTTAATTTGGTACTTTTCAATTTATTTGGACTAGTTTTTGAATACAACATCAATCAAGTGGGCGCCTCTATTGACCAAACCAAAATGTGCCCTTTTTGTTGCGTTTTCCATTACTTTTTCGAGCATCTCGGGCGGTATAGCGATGATTTCGCCTCGAATGTTTGCCTTGAGCTCGTCAATGGTCTAAGGCCTGCTGGCGTACACTTTGCTTTTCAAATAACTCCACAAAAAGAAGTCCGGAGATGTCAAATCTGGAGAATTTTTTGACAGCACACGTGCAGGGAATTTTCATTGCAGAAACTGCATTGTTTGATTTGCAGTGTGGCATGGTGCACCATCTTGTTGAAACCAGTAACCGTCCAGACCTTTTTCACACATTTGTGGGCAGACACAATGAGCCAACATCCACCGATATCGATTCCCATTGACTGTTTCGCCTTCTCTGAAGAAAAATGGCCCAATGCTGTTTTTAGCGCAAACGCCGGGCCAAACAGTCACTTTTTGGTCATGCAATTGTGTTTCATGGATCTCGTTGGGTTCTCCGTTCCCCAAATGCGGCAATTTTGCTTGTTAACGGCGCCAGAGAAAGTGAAATGGGCCCCGTCGGTCATCAAAATTTGCTTCCAAAAATCAGGTTCAGTGTCAACCATGCGAGCGAAGACTTTATTGCAGGATTGATGTTTGGAAATTTTACCAAAATGTAAAAAGAACATGCCAGAGTTTCATAACTAGAACAAAAACCTGCAAGGACGAAAATGGTAATATGTATAGAAGTAAAATTGCAGTCGGTGCTGAAAATATGAAAAGAGCACTTCTGCGGACTGCTTAACGGCGACGATGATCAATATTTCGCTGTCAGGCAGAAAGAGTCATTCACCAATGGCGATGACAGTAAAGATTCCCGTTGACCTGATCAGTGTCAAGTGAGGACAGCGATATCTAAACTTAAATCCAACAAAACTGCTTAAGCCGACGGCCTTGCCGCTGAACTTTTCAAGGCAGGAGGAGATGAACTGATAAGGAGCATGCACCAGCTCATCTGTAAAATCTGGTCGGACGAAAGTATACCCGATGAATGGAACCTCTGCATCGTTTGCCCGATCCTGAAGAAACCAGACCCTCTGAATTGCGCCAACTACAGAGGTACAAGTCTCCTCAACATCGCATATAAGATCCTGTCTGCCGTATTATGTGAACGCTTAAAACTGATCACTAGGGGTGGCAATGGTGTAGTGGTAACATCGTCAATTGCCACGCTAATGGTTCATGGTTCAAATCCTGATGTCAGCAAGCATTTATTTATTTCTCATGAAATATATAAAGTCAGTCCGATCATTTGCAAAAGCTTCTGTGAACACTACTGCGAAGGCATAACACTGGCAGTAGCTTGGTCATGTGGCTGGAAAAATTATTCGCTCTGTTGATGATGATTTGCCCTTGACATCGATTATCGGGAAAAAAGTACTGTGAATCAGAAGCAATGACAATAATAGCAAAAAAATCTCCCCAGTTATCTGGACGCCACCCCCGGAGAATAGCTGAAGCATAAACAACTGAGCTTCAAAAACCACTACACCAAAATCTTTCTCTCTCTCTCTCTATCCTTCCTTTCCAAACGCCCGCACTGTGTGTAAGCATGTTAAAGGTATTCATAACCCTTTGAGTGCGCGCAAATTATAAAAAAAAAAAAAAAAAATCATCAACCACCTGATAGGTCCTTATCAGTGAGGTTTCAGGACCGGAAAGTCCATCACTGACTAAATATTAGCACTACGACAGATCTTGGAAAAAATCCATTAATATAAAATCGATACGCATCACCTCTTTATCAATTTGAAAGTTGCCTATGATAGCGTGTATAGAGACGAGTTATGCAGAGCCATATCTAGTCTCGGCATCAATTCCAAGCTTGTCCGGCTGAGCAGGATGACAAACAAAGCCGGAAACAGCGCCATCGAACCGTTCGATGTCAGGAAAGGTCTTGGACAAGGTGACGCGCTATCATGCGATCATAATACTTGAACGAATTGTACGAAACTCACAAGCCAACACCGGAGGTACACTTTACAAGTTTGTACAACTACTCGCTTACGCCGATGACACTGACATAGTCGGTAGAACGGGCAGTCAATGGGGCATTTTCGAGTATTGAGGCAGAGGCAGCAAATATGAGTTTAGCGGTCAATGAAAGCAAAAGAAAATATATGCTGTCCACAAAAAGGACACCCAACATCGGGGACTTGGACAGAACGCCACAACAGGCAGATATAATTTTGACGTAGTAAAGGATTTTGGCTATCTAGACTCTATGGTGAGCTCCGCAAATGACACCAGTGGGGAAATCAAATAAAGGACTACTCTTGCCAATCGCTGTTTTTATAGGCTAAAAAGACAATTGAGTAACAAAGCCCTATCTCGAACTACTGGTAACTCTGTATAAGACACTAATCATCCCAGTCCTGCTGTATGGCGCAAAAGTATATCGGATGAATATGCGCTTGGTTGCTTTGCAAAGTTCATCAAAACCGTCGTCGCCATCGCCAGCTGCTGAGGAGGCTCCTCTGTCAACTTCCAACTACGAGCTACTCAATTCGCCTTCAATCGTCGCCGTTAGAGCAGAAGCCAGTTGTTCTTCTCCCCCAGTCGTGACCCTAGAAGTGTTATACAGCGAGCCCAACGTTCCAACTCGGATAAGGTTCGAATCCAGCCCGGATTGACGGCGCCCCACCTCGGTGAGGACGGCACACCTCGGTGGCGCGAACAAGTGGAGTAGGACTTCTACCAACTTGGCATATGCAACTGGCTCGTAACCGGGCTGGCGGGAGAGGTTTGCTGGTTGAGGCCCAGGGGCCTATTTCACCAACTACAAATTACAACCACAAATTTGTAGCTGTGATTCGCAATTACAAATTTCTAATACTGAGTTTGGGTTCACAAAGCACAAGTAACTATTTTACAAATTTGTTATTCTCAGTACAAAAAATATGGGATAAAACTTGTGTGAATAACAGTGCTACAATTAACTGTTTCAGCAAGTTTTTTTTTTCAACTTGTAAACCTTGTAGTTTGTTGGAGCTCTTAAAAATAAGTCGTAATGGACAAATCATGCAAAATGTTACTTCTTTCCCTCATTAAGGCTAAAAAGGAGATTTTGTTTGGAAAATTTAGTGACAAGTTGACGCACGATGACAAAACAAAGGAATGGAAAAATATTTTAAATACCCTCGTATCTCAGGGTGTTTTAGGTTACAAAGATTGGAAATACCTCCGGGTCATTGCTTGGCAAAACATAAAGCGTGGGACCATGGTAAATAAAAACTTTTCTAAATGGATTAAATATAGTTTAAAATAATTGTTATTTATCAGGTTAAACTAGATATCGCTAATACGACATGGTCTGTCCTAGGACCAAACTGTAGGCTGACTGATCTCGATAATATCGTCATTGATATTATCGGAAGAGAGTCTTCTACTGTGCGGGGGATAATAGAGGAGCCAAATTTACTGCTTGAGGCAGATAATACATTGTCAAGATCTAAAAATGTGGAGTGGGAAAATGATAACTTAGAGTAAGGCACAAATACAAGTTGTTACAAAAGTTCAAATCAAATTTTTGTATCTACTTGTTGGAACAACAACACGAGATCGTCAACAAAGCGCAAAAAAAGAGTAATCGACAGTATGGAGAGCGATTTAATCACCTTAAAAAAGAAGAGACTGGAGTTGGAAGTGTACAATCTGCAGTTAGATGCACGGAAAAAGGAAAAAGACTTGGGCTTACCACCAAGCCATTTAACAGAAAGTTTAGGCTATGAACGCTCTAATCCTAGAGAGGATATAGAATCTGAAAAGGTGGTAGAGTTTTCCAACTATTCAAAAAAAATATAAACGAATAGTTTTCTCTATTTGTAATTTTATTCAAGATTAACCTTGGAAACAAAGGACTACCTACCAATCTTACTTTCGGAAAGGAATGTGTTTAAAAGTAAGCACAGTGAGGATACTTTGACTCTTGATTTATTGCGTAGTGAATTCATTTTCATTTTCTTTTGTGTAACACTTTAAGGACGCGAGCCAATGCCTTTCAATAAATACAACAATTAAATATATACGACTAGATCATAAACCTTATTTTTATTATCATTTGATTTGTTTATGAAAAATTGTTTAAAATATATTGCAAAGTAACTGCACCGTCCAAATTATTTAGGTTTTCATTGTGTTGGTACTCTATGTTTTCTTCTTCATCTGCATTGATAGGCATTTCGAAGTCACTGTCTCCTGGCTGTCGTGAAATGTTGCTTAAGATGATGCAGCATTTTATGACATTTACAGCTTTACGTGGTTGTAATCGCAAATGTTTAAGGACAAGGACATTTTTCCTTTAAAATACGAATTGCATTTTCAATAACCCTTCGAGTTGATTTATGTGCACGAATGCATCGGTCCATTGCACTATTTGTGCTTCTAAAAATCGAGGTAATTAGCCAATCTTTAGATGGATATCCTGTATCTCCAATTAACACAGCGTTAGGAAAAGGCCTGAAGCCAGTTTAAAATGGCGAATAAAGTGGACTTCCTCACAGTACCCTTGAATCGTGAGCGCTTCCGGGCCAATTCACGTAAGCATTAAAGAATGTGAAATCCGGACCACAAACAAGCATACAATTTATCGAATGATTACCATGTCTATCAACGTATGAAGATTCGAATTCACGTGGTGCATCTATATTATTAAAGTTCCAACAATGCATCCATACACACACGGCGTGCCTATAAAAATATTTTATTATGTATTTCTGCTTGTGCAAAAGTTAAAAGAAAACCTTACCAGCAATAGCATAAAATTGTTGCGAAATCATGTCTGGTTGATTAGGCCATCGTATGACTTGGTCAAACAACAAATCAACAATTGCTGTGCAAACGCGGTTTACCGATCTGCATACTGTGGCTTTTGAAATAACATGCATGTCCGCGATCCCGTGATACTGTCCACCATTACCAGTCCAATGTAAGGCAGTAAGTAATTGCTGCCTTGGGGATAATGCAAAATTTGTTTCAGTTGTGTGACAAATTTGCTCCCCAATAACCGAAATTAATTCATCCACCTTGGAGTGGCTGAGACGAAAACGCTCAAAACACTGCGATATATCATAATTTATACGCGGTCGGTAAACTTTTCTTCTGACATTTAAAGGAATACAATCATTATCACTACTATCACTTGAACTGTGCCTACATCACAAAGCCATTTTTCGATCACTTTTTGATCCAAAACAAAATTTGTAACACAAATTACAAACGTCTTGACTCATGTGAACAATTTTCACAATTGACCCAAAACTTGTGAATTCAATTTCTTTGGTAAAACAAAAACGTACAAAAAATTCGAAATTTCACAAATTTGTGACTTGTTAACTACATCAACAAATTGTTTTTGATGAATCAAAACGCGAAAAATTCCCACAAATTTCCCCTTGTAAACCACAGTTAAATTAATTCCACAAATTTTGTAAAAAAACGCTTGTATATCACAATTTGTAAGTTGGTGAAATAGGCCCCAGGTTCACCCTGGACAGTAGCGCTACCTAAATAAGTAAGTAAGTTAATTTATTCGTACAAAACCTTTCCTTCTTGTCAATACAAAATACTGATAGCTGATGTGACTGCCTAGAGCCTGACTGACAGCTGATGTGACTGACTAAACAAATCAAAATTTAGAACCTCTCTCAGAACGTTCTAATGGAATATGGCAGTCCATTCCGCAGGCTAATTCATAACAATTCCTGGCTACTCGCTTAATGGCTGAGAAGAAAGATATGAGTAGAAGCATTCCGGTTGTTATATTTTTAGTATATGTGAAATTGTCGTTTCTGGCAGCCACTGGCTAGCTAGGCTTAAAAAACATCCCTTATGTAATGACTATTCAAGTTAGTTTTTTTTTTAAATTCATTGCATTCCTGACCCTTGCTCTATTTTCTTTCCGGAAATTCTGACGACAAATGCAAGCAAATAGTTTGGTGCACTATTATTTTTATGGAATTCTTTATAACTGTATTTATACATTTTTTAGCTGTCATAGAAGATGGCGTATTGCTTAAACACTTTGAGAGCAAGCATCAATCCACCCTCAATACATTTTTCTGAATAACAGTAGAGTAATCTAGATACATTGCCGTGGATTTCGGAATTGATTTGAAGTCTCATATCCCACTGATCTTTTTATTTTGTAGTTCATTTGCTGGCATTACATAGTGGCAATCACCCTGATTGTCGTCGGCGTTTGTCGCTATTCGACGACTGTCGTTTTTTTCTTCAGATGTAGCACGAATCCATTTTCATAACTTTTTCACTGTGAAAGACTTGTAATAGCATTCTAAACGATAAACAAATCGTTCGGTTCGGTCGTAGCTATGAATAAAGGACAATCATCGAAAAGCAATAAACACCAACGGCAATCGGGTGACTATGTTCGGCTGTTGAGTTTAAAGTTGTTGCTTGAAATCCCCATCATGTCCATTCAATTTATTTAGTAATAAAATTAAATAAACACGCACCTCAAAATAAATAAAAAATACTGTGAATTAAAGCTTAATGCAAAAATTACAACAATCCTCCCTGTATAGCTCGGAAGCCACTTATGAAGTAAGTACTCAAACCAAATACCACCTGAGTTTCAAATTGAATTCACCTAAAAATATACCACCTACTCCATCTGTACCTTACGTCGGTGAATCGCCTAGTTCCATTAAGAAAATCATACTCTTAGGCGTAATATGAAATTTTAATATCAAAGGAAAGTACACATTACACGTTTAAAAAATCAGCAGTCAATCCTTGGGTTTTTGAAGATTTACTCTCTATAGAACCAGCTGCATTGAATCCCAACTTTTATTAAATAAACATGCTCGGCTATACAGCACTATTTCCTTTAGTTAACTACATCCTGTTCTTCTCTTGACACATGAAGGTGCCCACCCTCACACAACCCAATCGTGTAAACTGCAGATACGAGTATCTTAAATTTTTCTTACAAACCATTAGTTACTTATACCCCAAAACGCCGAATAAATTTTAAGGATACGAGTAAGTTCCCTGGGGGACTGCGGGACTACTCACACTTGTTTCTGTTCTATACTCCTGAGTGCCAATCATTTTTAATATTTCCATATAATGAATAATAGAAGAACTGAAGAAGATTAAATTTTGGGCCTTGAAATAAAACAGAACGCCTCATCAATCAAGCAACTGTACAAAACTCGAAAGATGTGGCTGCGATACCGGAATTCAAATTCAAAGAATAAATACAAATTTATTTATTTATTTTTAAATTATTTCTCAAAACTTAAGTTTACCTTGTACTCAAGTCGTATATCACAAATAGTTGAGTTTAGTTTTGACTCGTACTTTGGACTGGAGACAAACAGAAATGGTGTACAGTGCAGACAGCCGACCAAAGTTAGTCCAACTAGCACGATCTTAGCCCTCTTTACGGTGCACATAGTCTGCCGCTTCAGGGGATACATCACAGCAATGAATCGTTCCACAGTAAATGCCACCACAAACCACACCGAACAGAAGCTGCAAAGGCTGCTGAAGAATGTAAAGAATTGACAAACGAACTCGCGATTGTAAAAGTGCACCTCGACGAAATTTAACCACTGAGCAAATAAACCGAACAGAAAACAAGTATCACTAACAGCCAGTGCTGCCAAATAGAAACTGGACGAGAGCTTCTTGAGCTTGGTTTTGAAAAACACAAAGACCGAGAGTATGTTGCCTATGCTGCCGCTAAACACTAGGATCGGCGTATAGTACAGGGATAGGTAGTCACTGATCAGTTCCGCTGTTGTAATTATTTTCGAGTACGACTGCTGTTGTTGCTGCAGATCGATACTTAAAGTTCGATTCGAAGCTGACAGTGTCGCATTGACCTCGGTTTGATTCATAATCCAATCGCTGTAGTCCATCATGCCGCCGTTTACTAGACTCCTGTGGAATGTGTCGCTGTTTATTGAATCCTGTGAATATTCATTGTTTTTGTGTAGCAAAGGAGTCGCGTTTTCACCATAATATTTAGAATTTATTGTATTTTCTAAATCAAAACACTCTGACACACTCGTATCGCCCGCATACGCACGCACATTTCATTTCTTATTCATGTTAAACGAACAAACACCTCAGTGCCTCAGTGTACGAATGCTCATCCTTCTTTGAAATTCAATCTGGTTACGGAGCGTTTTGAAATTTTTGTCGTACACCGCACTTTGACGACGAAAGAACACCTCAGACTTGGCAAAAGATACAAATGTGTATTCCGAGCAGAACATGACCGAGGACCGCCAGAGAACATACTAAAATCCATGAATGAAAATATTTTATTTTAAACGGAAAAACTTGGCGCCACACCGCATAGGGGATGATAATGTGGAAAAAGCTTTTCTTCCAGTGGGAGGGCTTTCCAGTCGACAGGAATTTCATACAAATGCCAGCCTTTGAGGGAAGTCCTCGGATAGTATTTTCCTGTTAATGACGTCATAAAAGTAGGAAAAATAGCAACAGGTTCCACCTTCGCACGGAGTATGGTAATACTCGCAACAGTGCAATTAGGGAGGGCGGTCAAGGTCACATTTGTTTATCAAATCCGTATGCAATTTGTGTTCGCGTCACATTTATTGAAAAGCATTTTGAAAAACAGAAAAGTCGAACTAGCACATGGCTAATGGATTCTATAAATAAGAGGTAAAAATACGCGCACTAAATTTTGTGTTCGACACCAGGAATACGTGCGTTTAGGAACTTTATTCTGTTTTATGAAATGTTTTCCGCAAACGTGTACTCCGTACTGAGGAAAGTAATTTGTTTATGAATTAGTTAGTGACCTCAAACGCCTGAGTACATAACCGTGATTGCTGGATGGCGATATAATTTTCATAGGGTAGTAGGTGTAGGTACCTTTGCATAATAAAGAAATGAATTTCTCGAGGGGCTTGTCAATGTTTGCCAAGGAAGGGACCGTTAACAGAGACTTAAAATTGAAGATTTTTATTTGGCAACTTGTCACCGACCGCCCACACTCATGTCATTCGGTGTTGTGACCTTTTTTATTAAAGGTTTTTTCCTTTATTTTTGGTCCTTAAAGAAATATTAATTATGGGTTTCATAAATTAAATGTGGGTGCCGAGCGATGTACTAACGTATTCTTCTTGGAATGTGATAAACCGGACGGCATTCTAGATGCTCTTTTCAATCTATCATCTGTGGAATCTAAAAAATTAAATTCGAAATAGAATACGGAATGTTGTCTACGTTTTAGTCCTTTGAAGACCGAAAGTTTTCTTCACGATAAGGTATCGCTATTGAGAAGGGCCAAGGCACAAGGTGCTTTCTTCTGTCTAATAGAGCAGAAGCTCTATTTATAAAAACGTGTCATATTCCATTTAAATGGGAAAAGGGAGGATATAGACACTCTTTCCCCCATCTAAATAGTACTATCCTATCACCTTTCACGGGGCCATTCGGTCCTGTATGTTGCCCTTCTAAAGGGTGGTTTTCTTCGAGTCCGTTAGAGCTTTAAATTAAAAAAAAAAGAAACACAAAACATTAACGTGGGCGTCTATTACTGTCTGACATTATTGCAATACCGAAATTCATGTAGTTTGTTTCAGACTGATTTTGACGCATCTACTATGGCATGCATTTCTGCCTGAATGATGCTAGTGCTCGTACCCATGGGTTGGTAGTACTTTGAGATTTGTCCAAAGTAGTTGTCCGAACAACTATAGAGGTATATCGTTCCTAAACTAATGCGTTTGAAATTATGAAATTTTTTACGGGAATCATCTTGGAACGTTTGACAGATTGGATTGAAATGAATGACATACTAAGCGAGCCCCAAGCTGGTTTCAGAAAAAACTATTCCACAGTGGATAATATTTTTACGCTGACAAGTATTGCCAGGACTTATTTAGACAAGGCATACCAACTATATGCGTTCTTTGTGGACTTCAAAGCAGCATTTGACTCCATCGCTTTTTTTTTGTCGGGGTACAAAACGCTCGACTGGAGCACTCAGATGCAACTGGTCCGTTGTACTACCAGAAAGCCAACCCTGATTTACCTATTTTATTGGAATTTCCTTGTCTTTCTAAGAAAGCCAAGCAGGCACTTCAGTGATGAGGAGCTTACAGTAACAGCACTCACCACATCAGCACCAAGGATCTACCACCTGATACGAACAAAGGCCGAACACTCACAGAGCTAATGTTCCACAGTGTCGTCGCTCTCTCCACAAGATTGTAGTGTCAATTAAGCCCAACACATTAAGGTGCTTGGCAAAAGCAAAGTAGCCTGTCGAGACGCCAGTAAGCTGTCTACAGTCTTTTCTGCTGAGAGGCAGCAAGAATGCCGCTGATTTCTTACAGGCGTCCGGGAGCATACGTTTAGTCAACCTACATCCTGGAGAGTAATGCCACACACAATTGTGCTCGTGAGAGACCCAATCGTCAATGGAAGCCCTAACCGAGGACGCAGAACGGGTTCGGGGCCTGAGAAAGCCTCCTCTGAGCCTTGTCTAGCAATCCCATCGGAGATCTCGTTCCCCAAGATCCCAGTGTGACCTGGGACCCAGATAAGAGACAGAGAATTCAGCCTTGCGACCGAGTTCAAAGAGTTTTTGGTTTCACGAACTATTTTGGAAGTGGTTAGAGGGTTAAGCAAGGCCTTAAGCGCAGCCTGACTGTCACTACAGACACAAATACTACGGCCCTTCCAACTGTTCTTCACAGCATAGTTCATGGTCATTAGGTTTGCATAAGTTTCCGCTTGGAAAACAGACGCATATTTGCCTAACGAAAAGTGAAGTCTAATGTCGTCGACTTCTTCGAAGACACCAGCCAGACCCTTGACTGGTTTTGGAACCACCGCGTCCGTGACTGCATTCCATTCTTAGCTCAGACTGTGGCTGAAGCCAGTCCTGAACACAAGGAAAGCTGACTCTGAATTTGCGCATCAGCTGAAGTTCGTGTGTCATTGCGTCAGTCGGCATATCCATGAGACCGGAGTCGTACGATAAGTGTCGCGCAAGTTCATCAAAATTCTAGTGTGGAGTATAACAAAAACCACCCAGTCAAGGACTATGAATGGCTTTGATAGTGCAGCCCATGATATAAGCATCGAGGGGATGTAAGTTCAGCAAATCGTCTAGAGCAGAGCCAGGCGTACTGCCGTTCTTTTGAGTTTGGCGCAAAAGGCAACCACATAATTACGCGAGAGCCCCTTCCACCAAACAACCGACGCATATGCGAGGAATGGCCTTATCATAGCCGTGTAGATCCAGAGAACCTTATGCGGTGAAAAGCACCATCTTCTTCTTCCTTTTGTCAGCGAGGTTATGATCCGAAATTAAGGGATCATAACCCTCCCACTTCACCGCATTTCTACTGATCCGCCTGTGGGGTTCGCCTATTTGACCTCAGAAAATATCGGCAGGCCCGCCAATTTGGGATCCCTCGGTTACTGAGACCAATGAAATGCCGATGTCGTCGCATTTGTGTGATCCAGACGTTTATAGGCCTGCCTTTCCTACATCTCGATGTCTTTGGAGCGTGCATTGATATTGCCTTTTTAACAGGGTTCAAATGATCTCTTCTTTGAACGTGGCAATACCAGCTGAGCCGGTCGCGCTCTATCTTTTGTACGATGGTTTCCTTGACGTGAAAGCTTCCACGGATCTTGGAACTTCTTATTCGATCAAGCTTTGTCACTCCTGCTGTCATGCGAAGCATCTTCATCTCAGCTGCCGTTAATTTACTCTCATACCTTTTGTACATCGTCCAACATTGTGAGCCGTACGTGAGCGCTGGACGCACAACTGCGGTGTAAGGCCTTCCTTTCAACTTAGGTGACATTTTTCTGTCACAGAAGATAGCGGAATTTTCTCGCCACTTCATCCACCCTACGCTTACACGATGATTGATGTCGTCATCACAAGATGCTTTGCTATTGGTCATAGATCCCAGATATTTGAACTTTTTGCACTTGGGGAGCACCGTTCCATTCAAATAAATGTCTGGAATAGGCCTGAGTGGATCAGAGAACGGACAGCATAAGTACTCTGTCTTTTTTGAACTAATGCGATACCCATTTCCCTCCAGAACGTCCACCCACACATCAAGTGCTCGTTGCAGGGATGTAAGATCCTCACTTATGATGGCTTCATCGTCAGCAAAGAATAACTGATGTACCTTGGGGTCCATCACTTTACCTTACCTACACATAAGTATGTACCTGAAGGTTAAAAAGAATTAATTTGAAATAAAAATTCCTTACACCCTGCGAAACTAAACCAACATAACCGCAAACCACTTTTCGAATTCAATAAGTTGAAGGGATGTAGGAGATAAATTGAAAAACAGAAACCTTAGGAGTTCTCCGTAGAATTTCACTCAACTGCTTTTGACGTCTCTATCATCCTTATTTGTAAAATTTAGCATTTCATTCTTCGCCATGGCATTCAGTCATATCCGGCGCTAGGTACGAGTATACCGCTAAAATGAAATTAATAGTTAAATGACAGAATGTCGACACAAAAGGGTGCAACAGGAGAATACGGAAACCTTAAGTATGAGCTTCAGAGAAAAAGAGATAAATCGCATCCTTTGAATCCATAAACCAAACACTAACATTAAGAAGAGGGTCGTGTGGGCTGCCCTCAATTTGGTTAGACCAACAAGATATCTTTGCGCAACCCTAGATGACAAATCAAAATCCGGCAGTTGGCAAAACCATCTTCCTTTTTATGTTTCCTATTTTGTCGGGTAAGTAAATATCCTCACAGATTTAATGGAAATTAATTAGGAAAGGGATTGATCAAGGAGAAATAGGACAGTATTTTAAATGCTCGTTAAAACTACTTAGACTTGTAAGATTATGGAATGACTTTACCATGAAGTCGAATGAGTTTGCTTACGTAAACGGGTGCACATTGAATGACACCCTTCAATAGAACAGTAATAGACAACAAATATGACATCCGTGCTATAAGGAGTCAAGATTTGATTAGATAGCGGGCTTATTTATAGGTTAGGTTGGGTTACGGTGGCTGTCTGTACCAAAATATATATATATACTTAGACCAGAAGAGGTCCATTGTGGTACTGGAACCAGAACATAATCAGCTAAATATGAACTTACTAAGAGAACCAACCAGAGATGTTTATAAAGCAAAGGATGCATTGGCGCCGTGGCGCAAGTGGTTAGTGTGTCCTACCACCGCGCGTGAGGTTCCAAGTTTAAATCCCAGAAAGGGATTTGGAAAGTGTCCCTTGAAGACACCGATAGAGGAGCTGATTTCTGATCGCTTCAGCAAGATCCAACTTTGAGCTCTTCTGATCCAGCATATGCCAGCTATGTGTGAATATTTGGCAGTTGTGTCAACTTCCCACCTGCGGTGTGTCTTACCAAAAGTGTCCAGCTTAGGTTAGGTTAGGTAGATGGGTGCCTTGTGACAAAGAGTCACTGCTCACTCAGACCAACAGTACGAGTCCATTGTACCCAATAATTTAACCCTGGAAACGCTGTAAAGAAAATCCGCCATTAGAACCACTCAAAAAGTGATATGAATCTCAGGAAGTCCGCTAGCTCAACATTACCCAAGTCCTCCAGCTCCGAGAAGAAGTAACTACCAAGAGTCATTATTCTTCTGACGGATAGGGCAGGACAATCACACAATAGGTGATGAAGAGATTTAATTTCTGCAATAGTGGTTATGTGGCACACCGAGTCGCTCCGCGTGAACGCCAGTGGCACAATGTCCGGTAATTATGCCGGAAATGACCCGTGCGTTATAACGACTAAGTTCTCCCAAAGAGGTTAATCTCTTCTTGCTGTAGGCCGGCCATAGCGCCCTGGCCGTTGCGCATGTTTTCAGATGAACCCAGGGTCTGTTTGCTCGACCGGTGGCTTCATCCTCTATTTTTTTCCTCAAGGAACTGATTGGGATTAATACAGAGGGGAGGGCCCGCGATAAGTGCAGCGCCAACCCTTTCCTAGCAAGCTCGTCAGCCATTTCGTTACCTTCGATATCCATATGCCCTGGTACCCGCATTGGCTCTAGATATCTCGTTCAAGACTGATTTACAACTTCTCACAAGCCTCGACCTAATTACGGCAGAGTCCAGAGCCTTAACGGCTGCCTAGCTGTCTATATAGACAGTGATCGTTTTACCAACGATATTACTCTCGTGTATAATTTCAGCAGCCTGTATAATGGCTGCGACCTCGGCCTGGAAGACGCTGCAGTCATCGTTTATTCTAAAGGAGTGTTTTATTCCTAGGGCCTCACAATAAACTCCGGCTCCCGTGCCAACGTCCATCGTAGAACCGTCGGTATAGAAAGCTAACTCCTTTTTCTTCATGGTTCTACGGTTCTTCCAGTATATTCTATCAGGAATTCTTGTAGTGAATCTCCTTTCATGTGATCAGTAATAGTATCATGATCAGATCAGTAATGTCCAGCTTAAGTAATAGCGGCGTACCCATTCAGTAGTACATCAAGGTTTGTATCAGGTCTGACCGTCTAGTCAGCCTTACAGTTATCTGGCGGCGGCAATCCAAAGGGACCTTTGCAGTAAAAGAGAACGACTCCAAAGACTTAATAGCCGCTTGGCTGTCCATGAAAATGTTAATATCCCTGACAGGACTTGCTTACTTACTTAGGTGGCGCTACAGTTCGGGGTAAACCTGGGCCTCAACCAACAAGCCTCTCCATTTAGCTCGGTCTTTAGCTAATTGCCTCCAGTTGCGCACTCTAAGTTGGTCGAGGTCCCCTTCAACTTGTGCGCGCCACCTACGGCGATGATTCCCTATACTGCGTCGTCCCTCGGGATTAGATTCGAAGACTCGTTGGTGCCCATTCGCTCTACATGTCCTAGCCGTCTCAGATGTCCAATACACAGTCTTTTGACTAGGTCGATGTCGCTGTACAGCTCGTATAGTTCGTGATTGAATCTTCTCCTCCAAAACCCGTCAACGCAAACGGGACCGAAAATCTTACGAAGAATTTTTCTCTCGAAGCGACCAAAGATATCTTCATCCTCTTTTAATAAAGTCCATGTTTCAGCGCCGTAAAGCAGGACTGGGATGATCAAGGTCTTATATAGAGTCTCCTTAGTTGTTCGAGATAGGGCTTTACTGTTGAATTGCTTATAAGCTCAAGAAAGAAACAGCGATTGGCAAGAGTTATTCTTCGCTTGATTTCTGCGCTGATCTTGTTCTCCGAGTTTATAGCAGAGCCAAAGTAGACAAAGTCCCTTACTACCTCGAAGTTATAGCTGCCCTCTGAGACGTTCTATCCATTTCGTCGGTGTTGGCTCTCCCTTCTTGTTGACAGCGTATACTTGGTTTTGCCCTGGTTTATCGCTCCCTGAAGGACAGAGCTTTCTTAATCGCCATAATTTTCGCCTGAATAACGCTACAGTGATCTGGAAGGCGAAAGGAGATGCCCAGGTTGAGCATTTCGGAGAAGACACCACCACTCACACCACTTCTAGTTTTGGACTCATTTGTATAGAAGTAAATCGAACTCATTTCTATTCTAGCTACGATTTCCCCACTCAGACCAGGCAGAGATAGTTGCACGGGAGTTCTTATCAAACCTGAGTTTCGGTGGGGTGTAGTCGGGGCTTTCAGATGTAAAGTTAAATAGATCTAAGATCGAGAAGTGGTCGGCTTGAAGGCTGGACTACTGGAAGAGGCTTTCAGACGAGCGGTTACACATCTGTTTGCCGCAAATATCTAGGAGCAATAGGTGTCTAGAAACTTCTTAAGATCCATCAATGCTACCACAGAAAAATCTTCAGGCTAGACGTTTGTCCTTCCTAAGTGTCTTTCTATATAAAGCGAGAGATCCCAATCAGCTGTCTCTGCTTTTGGCTTTATTGATTAACATACCGCCACGGAGGTTTCTTCTTGCCGCGTGGTATACGAAGGGACTAGCTATCGCTATCGCATCATTGAAAGCCCCAGTGAGGGTTTCAACGATGAAATCGTATGTTTCGGAGGTGCATCAGAGGGAATACACCTGTTCAGGGTCTCCCTGTAGAAGGACTAATTAGTCTTCTTAAAGTTTCTGTAATCCTTTTGGTTGAGAGGATTACCGTCTAATCTAAATGCAAGTTAACGATGGTATGAACAGGAGTCGTCTTTCGGAGCCTTCAAGCCTTTATCTTATGTATTAGGTATATGATCGGAGACAATGGTGGTGTCTAAGGCTTATTTTCTGTTACGGGTAATGAAAGTTGGTTTAGAGCTTAGATTGCACAGTAGTAGGTTAGTACTAAGAATAAAATCAAAAGTTGCTCACCTTTTTCAATAATATCGGAGCTGGCCCACACTGTATAATGAGCATTTGCATCACATCCAATAATAAGGCCAGTTTTTTGGCTCTCCTCTTTGGCAGTCAAGTTCCCAAGGTCGTCCGGAGGGAGTGAGCCCAGCTCGTGGCCAAAATATGCCGATACCAGGCAGTAATTTTTTGTAACCACTTCGAGGTTGGCAGCGACAATGTCCTGGTGACTGTAATTAGAGAGTAGACAAATATTGAGAGTGATTCTCAAGAATGCAAGATGTTGGTTTTTTCTTCATTCCTTACGCAGATTAATTTATAATTTGGAGTCGTAAGACCACACACCTGGTTCCCAACAACCCAAGGTTTTCTTGGACTATATCTTCCCCATAATTTGAAAGTCGGAGAATAAAGACGGCCGAAGCCATGATGGAGTGATGTAGGTTAATCTGTATTAATCGCAGTATCAGAGCTACAATAAGGGTCTGATACCATAATCACGGTTCTATTCTCCTCCCACAAGTCCGACGATAGTTATAGGTCGTCATTCTCAAAAAGAGAGAGGTTGTAAAGGCCACTATCTATCACTAACCCTAACTTACTCTAAATCGACCCCTGGAGAGATGGTATTGTGACATTATGATAGACCCGGAACTAGGTCAGTGCTGAGCAAGTCATTGTCCATCTCCGTGACCATCGACATTGAGTCGACCTACGGAAGAGATGGAACTGTGATTTGGAGACCAGCAACAGTTGCAGTACAGGGCTGAACATGAATCGCAGTAATGTCAGTTGCAATTGGTTTCGGACTCCGGTTCCTTTTCGTCACATTTGTAGACTTTTATGGTGATTGATCTGAACCCATAACTGATAACATCCTTAGAATTGGTAAGAAGGGGCAGGGGTTCATTGCTGACAACAATGACAACACCTCTCGGCTCTTCTACCGAGACGCGTTGCTGATCCTTATGATATCCAGGATCACTTTAGGGTCGGACGGTTCTACTGAAATCCATGCACGGGTTCTGGGCCGGTTCGGGATCTGGACCTTCTCGACTACTTCGAGTTTGGCTCCTGAGCAGATCTCCCCCTGTCTGGATATAACGATCTTGTAGAGGAGGTATGATTCCTTAGAACTTAGAGGAAATTGGTAGCGAGTTTGACTTCCACCCTCCTCCATTTCTCTGCCGTGATGCTGACATCCAGGTGACCGCGATCTATAGGTAGATGCGGTTAAAGGGCTTGGAGATATTTTTTCTCAGAATGGGTGACTCATCTTGAGATCTCTGGCGTTTGGACGTTGAGTCCCGATCACTAGAGCCAAGGAGCTGAGCAAGGTTAATAGCCCAGCTAAGTGTAATTTTTTATTCATCGATCGAACAAGAGAGATCACTTGAATGGGTGCAGCAAGCTCGAAACCGAACGGATAGCATTCTTCTTTTCTCTGAAAAAGCAGGCTTGAGAAGCAGATTATTACTACTCAAAGGTAGAGTGGGTACAAATTTCTGCGAGCAGGAAACCGAACAGTCTAGAAAAGGAACAATGAGTGCTGGTTTTTCAACAGAACCGTCCTCTGTTCTTGTTATTTTTGTTCATGTTCCTACAAGAAGCGGAGAAGTGAAAAGGTCATACTTACTTACTTAGGTGGCGCTACAGTTCGGGGTGAACCTGGGCCTCATCCAACAAGCCTCTCCATTTAGCTCGGTCTTTAGCTAATTGCCTCCAGTTGCGCACTCCAAGTTGGTCGAGGTCCCTTTGAACTTGTGCGCGCCACCTACGGCGATGATTCCCTATACTGCGTCGTCCCTCGGGATTAGATTCGAAGACTCTGCGGGCCGGAGCGTTGGTGTCCATTCGCTCTACATGTCCTAGCCATCTCAGACGTCCAATACGCAGTTTTTTGACTAGGTCGATGTCGCTGTACAGCTCGTATAGTTCGTGATTGAATCTTCTCCTCCAAAACCCGTCAACACAAACGGGACCGAAAATCTTACGAAGAATTTTTCTCTCGAAGCGACCAAGGATATCTTCATCCTCTTTTAATAAAGTCCATGTTTCAGCGCCGTAAAGCAGGACTGGGATGATCAAGGTCTTATATAGAGTCTCCTTAGTTGTTCGAGATAGGGCTTTACTGTTAAATTGCCTTATAAGCCCAAAAAAAGCAGCGATTGGCAAGAGTTATTCTTCGATTGATTTCTGCGCTGATGTTGTTCTCAGACTTTATAGCAGAGCCAAGGTAGACAAAGTCCCTTACTACCTCGAAGTTATAGCTGTCCACTGTGACGTTCTGTCCAATTCGTCGGTGTTGGTTTTCCCTTCTAGTTGACAGCATATACTTGGTTTTGCCCTCGTTTATCGCCAAACCCATTTTGGCCGCTTCCGCCTCAATGCTTGCAAAAGCACCGGTGACAGCCCGCTGAGATCTTCCGATAATGTCTATATCGTCGGCGTATGCAAGCAGTTGTACAGACTTGTAATAGATTGTGCCTCCGGTGTTGGCTTGTGAGTTCCGCACAATCCGTTCAAGTACAATATTGAAGAAGTCACATGACAGCGCGTCACCTTGTCTAAAGCCTTTTTTGACATCAAAGGTCTCGGTGAGGTCATTACCGACCTTGATGGAGCAGCGAGCGTTCTCCATCGTCAGCCTGCACAGGCGGACAAGTTTGGCAGGGATGTCAAAACTAGACATGGCTCTATAAAGCTCTTCTCTATAGATGCTGTCATAGGCGGCCTTGAAATCGATAAAGAGGTGGTGAGTATCGATTTGGGATTCTTGGGTTTTCTCCAGGATCTGCCGAAGTGTGAAGATTTGATCGATGGTGGACTTTCCTGGCCTGAAACCGCACTGATAGGGTCCAATCAGGCTGTTGATAAAAGGTTTCAGGCGTTCACACAATATTGCAGAAAAGATCTTGTATGCGATGTTGAGGAGACTGATGCCTCTATAGTTGGCGCAATTGAGGGGGTCTCCTTTCTTGTGGATCGGGCAAACGATGCTGAGATTCCATTCATCAGGCATACACTCGTCTGACCAAATGTTAGAAATGAGTTGGTGCATGCACTCTACCAATTCATCCCCTGCTGCCTTGAAGAGTCCGGCCGGTAAGCCGTCAGGTCCAGCAGCCTTGTTGGATTTTAGCTTGGATATTGCTATCCTCACTTCGTTTTGGTCAGGTGGACGGAAATTTTGACTATCATCGTCTACGTTGAATGGTTCATTCTGCCTGACAGCGGGATGTTGGTCTTCGTCGCCGTTATACAGTCTGCAGAAGTAGTTTTTCCATATTCTCAGCACCGACTGTGATTCTACTACGAGGTTTCCATTTTCATCTCTACAGGTTTCTGTACGGGTATTGCTTCTCTGACACGTTCTTTTTACCTTTTGGTAAAACTTCCGTACATTGTTCCTGGAGTATATACTCCCGATATTCTCAAACGCGCGCTTCTCATGCTCTTTCTTCTTCTTTTGGAGAAGCCGATGTTCTTCCCGTCTCTTTTGCTCGTAGAGCTCACGAGCAGCTCTCGTCTTCCTTTGCAGCGCCGCTTTGTATGCCTCTTGTTTTACTGCATGCACTCGCCGGCATTCTTCGTCAAACCAGGGGTTTCGCGGTGGTGGGCGAGCGAGACCCAGCACTTCAGTCGCGGCGTTTCTGATGGCATGTTGGGAGCGTTGCCACTGGTCTTCGGTACTTGATGCTGGCGTCAAAGGGGTGATTGAGAGATTTCGGGATACGCGTTCAGCGAAGAGTCTGTCGGTCTCGAGCGATTGTAGCTTTTCGACGTTAAATTTTCTCACAGTAATTCTTCTTTGTTGCTCAGATTGGGATATCCGTATTCGTACCTTGGCTACAACAAGGTAATGATCCGAGTCTATGTTGGCCGCTCGGAAGGTCCGGACATCCAGAATACTGGAGGCCTGCCTTGCGTCGATCGCAATATGATCAATTTGGTTGATCGTTACATGATCATTAGACCGCCATGTCTGCTTATGAATATCGAGATGAGGAAACCATGTGCTTGCTATGGTGACATTTCGCTCCACAGCGAAATCAATTAGCCTTAGTCCGTTATCAGACGTGGTGTTGTGTAGGCTATGCTTACCAACTGCCCTACCAAAGACGTCCTCCTTTCCTATTTTGGCGTTAAAATGGCCCAATACGATTTTAACGTCGTATTTAGGACATTGCTCATATGTTTTGTCGAGGAGCTCGTAGAAGCACTCTTTGGTGGCAGGGTCCTTTTCTTCCATGGGGGCATGAGCATATATTAGGCTTATGTTAGCGAACTTAGCCTTGATCCGGATAGTCATAATACGCTCGCTTACGTTTCGGAAGCTTAAGACTTCTTGCCTAAGTCTGCCGCGTATGACAAATCCGCATCCGAATAAGCGTTGCCTGTTGCTTCTGTAGCAATCACCGTAGTAGATGTCACAGTTTTTCATCCTCTTTTTGCCCGGCCCATCCCATCGCACTTCCTGGATGGCGGTAATATCTGCTTTATAGCAGTCTAGGGCCTCTGCTAGTTGTTCGGCTGCACGTGGTCTGTAAAGGGACAGAACATTCCACGTACAGATCCGAGGGTCGTTGTCCTTATTTCGTTTGCTGGGGTCGTCATTAGTTGAGTCATCCTTATCCGAGGCTTTTGGTTGTTTCGGAACCAGTAGTTTTTACGTGGTAGGGAAGTTACCCCGACGGCACAACCCCCAACCTGGAGGGCCAGTTCCTTAATTATTCCCCTAGGACGAGGGGCCGGCTACACCGGTGCCAGTAGAGGTAGGGCGGTTTCGAGTAGAACGGCCGCTTCTTCAATTGGACCGATAGTTAGATCGTCCTCTTCCGCGTTAGCGATTGAGGAGAGGTCTTCTGGGAGACCAATGTCCATTAGTGTGGATGCGTTAAGAGCAGCATCTTGCTCTTGGGTTTTTTTATTAGAGTTAGAAATTTTGTTCCCACGAGAAGCTAGGGAAAGAAATACACCGAACGCAGGGCCCCGCATGCCAGCGGCGGGGACTTACATTGAAACCAGAAGTGCCCAATAAACTGGAGTTCACCGTTAGAAGACACACTAACGTAGTGCCATTCATCCCATGGGCACGGTAGTTATACACCTGGGATTACGGGTTTTATGAAGTTTTCCTCTTTAGATCCGCCATATTCAGTATACAACAGGGACACCTCGAGTAGGATGTGGCTCTTCACCACGTATGGACGATCTTAGGGAAAGGCTGCTAAGCAGCTCAATTCCTCTGGTTCCTTTGCCTGGAACCTTGCCCCCAAAGGGGAGGTTACGTTAGGTTAAATGGCTATCCTCCGCAATCGTTAGGATTCACTTAGACCAAATGAGGTCCATTGTGTTACCACGTGAGTTAGTTATTTCCGTTACTCGTGGAACCATTTTGATTTTTGAACTAATTTTCAGATGCTGTTGATATCCGAATCGGCGATATCTGTAAGTTCCTCAAAGAAGAATTCCCCAAGAGTTTGTTTTCTAGCTGAGGATTGTGCTGGATAGCCGTAGAGCAAGTGAAGGGGGAATTCCTCCTCTTCTTCGTCCATATAGCTGCGACAAAAGTCATTGGACGGAATTCCAAGCCTGACTGCGTGCCTGCCTAGAGCGCAGTGACCAGTAAACAGTCCAACTATGATATCTACTCGTGGTCTTCTGATTAGTAGCAGGCGTTTTGATTTTCTTTTATTTAATTGTGGCCATGTTTGTCTGGAATGGTTGCATGTGTCAAGATTGCATCATCTCTCATTGGCCTGATTCAGTGCCGCCATAGAGATTTGATATCTTGCCGTTTCTATAGGTAGATGCAACCGCCCTTCCACAGTAGTACAAAGATTACAGATACAACTATATTACAGCTATTCGCTATCTACTTCGGTTCATTGCACGCAGATTTGTAAATGTCCACTAATAGCTAAAAGGTGGAAACAAACCAACCAGCCGCAATCTATCTACGAAACACTCAAGGAAGCAAAACTTGAGGCCGAAGGAGGTAAAGGACCCCCAGGTTAGGCACTCTAGTAATTAAATTGCTGCCGTCATTCATTCGTCAGTTTCTCCTTACAATACACAACTTTCTCGCCAGGCAAAGCTGCCGGCTTTTTTGACACTATACTAGCAGCTGTGGTTTATGTGTATTGTTGCATGTATACAAAACTTTAGCAAAAGAAAATGTTCGTTCTCTCGTGTAATAAAAATAAGAAAAAAACCAACATCGCATGAACTCATGTAATGATAAAACTTTTTCCGACATTAAGCGGTAGATGAGGCATGCCATGTGTTCCCTTAAATGCCACAAGTAGTGGATTAGGTTATGTACAAGTAGCACGTTTAAATATTGTTAAAAAAAAACGAAATATTCTACACAAGCAGTCGGAATGGGACCTAGGGATTACTTTGTCGTAAGCATTCGTGTTGTGTGTGGTATATGTATTCCGCATGGCTGGGATGGGACATGCAGTTTTACACGGTGTATGATGGGAAAAATTAAGAAGCCTTCTCATGGTATACTCCTATATACTCTCGAATGTTTGATAGGCGTTCACAAGGGAACGTTAAAAAAATAAAATATTGCTGTTTTTAAACGAGTTTTCCGCTTAATAGTTCAGTCCACTACTGACTAAGTCTTGTTGATCTTTTAACTTTTAAATTGATAGGTGGGGTGGCCCCACCGCCACCAGGCACGGTTTTTAGTGATAGCCCTTGCTGGTGAAGCTTTTTTTTGTCGAGATAGGGAACGCTCGACTAGAGTACTCAGACGCAACCGGTCCATCAACTACCCGAGAGCGAAACCCTGGTTAATCCATTTGAATTTTCTTGTATTTTAGCACTTCAGTAATGAGGAGCTTCCAGTACCAACACTCACCACATCGGCACCGAAAATCTGGCACTTGATACGAGCAAAGACAGAACACTCCACAAGTATCGCAGACTGTAGTGTCACTTAAGACTAGCACATTTAGATGCTTGCCGAAAGTGAAATGGCCTGTCAAGATGCCAATAAGTCTGGGATGAATGCATTTAGTCACCATAATTCCTGGAGAGTCATGGTTAGGTTAGGTTAGGTTAAAGTGGCTGCCAGCTGAGAATCGCCAACACACTTAGACCAATAATAGGTCCATTGTGATACCACATGGATCATGGGAGAAATTTTCTCCTACCTACTCGTTAAACCATTTTGAGCTTCTCATGAAGCGTAAGAGGCTCTTAGGTTAGATTAGGTTAGGTTAGGTAGGGTTATGAGGTTATCATAAAACACTAGGCACCAAAGTGGGCCCATTGCGATCCCTAGGAAACCCTCACGGCAGAAGACCTAAACCCATTCCCCCAAGCAATTAATCTCCCTAAAAAATTTTAAGAGATCCTTGTTATGGTTCAAGGACCTCACCTCCTCCAAGTTATCGAAGAAGTATCTACCAAGGTACTTTAGCCTTATCCTGGCAATTCCTTGACATTCACAGAGTATATGAGTTATATCCTCTGAGACATGTAGGTCATCGCAGTACCTACAAACATCCGTATCGGTTAACCCTAGTCTCATGGCATGCTTCCTTAGGAGACACTGGCCAGAGAGTATTCCTATCGCTGTTCTTAGCCTCGATCTATCTAACTTCATTATCTCCCCAGATTTTCTGCAATCTAACACAGGCCACAAGGCCTTAGACACCCTGTGACCATCTTAGATTAGCCGTGTCAATGATTTTATCCCGAATAATTCCCTTAGCCACGCACCCTGGTGGTTTAATACTACCAATTATATCGCTACGTGGGAGCCCGGCTCCTCTTTTGGCCAGCGCGTCGGCTTGCTCGTTGCCTTCGATTTCGCAGTGTCCAGGTACCCAACATAATCTGACTCGGTTCTGCGTTCATAATGCCCTAAGCATTGTGCGGCAATTCCTGATTATCTCAGATTTGGTGACGTAAGACTCTAGCGCCTTTAGCGCAGCCTGAATGTCAATGTAGATGGCGATATTCTTATCGGATATTGATCCCATCTCAAGTAATTCCGCAGCTTTAAGTACAGCTAGAACCTCTGCTTGGAATACACTGCATGTGTCCGGAAGTCTCAGGGCCACCTGTAGGTTCGTATCTCTCGAGTAAATACCTGACACCGTGCCCTCACTGGTCTTAGAGCCATCTGTCTATATTGGAATCTCGTTATGGACAGAGACTGTCTTCCTTCGCCAGTCCTCTCTAATAAGATACAGTACTTCGTATGGTGTGTCGAAGTCTAAGGTGCCAAGGATATCGTCCGATTCGTCAGGGATTCCGGGAAAAGATTTCTTGAGAATGGAGCTGTGTCCTATGTTATTAGTCCTGAAGAGACCAGCGTTGGTGAGCCGAAGCGCACTGTTGCCCGCTTGAAATTTAATTTGTAGGTCTAATGGTAAAAGATACAGAAAGATCTCGAGTGCAGCCGTAAATGTTGTGCGTAGAGCACCTGTGATGGCAATGCAGGCTGTTCTTTGTACCATGGCCAACATATCCCGTGTGTTTTTCGTATTCGTTGCCTTCCACCACACAAGAGCCCCATACGTAAGGATGGGTCTGACTACCATGATGTATAGCCAGTGCATCATTGCGGGCTTCAGGCCCCATTTTCTTCCCGCGGTCCGCTTACAGATGAAGAGAGCATTATATGCTTTGCGGACTCATTTCTGTATGTTAAGTTTCCAATTTAGGTTCCTATCCAGCATTATACCAAGATATCTGGCGCGATCCGAAAGGAAAAGCTCCACCCCTGCTAGCTTAGGCTGAAGGGTGGTATCTTGTATTTTCTACTGAAGAGTACCAATTCAGTTTTATCCGGGTTGACGTGTAGTCCACACCCTCTAGCCCATTTTTCGAGACTATTAAGAGCTGATTCCATCATTTCACTTCAAGGAACTTGCCCTGAACTAAAATCACCCCGTCATCCGCGTAAGCAGTGATGCTTATGCCTGTACTGCTTAGTTCTTTAAGTATCCTATCGATGACTAGAACCCAGAGGAGGGGTGAGATAACGCCTTCCTGGGGAGTCCCCCTGGTAACGGATTTTCTTATTGAACTGCTTCCGATAGTGGAGTTAATGTTTCTAGTGCCGAGCATATTGCAGAGCCAATTGGTAATGCTATGCTCGACATTCATAGATTCTAGGGCCTGTTTGATGGCCCTTCCTTCTACATTATTGAAAGCACCTTCTATGTCTAGGAAGGCTGCTAGTGCGAATTCCTTATAGTGAAGGCTAGCTTCTATCTTCCCTACTACGTCGTGTAAAGCTGTTTCCATCGATTTCCCCTTCAAATATGTATGTTGAGCTTTGCATAGAATGCCGTTGCAACACTTACTTCTGATGTGAATATCAAGAAGTCTTTCAAGTGTTTTGGGGAGGAATGACGAGAGACTTATTTGACTGTAGTCTTTCGCTGAAGTGTGGCTTGGTTTACCTGCCTTAGGTATAAATATAACCCGCAATTCCCTCCATGCCACTGGTACGTAGCATGACCTTAAACAATGTTTAAAAATTTCCCTAAGCCTGCTTCTGACCTTGGCTGGAACTTTTTTGCAGCATAGCTGGCAAAATTCCCTCAGGGCCTGGTGCTTTGAATGGTGCGAATGACATAATAGCCCATCGCAGATTCTTCCATGTAATGAGATTTTCTACGTCGTCCCCTATTGACCTACCATTATACGAGTAGCTATGAGTAGTAGAATCCATTGGCGATCTACTTCCTGGGAAGTGAGTTTCAATTAACGTTTCTAAAACTTCTTCGCTACTTTCTGCCCACGAGCCGTCAGATTTTTTGACGAAGCTTTGGACAGAAGTGTCTTTAGCTAGCATCTTGCGAAGTCTGGAAGCTTCACTAGTATCCGCAATGGACTGGCAAAATTCCTTCCACGACTTTCTCTTTGATTGCCTGATTAAGTACTTAAACTCCCGCTTGCGGTCCATATATTCATCCCATGTAGTACCGTAGTACCGTCCCCTATTTCTTTGGCTCTGTTGTAGAAATGCCTGGTTTTTCTTGGAGTTAATTTCCTCGCTCCACCAAGGAGGTTGGGACTTATTGGACTTCTTTCTTAGTGGACAGGCCCTTTCGAATGCCATGTTCATTACTTTGCCTACCGCCTTATCTATATCTTGAGAATCGCCGTTGCGAATATGCCCATCCTTAAGATGTTTCCTTACTAGCTCTGTATACATACCCCAGTCTGTACTCTTAGGGTTTCTGTGGCTGTTGCTAGCCCTAGTTTGGAAATTAATATGGAAGCGTATGCATCTGTGATCAGAAAGAGATGCCTCCTCCAAAAGCCTCAAATTTTTCTACCGTTAGGTGATCAGAATAAGAAGCTAGTATTATGTCAATCACTTCTTGTAGGAGGCTCTTAATATCGATGTTTTTCAGATCGCCTATGTCGTTGTAATAGGGGGCTCCTAGGTGAAGCTTCCTTCTATGCGAGAGATCTGTGCAGAAACAAAGAAGGTGAGGAATAGTTTCTTCCTCTTCTTCATCCATGCAGCTTCTACAAAAGTCGTTCGCAAAAACGCCTAGCCTTGTGCCATGCTTGCTTATTAGACAGTGTCCAGTGATGACACCCTATTAAAGCGCCGATATGCAAGCTGTTGAGAGAATTCAAATTCTTGGAACGTTTTAAATCCAGCTTCGGCCAAATGTGTTTTATCGCTAGACATGTGGGTCCCCTTGTCCACCTAAGGTTTGTACTCTCGATAGCATCCAGCATAAATTTGAGTTCGCAAGTAGCGATTGGAGCCTTTTTCCGGCAGTGTGGTGTCCTATTCTGACGAGCTCATTGGCCTTACAATTCCCTGGAATGTCCCTATGCCCAGGCACCTAACACAGGTGAATATTGACATGCAAAGCCATCTCCACGAGAGACGAACGGCAGTCTAGAGCTACTAAGGAATTTATAGAGGAATCGACCTCTATAAATTCCTTAGTATAAATTCCTGGAGAGTCATACCACACACAATCGTGTTCATGACAAACCAAATCGTCAAGCTAAGCGCTAACTGAGCGCACAGGAAGACCCAACGCAGGTTTGGGTTCTGAGAAAACTTCCTCTGAGCCTTGTCTAGCAATCTCATCAGAGATCTCGTTCCCCAAGGTCCTTGTATGACCTAGGACTCAAATAAGAAAAAGAGTATTCAGCCTTGCGACCGAGTTCAAAGTGTTTTTACATTCACGGACTATTTGGGAAGTGGTTCAAGAGTTAAACAAGGCCTTAAGCGTAGCCTAATTGTCACTACAGACGACAATACTTCGACCCTTCCTCCAGTTCTTCAGAACATAGTTCATGGCCATTAGGATTGCATAAGTTTCCGCTCGAAAAACAAACGCACATTTGTTAACGAAATGAAGCCTATTATTATTATTATTATTATCTGTGAAGTGTTATTTTGCACTGCGACCTAATGGTCTATTGTGCCCCCTGCTAATACCTTGGAGAGGTTTGTTCCCTCGTTAGAGTCCCCTTCGCAATTGCAATTCCTGCGGAATTGTGTTTGAAGGTCATATGCTCTTACTTTGCCTCGGCGAGAATAGTTCACCTTAGAGCTCTTTCTCCAGACCAGTTTCTTTTAAGAATCTGAGAATGAGATGTGGGTCCATGGTTGGCATATCCTCTTCTGATACTTGGTATTTGCCCAAGTATTTCAATCTTTTGTGGGTCAGTGCCCCACAAGACTCCAGAAGGTGTTCCGGAGTCTCACATGACTCGTTGCAGAATCTGCAAAGGCCTTCATTTGTTATACCTAGTTTCCGTAGATGCTCCCTGAGTTTGCAGTGCCCCGTTAGGAAGCCTGTTAGGGTCCGTAGGTTATTCTTGCTAAAGCAGATGCAGGTTTCAAATCTTTTCCGGTTGTAACATCCCAGTAGTTTCTTAGCTTGCCTCAGGCCTGTGGTGTTGTTCCAGGTTCTTGCACTGTCTTCTCTCTCCATTTTCCTAAATTTCTCGCGTATGGTGTGTTCCTCCATTCCAAAGAATGGTTCAGGTCCAATGAAGGGTTCTGCAGCCCCTTGTCTTGCCAATGCGTCTGCTGCTTCGTTACCTTTTATCCCGACGTGACCGGGTATCCAGTAAAGTGTAACTTTATTGTTTCTGCCCAGTTCATTAAGCTTGCATAGGCATTCCCACACAAGTTTTGACTTAATGACATAGGAGTCAAGTGCGTTGATAGCTGCTTGGCTGTCTGACAGTATTGCTATGTCGCAGTTGCTGTATCCCTTTTCGAGATTGAGTTGGATGCATCTGTTTATAACACATATTTTGCCCATAGGTTCTGAGTGCTTGGTCCTTGGCCAAAATACGCCCGCCCCTGTTCCCTCTCCAGTTCTCGAACCGTCTGTATACCACTTTATCGTGTGGCTGCCCAGTCCGTACATCGTGGATTCGTTGCTCCACTCTTTCTTGTTACTTAACTTTGTACTAAAGTTTTTCCCAAAGTTAAATTTCCTGATACTGTCGTCCCTGGGGACGGCCAGAAGGGGAAGTTTTTTGAGAAGTTCATCGTATTCTCTCATACCAACACATTTCTCCCTTCCGATACCTTCTTTTGCCATCCTTAGAATCGTTCGCTGTGCATTTTGCTCCACTACAAGATGGAGCGGTGTTAGCTGCAGGAGTACTTCCATGGCTGCAGTTGGACACGTTCGCATGGCCCCAGTGATGCAGAGGCACGCAAGTCTTTGCACATTAGTGAGTGTCTCCCTCGTAGTGACTAGACTAGTTCGCTTTGTCCATGCTATTGCTCCATAAGTGATCATTGGTCTCACAATGGCGATATACATCCATCTTAGAATATTTGGACTAAATCCCCAAGACTTACCCGCTAGGCTCCTGCATATCATTAGAGCACGGGTAGCTTTTTTGGATATCTCCTCTATGTGTTTCTTCCACTAGAGTTTGCTATCTAGGTGTAATCCTAGATATTTCACTTCCTTTACTGGTGCCAGTATCGTGCCCGACAGTCGGATTGGCTTCAGTTCAAGTTTTCTCTTCCTCGTGAACGGTACTATTGTGGTTTTGGCCGGGTTTATATCAAGCCCAGCCGTGCTGCACCATTCTTGAGTTACTGTAAGGCCCCTTTGTATAATATTACATTGGGCTTCCTCGAATTTCCCCCTGGCAATCAGCACAATGTCATCAGCGTAGGCTTGACAGTTAATTCCAAGGTTTGTTAATTGTGCAAGAAGCTCATCCACAACAAGACTCCACTTTAGGGGAGATAACACTCCTCCTTGTGGGCATCCTCTTGTTGTGTTGACCCTGATAATTCCATGTGAAGTTTGAGTTTCTGCTGATCTTGTTCTCAGCAATTCATACATCCACTTATATACTGTTCTGCTAACTCCCTTTTTGTCAAGGGCTTGTTTAATAGCTTCATGTGAAGTGTTATCAAATTCTTATTATTCTTTAAGCAAGGGCTTTATGTAGCCTGGCTGCAGCAGGAGTGCTGTTTATTGTCTCACAGAACTTCCTGAAGCTTTCTTTTTTTGCCCTTCTTAACTCCTTGTTGTAGTTTGTGAGTGCAGCCCTGTAGCTTTGCCAATCCCCAACTCGATTCGAACGCGTTTGTAATCGCAGTGCTAATGCCCTCTACCGCGTTTTCTAACTCTAGATAGTGTGCTGGAGCCCTCCTCAGATCAATATGCTCCAGATTACTGTCTAGAGTTTCTTTAAAAACCTCCCAATTTATTTTTCTTGGGTTCCTGACTGGATTTCTTGTGATACATGCACTATCTAACTCAAACACAATGATTCTGTGGTCAGATAATGACGGCTCATCTGATACTTTCCAGTTCCTGACTAATCTACTGATGCTCGGACTACCCAGCGTGAGGTCAAGAACTTCCTGTCTAACTCTAGTAACAAAGGTTGGGGTATTCCCTACATTATATATATCAAGGGATGCACAAAGAATGAATTCTAGTAAAGACTCACCCCTGGTATTGGTGTCGGTGCTCCCCCATATAATATTGTGAGCATTGGCGTCACATTCAATCAGCAGCGGCATTTGGAGCTTGTTACAGTGCTCCACTAAGTGCTGCAGTTCTGTTGGGACAGCTGGTTCATCCCCAGCACCACAGTATGCAGAGGCGATGATGATGATGCGGTGAACTCCGTCGATGTTCAGGGAAACCTGTAATGGCACCAAGTCTCACGTTGCAAATTCTGAAAGTAGGAGAAAGTTAATTTTGTTATTGATAAGGATACATGCCCTTGGATTGGTCACCCTTATATCCCAAATTACCTTTGCATCCTTGCATGACAGTCCTTTGACTCGTCCTTTCAAGATCCATGGCTCCTGAATCAAAACAATGCCCATGTTTTGTTTGGTAAACATCCTAGCTATTGCGGCTGATGCCGCTATGGCGTGGTGGATGTTTACCTGGGCGACCTTTATTTTACTGGTGGAGGTCATCGAGCTAGTGCTCATCGGGGGCTGTAGCCCCACCCTCCGCCAGCAGAATCTCTTCTTCCTCAATGTTCAGAGGGAGAGAGATTACTGTACTGTTTATGTCCTCCTCAGATAACTAGACATCTGAGATGGACATAAATTCATCTGCGCTCCGAGCGTCCCGTTCTGCAGTTGCAGTTGGTGCTTCGACCGTCAGCGGAACTGGATGCTCCACTTCCGGCGGTGTCTCCTCTGAGGCTGGTTTCGAGCTGGTACTATGCCCTGCGCTCTCCTCCACCTTTCTGATTCCACCCACCGTCACTCTGCCAAACCGGTAGCTCAGAGAGCAGTTTTGAGCCTTAATGGTTTCAAAAGACTCTTGGTCGATTCCGAGAGCCAGTATCTATCCAGTCCCCTCGTTGCGACCATACAAAACCTTCCATGCCTTGATGTTCACGCCATCATTCTGCGCTTCTAGGAGTGCCAAAGAGGTTTGGTAATCCTGATCCACGCTGCGTGGTAGGGAGACGGTGATGGAATGGGCACGTGGTATTTCCGCACTGCCGCATGCAGTAAGGCCCACCCCTTTCCAAGCCTTCAGTTTGGGAGCTACGGTCTTAAGCCATTCCACCGTTTGTGGAGTCTCGCAGTCGACCAGTAGCATGCCATTCGCTACTCGAGAACGCCCTGGAACTTGAGCTTATGCTCCCATCCCAGGATCATTTCCGCCACGATGGCGTTCTCGAGTGCTTTGAGGTCCTCAGCATCGACCATTTCCTGTGGGTAATTCACAGGAAGTACTGCAACCTGCTCAGCCTTTGCGGCCTCAGCATGTCTTGCACCAGCCGGAGCTGGCCCAGAAGCCACAGCATAGCTTCTACCAGCTGAGACAGCGCTAGCTTTCGCAGGCTCTGCCTGGGGCCTCTTAGCGCTCTCCTCGGTTCTCAGCCTTTTCTGCACATTACATGCAGGAGGTGTTATGGCATTACTGCCCCTCTTGGCTGATGGCACAGCGGTGGAGTCGGGCTTCGCCCTATGCTCCTCCGCCTTTTTCCTGGCATCCTCAGGTGTAAGGCCCTTTTCGAGGTAGCGCAGGTACCATCGAGATCCCGCACCGCTCAGACCCTTTCTCAGGGGGTCATCTTTGCCTCCCGGTTGCCCAGGTGGCGGCATCGGCGGACAAGCTCGCTTCCTCTTGGTCGGTGCAGCATTGGATTGAGGAACTGTAGGTAGGTAACCACTTTGCCCAAGGGTCGGGGGGCTAGAGCTTGGCTCCCACCCTCCATTCTGGCACGTTCCAAACGTGCTGCTGTTTGTGACGGCTCAGGGATTTTCTTTGAGGACATAGCGGCTGTTTGGCTGGTGCTTGGTTGCACTCGCCTAAAGCCTCTCTCACGGCTTGTTCCTGGCCGACTTCCACCCACTAGATCGTCTACACAGAGTCTTTGCTCCATCCGACCCGCTAGCATAGAAGTGGTACCACCCCGCATTCTATCTAGGTTGTTTTTTATTTTTATTTTTTGTTTTTGTTTTTTGTTCTGGTTCATGATACCACGAGTAGCGCGGGAAAGAAAGGTCAGCTGCGCCAGAGCCCCACATTAGCGCAGTAAGATCGTGGTTACTCCCTGAGGCGATCTTGTTTCAGAGAGGCTCCGTTGCAATACAGCCGGTATACCCCCTAGCTGCAAACCATCCAATAGGCAGTGGTCGCGTAACACCTTGGATTAGGGGGGGCAGATCTTGGTTCGTTACTCATCAGTCAGCTCATCCGAGAGCTAGGCTCCCAAGGCTGAGTGAGTCCTTGCAACTTAAGCTCTCGCACCACGTCAAGGTGTCTGCCAAGCGAGAGAAATGAAGCCTAATGTTGTCGTTTTCCACGAAGACTCCAGCACCGGACCCTTCAAAATACGTCTACATTCCACTCAGTAGGACGTTTGCGTCATTTCCTTGAGACAGAGGCAGCAAATGACTTTGTCTACTTAGACACTATGGCGAGCTCCGCAAATGACACCAGTGGGGAGATCAAACGAAGAATTACTCTTACCAATCGCTGTTTTTATGGGCTAAAAAGGCAATTGATTAACAAAGCCGTATCCGCACTACTAAGGAAATTCTGCATAAGACACTAATCATCCTAGTCCTGCTGTGTGACGCAGAGGCATGTACTTTCTCAAAATCGAATGAGAATATCCTTCGATACTTTGAGAGAAAAGTTCTTCGAGTGATCTTTGGTTCTGTCTTCCTAGACGTATATTTTTGCGTAATAAATTCACCGCCTCAGTTGCGCTAGTCTTACTTACTTACTTAGATGGCGCTACAGTTCGGGGTGAACTTGGGCCTCAACCAACAAGCCTCTCCATTTAGCTCAGTCTTTAGCTAATTGCCTCCAGTTGCGCACTCCAAGTTGGTCGAGGTCCCCTTGAACTTGTGCGCGAGTTACATACATGCATGTACGTAAACACAACATCACGGCAGCACGCCCTCTTCCTCCGTTGAACTTCTCTCTAGATAATTCCGATCAGCATGTACTAGCAAAAAACGTAAGATCAAGCTTTAAAGCGGAACTCTAGTTAAAGACGGGAGAAATGGGAGAGTAAGGTTGTGACCGTTGATGATACTCTTGTTACTGCAGAGAGAACACTGTTGAACGAACAGCCATGTGCTATTGGACTTTCGTTGTTGCTAAGCCAATTCATTATCAATAACGTTATTGTCTCTCTTTTCTCTTCCTCTCAATTAATTATAGGATGTTATGTTTTAGTTCAGTTAATGTTAGATATTAAGGCTTGTTATAATTTATTTTAGGTTAAGAAAACACTTTGCTTTTGGATTTTGTATGAGAAGGTTGAAAGGAAAAAAAATAAAAATTTAAATAATAAGAAGAATTGAATCTTGTGTTTTTTTTAACAAGTCACGACTTGTAATTCGCGCCACCTACGGCGATGATTCCCTCTACTGCGTCATCCCTCCGGGTTAGATTCGAAGACTCTGCGGGCCGGAGCGTTGGTGTCCATTCGCTCTACATGTCCTAGCCATCTCAGATGTCCAATACGCAGTTTTTTGACTAGGTAGATGTCGCTGTACAGCTCGTATAGTTCGTGATTGAATCTTCTCCTCCAAAACCCGTCAAAGCAAACGGGACCGAAAATCTTACGAATAATTTTTCTCTCGAAGCGACCAAGGATATCTTCATCCTCTTTTAATAAAGTCCATGTTTCAGCGCCGTAAAGTAGGACCGGGATGATCAAGGTCTTATATAGAGTCTCCTTAGTTGTTCGAGATAGGGCTTTACTGTTGAATTGCCTTATAAGCCCAAAAAAACAGCGATTGGCAAGAGTTATTCTTCGATTGATTTCTGCACTGATTTTGTTTTTCCAGTTTATAGCAGAGCCAAGGTAGACAAAGTCCCTTACTACGTCGAAGTTATAGCTGCCCACTGTGACGTTCTGTCCAATTCGTCGGTGTTGGTTTTCCCTTCTAGTTGACAGCATATACTTGGTTTTGCCCTCGTTTATCGCCAAACCCATTTTGGCCGCTTCCGCCTCAATGCTTGCAAAAGCACCGGTGACAGCCCGCTGAGATCTTCCGATAATGTCTATATCGTCGGCGTATGCAAGCAGTTGTACAGACTTTTTATAGATTGTGCCTCTGGTGTTGAATATTAAAGAAGCCACATGACAGCGCGTCACCTTGTCTAAAACCTTTTTTGACATCAAAGATCTCGGTGAAGTCATTACCGACCTTGATGGAGCAGCAAGCGTTATCCATCGTCATCGTGCACAGACGAATAAGTTTGGTAGGGATGTCAAAACTAGACATGGCTCTATAAAGCTCTTCTCTATAGATGCTGTCATAGGCGGCCTTGAAATCGATAAAGAGGTGGTGAGTATCGATTTGGAATTCTTGGGTTTTCTCCAGGATCTGCCGAAGTGTGAAGATTTGATCGATGGTGGACTTTCCTGGCCTGAAACCGCACTGATAGGGTCCAATCAGGCTGTTGATAAAAGGTTTCAGGCGTTCACACAATATCGCAGAAAAGATCTTGTACGCGATGTTGAGGAGACTGATGCCTCTATAATTGGCGCAGTTGAGGGGGTCTCCTTTCTTGTGGATCGGGCAAACGATGCTGAGATTCCATTCATCAGGCATACACTCCTCTGACCAAATATTAGAAATGAGTTGGTGTATGCACTCTACCAATTCATCCCCAGCTGCCTTGAAAAGTTCGGCCGGTAAACCGTCAGGTCCAGCAGCCTTGTTCGATTTTAGCTTGGATATTGCTATCCTCACTTCGTTTTGGTCAGGTGGACGGAAATTTTGACTATCATCGTCCATGTTGAATGGTTCATTCTGCCTGACAGCGGGATGTTGTTCTTCGTCGCCGTTATACAGTCTGCAGAAGTAGTTTTTCCATATTCTCAGCACCGACTGTGATTCTACTACGAGGTTTCCATTCTCATCTCTACAGGTTTCTGTACGGGTATTACTTCTCTGACACGTTCTTTTTACCTTTTGGTAAAACTTCCGTACATTATTCCTGGAGTATAGACTCTCGATATTCTCAAACGCGCGCTTCTCATGCTCTTTCTTCTTCTTTTGGAGAAGCCGATGTTCTTCCCGTCTCTTTTGCTCGTAGAGCTCACGAGCAGCTCTCGTCTTCCTTTGCAGCGCCGCTTTGTATGCCTCTTGTTTTGCTGCATGCACTCGCCGGCATTCTTCGTCAAACCAGGGGTTTCGCGGTGGTGGGCGAGCGAGACCCAGCATATCAGTCGCGGCGTTTCTGATGGCATGTTGGCAGCGTTGCCACTGGTCTTCGGCACTTGATGCTGGCGGTATAGGGGTGATTGAGAGATTTCGGGATACGCGTTCAGCGAAGAGTCTGGCGGTCTCTTGCGATTGTAGCTTTTCGACGTTAAATTTTCTCACAGTAATTCTTCTTTGTTGCTCAGATTGGGATATCCGCATTCGTACCTTGGCTACAACAAGGTAATTATCCGAGTCTATGTTGGCCGCTCGGAAGGTCCGGACATCCAGAATACTAGAGGTATGCCTTGCGTCGATCGCAATATGATCAATTTGGTTGATCGTGACATGATCATTGGACCGCCATGTCTGCTTATGAATATCGAGATGAGGAAACCATGTGCTTGCTATGGTGACATTTCGCTCCACAGCGAAATCAATTAGCCTTAGTCCGTTATCAGACGTGGTGTCGTGTAGGCTATGCTTACCGACTGCTCTACCGAAGACGTCCTCCTTTCCTATTTTGGCGTTAAAATCGCCCAATACGATCTTAACGTCGTATTTAGGACATTGCTCGTATGTTTTGTCGAGGAGCTCGTAAAAACACTCTTTGGAGGCAGGGTCCTTTTCTTCTGTGGGGGCATGAGCACATATTAGGCTTATGTTAGCGAATTTAGCCTTGATCCGGATAGTCATAATACGCTCGCTCACGTGTCGGAAGCTTAAGACTTCTTGCCTAAGTCTGCCGCGTATGACAAATCCGCATCCGAATAAGCGTTGCCTGTTGCCTCTGTAGCATTCACCGTAGTAGATGTCACAGTTTTTCATCCTCTTTTTGCCTGGCCCATCCCATCGCACTTCCTGGATGGCGGTAATATCTGCTTTATAGCATTCTAGGGCCTCTGCTAGTTGTTCGGCTGCACGTGGTCTGTAACTGGAGAGAACATTCCACGTACAGATCCGAAGGTCGTTGTCCTTATTTCGTTTGCTGGGGTCGTCATTAGTTGGGTCATCCTTATCCGAGGCTTTTGGTTGTTTCGGAACCATGCGTTTTTTACGTGGTAGGGAAGTTACCCCGACGGCACAACCCCCAACCTGGAGGGCCAGTTCCTTAATTATTCCCCTAGGACGAGGGGCCGGGTGCACCGGTGCCAGTAGTCCACTACGGGAGTATGAGCGCTGCCGTTGGCCCATTAAGGGCTCCTCCGCCACCATCTCTATTCCAATGTCCTGACCAACATTGGAAATTCCTTACCGACCTGTGATCCGAATACGTCGAAGCAGCTCGCGCAAGGTATTCACTAAGTTCAACCTAACTGGAACTATAGACGCCACCGTTGACTCCGTCTAGGGAATTCGTCCGCTGCCGCCTGGAACAGGAAGAAGTGCTCTAGTGAGAAAAGCACTCTTCCCGCTAGTTGCGCTAGTCTGCTGCAAGCATTTCGAGTTTGAGATGCTACTATTTGCAATGATTTTCGTTGCTTCCTTAGAGTAATAAGGGGTTTTTACGAAAAAGCTCGTCGTTTCACTTTAATCATGCCCATACAACGTTGCAAGAACCACGTGCAGGGTACTCAACAAAACCTCGTTTGTCAATTTGTTTGCTGAAATTCCTGAGCTTCGAATTCTACGTCAATAATAAACGCAAATAAATGCATTTATCTTGCCAAATTAACAATAGACATTATAAAAAGATTAATTGCCAATTTTAACGCCGAACCCTCCCCATTCTGTATTTAATTATTCTTTATTCTCATCTGTATCTATATCTCAGGCGAAGTAATATTCAAGAAGCAAACCTCCAGGGAATCTTAATTGTTTCCCGTAGATAAAATCATCCATAAATTCTCAACTTCACTGTTAAGATCAATGGACCGAAGAAAAATCACAGGAAAAACGAAAAAGGAAAGTGAAAAGGATTAATGTAATGAGTTTCCTCGCGAAGCTTAAATGTTGAAACGACACTATTTTTAAACTCCTCTCATTACCATCGCGATACGGAATCAGAAACTCCGAACAGGAACATGTCGTATTAAAATTGTTCGCTGGAGTACAAAGATAATACCGAGGAAGCAAGCGAAAGATAATAGGTCCTGCAATTCATCGACTCCTTGACGGGTGTTGTGGGAAATTACAATTTTAAATACAACACACAGTCAAGCCGGCAAACTCACTTGAAGAATTAGAAATTCATGTTTACATTTGATTCCGTGGATGTTATTCTTAGATACAGCGATTATGACATCCGAATGGGTGTGACAGAACACAAATAACGTACACAAATTTACGATAATGCTCCCATTTATCCGCCACCAAAACACATATCCCTTGGGTACGCCCCGACACCCATGGTGTTTCAAGAGCAATATAAATAAGAAGATACGCCTAAATTTAATCATTAGTTGTTTACACGATTTTGATTTAAGCCAGGATGTTGTGGGAGCCACTGTATTGACAATCGCCATGTTTGAAGGAAATCTTTTATGCCCGAACCACACGTCTCGGTAGTCTACATAAAACACAAAACCATTTTGGCCGTAATCCCCATGATTATTTTGGGGAATTGCCTCGGATTAGTGCTTGCGAAAGAAATTCCAATGTAATTACGTCATAGCCAGTGAGTTTTGAAGTAGAAAAGGGCAGTCATTCGGACGGAACACTGGGAATGTGTACGAGTGGTACATCGAAGTGCACAGAATTATTGCTAGTAGCACTTAGTTTTTGTTTTAATGATGTGCAAAGTAAATATGGACGACGCGACGGGCGCTGCTTCGGGCAGATAATAGATTTTATTACCCCAACCGATCGACTGGAAATGCAAAAGATATTTATAGGAGACGTGGGCAATAATTTAGAGGTTCAGACAGAGAGGAAACATTGCTTCATCTCTCGGGTTGTGTCCATGCCTCTGGGCGGGGGAAGTGTTGACCACGTAATCGGGTAAAGGTGCATGGGGTTGAATTCTAATTTGACCTATGATGAATTGATGTTGAATAGATTGCATGGGAAGGAATCATATCCAAGTGGGACGGATGTTTTGGAGAGATATTACCCTGAAGGGATGTGATTTCTGGTCCTATGATTGATGATGTGTATTTGGTTTGCTTAACTGGTGGAGGTATTGATTAAATCTAACCTCGGCGAGACTTTAAATTTGATCGATCATCAATCAGTGTTTTGAATTTAATAGAAAGTGTCACTTCACATGGTAGTGGTATTCTGTGGTAAAGTCATGCAAAGTTGTTGTTTTACAAATGTTCACTTGCTATGGTAGGGGGTCCTTCTTACTGTTACATAAAAGTACCAAAATTCTATATTAAGCTTTATATTGGCTAGTTCGCCGGCCACACAGTTCCCTGAAATATCCCTTTGCTCCGGCACACAAATAAGCACACAGCCATCTCTTTGAGAGACAAACAACAATTTAGAGGGATTTAGAGGTGACAGATCCTAGGGGCTTAATCACAGTTCGGCTGTCAGTAAAGGTGGTGATATCCCTCTTAGATACCATGTCATCTTTTGGGCATGACAGCCCCTCTTTTGATCGGCCTTATACTTACTTAGGTGGCGCTACAGTCCGGAGTGGACCTAGGCCACAACCAACCCGGTTACGAGCCAGTTGCCAACAGTTATGCACGCCAAGTTGGTTCAGGTCCCCTCCAGTTCTTTGCGCCACCTATTGCGAGGTGGATTCGAAGATTTTCCAGGCTGGAACGGTAGGCTCCTTACACTCTACATGACCCAACCATCTTAGCCGCTGTATGTGAACTCTTCTGGCTAAGTCGATGACATTGTACCTTCTTCTCCACTCGCCGTCTGTACAGACGAGACCAAAGATCACTCGGGGAACTTTTGTTTCAAATTAATCATTCGATTTTGACAAAGTCCATGGCTCTGCGCCATGCAGCAGGACTGGGATGATCAGTGTCTTATAAACGATTACCTTATTAGTTCGAGATAGGACTTTGTTACTCAATTGTCTTCTAAGTCCATAAAAACAACGATTGGCAGAAGTAATTCTTCGTTTGATCTCCCCACTGATGTCATTTGCAGCGCTTGCCAAAGACCCTGCGTACTTAAAGTCCTTTACTACTTCAAAATGATATCTGTCTATAGTGGCGGTTTTTTTTTACAAGACGCCGATGTTTGGTATCCTTTTACGTAGACCACATATATTTTGATTTGCTTTTATCGACTGCTAAACACATCTTTGCTGCTTCCGTCTCAATGCTCTTAAACGTCGCACTGAGGGCCCGTTGAGTTCTTCCCACTATGTCAATGTCATTGGCGTAAGAGAGTATTTGTGCAGACTTGTACAACCTGCAGTGTTGGCTTAAAAGTTTCGTACAATTCTTCAAGTATTATGATCGCATGACAGCGCGTCACATTGTCTAAGACCTTTCTTGACATCGATGAACTTTGATGGATCAGTGAGAGTTCTCCATCGTCACCCTCTACAGATGGAGGAGCTTGGTAGGGATGCGGAGACTAGACATGTCTCTGCCAACTTTGAAATCGATGAAAGGTGATGCGTATCGATTTTGTATTTATCTGTTTTTTCAAGTTCTGCCATGGCGTAAGTATTTTTTCAGTGGTGAATTTTCCCGGGCTGAAACCGCACTGATAAGGACCTATCAGGTTGTTGACGATTGGTTCTAGGCATTCACATAATATGGCAGACAGGATCTTATATGCTATGTTGGATAGACTTATACCTCTGCAGCTAGCGCAGTTCAGAGGGTTTGGATGCAAAGAATGCTGAGGCTCCATTCATTGGATATATTTTGTCCGACCAAATTTAGCAGGTTTAGCATGCTCCTTACCAGCTCATCTCCTCCTGTCTTGAAAAGTTCGGCGTCGGCTGCAGCAGCTTTGGATATAAGTTAAGATATCGCTATCCTCACTTCAAGCTAATCGGGTTGACGGGAATCTTGACTGTCATCGTCACTAATGAATGACTCTTTCTACCTGACAGCCAAATATTGATCATCGTCGCCGTTTAGCAGTCCGCAGAAGTGTCCCTTCCATATCCTCAGCACCGAATACGATTCAACTAATATTTAGGGTGAGCCAAAAGCTAGAGTTGAAGTTTTCATTAAATTAAACACACTTAAATTGAACACTGGCCGAGCAGGCTGATATGGAGTTTGATCCGATATGGAGTTTGACCCGATATCGAACCGGTTTTCTTCAAAACTCTTCACCATTGCACGAATTCTGGACTCTTACTTACTTACTTACTTACTTACTTAGGTGGCGCTACAGTTAGGGGTGAACCTGGGTCTCAACCAACAAGCCTCTCCATTTAGCTCGGTCTTTAGCTAATTGCCTCCAGTTGCGCACTCCAAGTCGGTCGAGGTTCCCTTGAACTTATGCGCGCCACCTACGGCGAGGACGTCCTTAACTGCGTCGTCCCTCAGGGTTTTGAATAGGTCGATGTCGCTGTACAGCTCGTATAGTTCGCGATTGAATCTTCTCCTCCAAAACCCGTCAACGCAAACGGGACCGAAAATCTTATGAAGAATTTTTTTCTCAAAGCGACCAAGGATATCTTCATCCTCTTTTAATAAAGTCCATGTTTCAGCGCCGTAAAGCAGGACTGGAATGATCAGGAGGGGGTCTCCATTCTTGTGGATCGGGCAAACGATGCTGAGATTCCATCAGACATACACTCGTCTGACCAAATCTTAGAGATGAGTTGGTGTATGCACTCTACCAATTCATCATCAGCTGCCTTGAAAAGTTCGGCTGGTAAGCCGTCAGGTCCAGCAGCCTTGTTGGATTTCAGCTTGGATATTGCTATCCTCACTTCGTTTTGGTCAGGTGGACGGAAATTTTGACTATCATCGTCTATGTTGAATGGTTCATTCTGCCTGACAGCGGGATGTTGGTCTTCGTCGCCGTTATACAGTCTGCAGAAGTAGTTTTTCCATATTCTCACCACCGACTGTGATTCTACTACGAGGTTTCCATTTTCATCTCTACAGGTTTCTGTACGGGTATTGCTCCTCTGACACGTTCTTTTTACATTTTGGTAAAACTTCCGTACATTGTTCCTGGAGTATAGACTCTCGATATTCTCAAACGCGCGCTTCTGATGCTCTTTCTTCGTCTTCTGGAGAAGCCGATGTTCTTCCCGTCTCTTTTGCTCGTAGAGCTCACGAGCAGCTCTCGTCTTCCTTTGCAGCGCCGCTTGGTATGCCTCTTGTTTGGCTGCATGCACTCGCCGGCATTCTTCGTCAAACCAGGGGTTTCGCAGTGGTGGGCGAGCGAGACCCAGCACATCAGTCGCGGCGTTTCTGATGGCATGTTGGCAGCGTTGCCACTGGTCTTCGGCACTTAATGCTGGCGGCATAGGTGTGATTGAGGGATTACGGGATACGCGTTGAGCAAAGAGTCGGGCGGTTTCTTGTGATTGTAGCTTTTCGACGTTAAATTTTCTGACAGTGATTCTTCTTTGTTGCTCAGTTTGGGATATCCCTATTCGTACCTTGGCTACAACAAAGTAATGATCCGAGTCTATGTTGGCCCCTCGGAAGGTCCGGACATCCAGAATACTGGAGGTATGCCTTGCGTCGATCGCAATATGGTCAATTTGGTTGATCGTTACATGATCATTGAACCGCCATGTCTGCTTATGAATATCGAGATGAGGAAACCATGTGCTTGCTATGGTGACATTTCGCTCCACAGCGAAATCAATTAGCCTTAGTCCGTTATCAGACGTGGTGTCGTGTAGGCTATGCTTACCGACTGCCCTACCAAAGACGTCCTCCTTTCCTATTTTGGCGTTAAAATCGCCCAATACGATTTTAACGTCGTATTTAGGACATTGCTCATATGTTTTGTCGGGGAGCTCGTAGAAACACTCTTTGGTGGCAGGGTCCTTTTCTTTCGTGGGGGCATGAACACATATTAGGCTTATGATAGCGAATTTAGCCTTGATCCGGATAGTCATAATACGCTCGCGCACGTGTCGGAAGCTTAAGACTTCTTGCCTAAGTCTGCCGCGTATGACAAATCCGCATCCGAATAAGCGTTGCCTGTTACCTCTATAGCAATCACCGTAGTAGATGTCACAGTTTTCATCCTCTTTTTGCCCGGCCCATCCCATCGCACTTCCTGGATGGCGGTAATATCTGCTTTATAGCAGTCTAGTCTGCTAGTTGTTCGGCTGCACGTGGTCTGTAACTGGAGAGAACATTCCACGTACAGATCCGAAGGTCGTTATCCTTATTTCGTTTGCTGGGGTAGTCATCAGTTGAGTCATCCTTATCCGAGGCTTTTGGTTGTTTCGGAACAATGAGTTTTTTACGCGGTAGGGAAATTACCCCGACGCCACAACCCAACTTTGTTCTGACTTTGAAACCCTTGTATATTCTTTTACATTTTGGTGAAGTGTTCCAGCATCATTCCTGCAATAAAGTCTCTGAAGCTCCCATTCTGGATATCCGCATCCGTACCTTGACTATAAGGACTCCACGTCGGCTCTTCGGAAAATCCGGACTCCTAGAATACTGGAAGTGTGCCGGGCGTCGATCGCAATGTGATCAATTTGGTTGACGTTTTTTTCGATTAAAAGAGAGCCGAACCTATTTATATCCTGTATCCCCTCGTGGGTCCTAGCGCCTCTACTACGTCTACGCGCCATCGAGTACGCTTTCTGATAATGTGTCTCCGCTCTACCTAATTACCGTGCCTCCTTCTCGACTGTTCAGCGCCATGTTCTCCTCGAACATCCAAGTGTTCTGCCATTCTGAGTTAAAGGGTTCCATTGCATAGCATGGTTCACTATGGAACTGTCACCCTTTCGGAACGTGTGACCAATCCACTGCCACTTCCGCCGTTGGATGGTTGTGCCTATTGGTTCCTGACCCGTTCTCTCGTAAAGGTGTTCGTTAAAGATACGATTGGGCCAGAAAATCCTTAAGATATTGCGCAGGCATCTATTAACGAACGTTTGCAGCTTTCTAGTGATAGTAGTGGTCACTCTCTCCGTCCTGCATCCATATTATATCACGGATTCAACATTAGAGCGGAACAGTCTTAGCTTGGTGTTCAAACTGATTGCATTGCTTCGCCATATTTTGGACAACATCCCGAACGCGGACTTTGCTTTGGCGATCCTGTTGGCTATATTCAGTTCGGTTCCACCATCGGTCGAGACAATACTCCCAAGATACTGGAAATCCTCTACTCTCTCTACCGGTTGTCCAGCAATGCATATGTGAGCCGATGAGTTAGTTCCAAGGCTGATGATTTTAGTTTTTGTCGTATTAATTTTCAGCCCGACGACACCTGCCTCCCTCTCCACATCTGCTGTCATTTGGTGGAGGTCCGTAATTCTGTGGGAGAGTAAGCATACATCGTCTGCGTAGTCAAGATGTTTCAGTTGAGATGTAAGAGTCCATCGAATTCCTCCGTTTCCCGTCGACAAAGCTGCATGAAGCACATCGCTAATCACCAATAGGAATAATATTGGTGACAGGATACAGCCTTGTCTTACCCCACTTTGGATCTTAAATTCCTCAGACAACCTTCCCCTGTGCAGAACGTGACATTTGGAGCCTTCATATGTAGCTTTGATAATAGCAATTAGTTTATCGGGAATGCCTCTCCTGCGTAAGGCACGCCAAATAAACTCCCTGTTGACACTATCGAACGCCTTCTCAATATCGGTGAACAGCAGGTGGAGTGGCGATCGATATTCAACACACTGTTCTATGATAATCCGCAGGGTGTTGATGTGGTCGACACAGAAGCATCCAGAGCCTAGTCCTTTTGTGAACATTAAGACATGGGAACCGCGTCCTAGCAACGACAACTCGTCCCGCGTCAAAGTCGACTATCCTGAATCCGTTGTACGATCTTGTGTCGTGCATGCTGTGCTTTCCGCTCACGCTGCTAAAAACGTTCTCTTTTCCTAGCTTTGCATTAAAATCATCCAGGAATCGTCATGACTAGGGCATTGCTCATACGTCTTGTCCAGGAGCTGGTAGAAATTATCCTTCGTCGCGTCGTCCATCTTCTCGTGAGGAGTGTGAGCACATATTAGGCTAACGTTATCTCATTTAGCCTTGATATGAATATTCATGAGGCGCTCGTTCACATGCCGGAAACTCAAGACATAGGTAGGTCTGCCTCTTACAACAAATCCGCCCCCACATAGATGCTGTCCTTGCTTTCTGTAGTAATCGCCGTAGCATATGTCGCAGTTTTTCATCTTAATTTTGCCTGGCTTATCCCATCGCACTTCTTGGATGACGGTTGCTTTGCAGCAGTCTAAAGCCTTCGCAAGTTGTTCTTCTGCACGTGGTTGATACTACGAAACCAGTGTTTTTTTTTTGTTTTTACGTAATAGGGAAGTTATCCCGACGGCACAACCCCCAACCTGGAGTTCCAGGTCCTTATGTTATACCCATAGGACGCGGGGGTCAAGTACACCGATGCTAGTAGTCCACTATGGGAGTATGACCGCAACCGTTGGCGCATTAAGAGCTCCTCCGCCACCATATCTATTCAAGGTCCTGACTAACATTGGAAATTCCTTACCGACTTGTGTTTCAAATACAGCGAAGCAGCTTGGGCAAAGTGTTCACTAAGTTCAACCTAACTTGAACGTGTAGACGCCACCGTTGACTCTATCTAGGGAATTCGTGTGCTGCCATCTGGGATAAGAAGAAGTGCTCTAGTGAGAGAGCGCTCTTCCCACTCGTTTTTTTTTTTTTTTTATTTTAGAAAAAGAAAACCCAAATCCCAGAACACTCAGACTCTCCGGTCCATTGTACTACCAGGCAGGAACCTTTCCTTGGTGCAGTGGTTGGAAAAACTTCGATGTAATTCGTTTTTCCTTTATACTTGGGTGGCCCATGATTGCTGTTCCCCGCTGGGCTTGAACCTGCACCCAGCGATCACCAACGTGAAGGTTTGGTGTAGGAGTTGATGGGCCTAGGATAAGTGCAAACGCTTGTGTTTTCCTGTACCGTTTAACCACCTTCGTAAATGTAAATAAATGTTAAATAAAAGTTATAGCAATAAAGTTTGGGTAAATACCCTCGATATCCGAATATCTCTTAAAGACACCCAACTGCTACGGATTTCTCAACTTACTGTTCATTAAATTCCGAAATTATTCCAAATTTCCTGCGGGGTTTTGCGATAGACCAACATTGGAAGTAAACTCTCAGAAAATCCTTAACCACATGTGTAATGTTCGAGTATGTACATACTTTCCAGGTATTGCTCATTTCCACTCATTCGAATGCTAAATTCCTTAACGAAATGTATCCTACATTCGGCACGATGTCAAGTTCGTCTATAATACACAAAACTCACATAACCAACAAATTTTCTTGCATGATTCCAATCGATTTTTGCCTACATGGTAAAGTGGTAAAAATACTCGCACAATATTATTTTTTTGAAAGGGCGAACAAGTGCAATTGATTTCCCAAATAATGGTATAATATTCAAATTTCCGGAGCGATACGTGTCACAAGGCAAAACCACACATTGCTGTTATGCCGGGTGCTTACAGCCCCTAATGATGTGCCATTTGTAGCAAGTGTGCGTTTGGTCTAACAGAGACAATTATTTGAATGTGTTGTGACAAAATCATTGGAATACTTCTCAAAGTTTCATTTTCGGGAAATATTTACGACGACAGGAAGTCATAATTGCAGATGTGCTGTTAATGATTAGCAAATATCTGAGTGTAATGAACACACCAGTTAAATATATTTCAGCAAATAACTGTAGATGGAATGTTGCGTATTTTCACAGACAAGGTACTAACTGTGTATGACGATGGAATGTTTTTTGATTGAAATTGATGGTGTTTCCCTTACAGATTGCCGTCAAATTAGCAAAACGGAGTGAAAGTAGAACATAGAGAATGAATACAACCCAACCGAAATAGATCAAACGATACCGTACCTCGTGTGAGTTAAGCACGCCCTAATAAAGGGGAATAAAAAAGCCACCGGATGGCATTCCAAATGTAGCCCTTAAAATGGCGATCACATCTAGAATAGACATGTTTGCGGGCATCTATAACGACTGCTTCAGAGAGGGAGTTTTCCCGATCAATGGAAGAAACAGAGGCTTTTGCTACTACCTAGGGGAGCAAACCTGCATGAGATCCATCAGCTTACCACCCGCTCGTATGTTGGACACGACGGGAAAAGTTCTGGAGCGCAGAGTCGGTAACAGATTCGAAGCAGGTGGACTATCAGAACGTCAGTACGGATTTCGAAAGGCACGCTCGACTGTTGATGCCATTAGGGTAGTGGTTGACACAGCGCAAAGGGCCATCTTTTTTATTTTTTTTTCCTCTTGTACAAGCCATGCCCGCGTGGCAACGACACTGCGACCTGAAAGATCTATTGTATCAGAGGGTTGGAGTTAATCTAACAGACGTACTACCTCCCTTATGAAAGTGAGTGTGTCCTTAGTAGCGGAGCATTTCAGTTCCACTGAAGTAAGTATCTCCTTGTGGAGAATACGTTTCCTTAACCAGTGTAGTGCCGGGCATTCACAAAGAATGTGTTCAGAGGTTTCATCCTCCTCTAAACAGAACCGACAGTCCTTCTCTTGGCATAGGTTCATCTTGTTAAGGTGGTATCTCAAGCCGCAATGGCCAGTAAGAAAGCTCACAAGCTTCTTAATGCTTTCCCTATCTAAGTTAAGGACTTCCTTATAGGAGTAAGGCTTGATTAATCGTTTGGATTGTCTTAGACCTGGCCCACTAGTCCAGTGGTCTAGACGAAGTTTGTTTTCCCATTCGTTAATCAGCGTTGTAGCTGTCGCCCAATTGACGCCACAATAAGGTTCAGGACCTATGAACACAGATTCTGAGCCAGCCCTAGCAAGCACATCTGCAGATTCGTTGCCCACAATCCCTTGGTGTCCGGGTACCCAACCGAGTTTTACCCTGTTGTATTTGGCAAGGTCTTGTAATGCATCGTAGCAGCATTTCACTGTTCTGAAGTCCATTTGGTTGGACAACAGTGCCATAAGTGCTGCTTGGCTATCTGAGAAGATATGTATTCTAGCGCCTTTGATCCCCTTGCGGAGATTGTGTCTGGCGCAAATCTCAATGGTATGGATTTCAGCCTGAAACACAGTGGGAGTTGTACATAGGTACCGAAATCTTTGTGTTGGGTCCAAAAACCCCAGCTCCAACTCCAGAATCCATCTTCGAACCGTCGGTGAACCAGACCAGACTTCTAGGGTCCAGTGTTGGAGCACCATTGGACCAGTTTTCACGGTCCAATATTTCAACCTCGAATAACCTACCAAAGTAGTGTTGCCTGACCATAATATCTGGTAAAGTGCAGAACATGTCTCTTTTAGGGATTGAGTTGAGTATCTTTAAATGTCCCACAAGGTCACCTGGTTTATACTCGTGATCTAGCTGCAGCCTGATGGCATATCTAGCAGCCATCTTCCTAATGAAGATTGGTAGGAGTGTAAGCCCAACTATAGCTTCCAGAGCTGTCGTGGGGCAGGTGCGCATCGCACCTGTAATGCCAAGCCAGGCAATTCTTTGCAACTTCTGCAACTTGTTTGCCATTGTCTGCTGGAGAGTTTTTGGCCACCAGACGATGGCCGCGTATGTGATAATGGGTCTAACCATCATTATATACAACCCATGTATCATCTTAGGATACATTGTGGGCGTTTACTGGCCCACAGTGCTCTAGTAGCGCGCTCAGTGGCGGACTTGATATGTGAATTCCAATTAAGTCGTTTGTCAAGAATTACACCAAGATATTTGACCTCGCTGGAATAAACTAGTGTGGCGCCTTTAATTGTAATAGGTTCAAGGTTGACCTGTGTCTTCCTTGTAAACGGCACTAGAACGGTTTTACTAGGATTGATGGAAAGTCCTTTTCTGTTACACCATTCTACAACTTGAAATATTGCACTTTGCATGACGTTGGAAATTGTCGTGCTGTGTTTTCCTCTGATAAAAACCGCCAAGTCATCAGCATAACCGACGGTGGTGTAGCCTGATCTGTGAAGATCTACTAACAAGTTGTCAATGACTATAAACCATAACAGGGGGGAAAGAACTCCTCCTTGAGGACAGCCTTTGGCTGCAGTTATGGACACCGACACTCCCCCAGAGGAGGAAGTAATGAATCGACTTACCAGCATGGCCCTGATCCATTAGTTGGTCGATTCTTCAATGCCTCTGCTACTGATCGCCCTTGCGATCGAGTCATAACCAGTGTTATCGAATGCGCCCTCGATATCAAGAAAAGCACACAAGGCTATCTCGCTTGAACTGAGTGTTCCCTCTATCTTTCTGACGAGATAGTGAAGCGCACCTACTGTAGATTTGCCTTTCCTGTACTGATTCGAGTGCAGAGGGTTAGACAGATCTAATCGGTCTCTAATATGGATATCTATGAGTCTCTCCATTGCCTTAAGGACGAAAGATGTTAGACTTATAGGTCTGTATGATTTGGGCAGCTCGCTAGGCCTATTGCCCGACTTGGGGATGAAGACTACATTAACTTGCCTCCAGGTGGGTGGTATGTATCCCCAATTGTAGCTGGCTCTAAATAAAGCTGTCAACCCCAGCAGGATGAGGTCAATTGACTTTTGGAGAAGTGCTGGAAACAGACCGTCACCGCCGGGAGCTTTAAAAGGTTTGAATGTGCCTACCGCCCATTCAACTTTCTCTAGACTGAATATTTTTCTAGATAAACTATTAACTCTACTGTCCACATAAACCCTGTGGTTAACTGTGTTCGTGTACACATGAGATGTGTTAAGAGACGAGCCTGGGAAACGTACCTGAAGTAAGGTTCTAAGTGTATCCACACGGTCCGTCGTGTAGGTTCCGTCTTTTTTCTTCAGTAACCCTTCACAGTTGACATGATCGTTTGCGAGTGATTTATGAATTCGTGCCGCTGTAGGCATGTCAGCGATTGTTTCGCAGCATTTCCTCCAAGCAGCTCGCTTAGATCGTCTCAATACTGGATTGTATTCTGTGAGAGCAAACCTGTATTCGTCCCGCCTCTTCGTTCGCTTTGCAGAGTTGAAGAGTTTTCTGACTTTCTTCCTAAGTTCCGCCAGTTGGTCATTCCACCAAGGCACTTTGCGTTTGCTAACATGTGTCTTTGGGCCACAGCTGTCGTGGTAGGAATCAAGCAGTATATTGTTAAGCTGGTATGCAACTTCATCCAGGTCTTCTATGGACTCGATAGATGTGAGAAGCATATCTTTTTTTGAGAACACTAGTTCACGATAGCGATGCCAATCCGTAGATTTGGGATCGTATCTATTAGAGACATATGAGACTTGGCTAGGTATGTCAAACCTGATGTGCTGATGGTCTGACAGAGAGGCCTCATCTGATACGTGCCAATTTTCAATAAAATTAGAAATAAATGGACTAGCGAGGGTGAGGTCAAGTACCTCCTCGCGAATCGCATTTATGAAGGTAGGTTTAGAGCATTTGTTCAAAATATCTATTTGTCTACTTACAACGTATTCTAAAAGACACTCACCCCTTCTGTTGATGTTGCTACTACCCCAGACCTCATGATGTGCGTTGGCATCGCATCCAATGATGTAGTGGAGGTTGTTCTCCTGACAGTAGTCAACGAGGCTCTGGACGTCTTTCGGCGGGATATCACCACTGTCGTGAGGGAAGTACGCTGAGGCACACACGATGTTCTGTGTACCTCCTCCAGTGGGGATTTCCAGTAGTAGGGCCACCAGGTCTCTTGTTATACATTCTGGAATAGGGAGAAAGTTTAAATTATTGCTAATTAAGCAGGCCGCTCTCGGCGCTGGCTCTCCACACTTGGAAATCAACTTACTTGCCCTATTCCGGAGACCTTTAACCTGTCCGCAAATAACCCAGGGTTCCTGAATGAGACCAAGGGTTATATCTTCTTCGGCGAACCGCTTGATTAGGGTAGCGGATGCGCCCTTAGGATGATGCAAGTTCGCCCGTAGCACCTTGATTGTGCTCATCGGTCCTCCGCTGAGGATCGAGCTTGTCGGAGTAGTTGGGCCTTTTTGGGACCCTTTCCTCTATGGCAAGCGGTTGGGTTTTGATGACCCAGGGGTCTGTTCGCAACCGACTCCTCGTGTCTTCGAGAGACGTGCCCAGGGGCACCGCTGGTCGTTAACGACAAACCGGCCACGTTGCCAGTCTTGGGAAGTCTAGGAACTAATGTGCTGGGGCGGGCTGGATCCTTTGATCGGATTCCCGCAGTGCTGGTACTAGCTTTAGGACCACTGGTGCTACTTAGCGACTCACTAGTCGTGGCAACGGTTTTGGCAATGGAACTGGTGTTCGGAGCAGGCCCGGAGGCACTGCTGGTGGACACGGATGATGAGGGGTCCGTCGCAGTAGCAGTTGTAATGCCAATTGCGTCCACCTTCTTTAGACTACCGTGGCCAGACTCCTGACCCTTGTCAGTGGTCTTTGGGATTAGTTTGATCTGACCAAAACGGTAGTGCACTTTGTTATTGAGGGCCTTCAGTACCCTCAGGGAAGAGTCATCAATGGCCAGCACAAGATGGAGGAGTGCACCTTCCTTCACCTTCCTTCATTTTAGTCGACGGGAGCTCGAGACTTTGTGGGAAGAAACCGCGGATGATATGGATTTTAGGGAATGATCCCTCTTCCACCAATAAGATGTCCAATCCACTTTTGGCTCTTATTGTCTCAAAATTCGAGCTCATCCACCCAGCAGTAGCACTGTTTGAGCAGACGAAAACCAGCCATCCCGCCTTGTGCTGTGAGCCTGAGAATTTCGGCCATACGCCTTTATTCCTCAGCTCAATTGAGACATCGAACACGGCCTCTTGGATGAGTGTCATCTGCTCCGTTGATAGGGGCTTGTTCTCCAAGTCCGCTGGGACGATACCTAACCTGACAACACTAGCCACCTGACTGAAGGTGGGAACATCAGGTGTAGGTCCTGCCTTGGCTTTCTTGGCGGCGGGTGCTGGTGGGTTATGATCCTCTGATCTACCTCGTTTAGCATCTTTTGCAATAGGAGGGGCTTTGGCTTAAGCTAGGGCACTCTCCCTAGTATCGCCTCTGCGAATGGCAAACTTGAACCGCCTCCTTTCGGCAGAATTGAACCGAACGAAACCATCTGGTTGAATTCGCAGCTCGTCTAACCTCCTCCCAATGGAGGACCACCCAGATTTCTCTGTGGCGACGCTGCACGTATCCATGAAAGTAGATGTGTCAGAGTCAGAGGCGGCGGTATCCGCTACTTCTGGATGGACACATGTAGACGGCAAGGCTGGGCCCGCTTGACTCCGTCACACAAACCATCCGAGGACTTGGGTTGCTCGTCAGCAAGCCGAGTGGTTATGGCCGAAGATGAAGTGGCCGTCGGAAGCTCTATAGCATCACGACTAGGTGCAACTGTATGCTCGTCAGTAGGAACAGAATCTGGTGTGATTTGAGATACACCTGTCTCATATTTTTTTTTTTAAGTTATGAATTATGGACCCACGAGTAATCGGGAAAAGGATATCACCCATGGCAGAGCCCGATGTACCATGGGAAGGCTGGATTGAAACCGAAAGTCGCCAGGGTATTCGGAGTCCGCATACTAGCGACTAAGCACTCTCTTAGCCATGCATCCCTCGGCGTATGCTGTTCCACCTTGGATTAGAAATTTTTTCTAAAGGTTTACTCCTCACGTCGCTCGCTTTAGCCGAATACTTACAGTCGTGAATGCAGGCGCAAAAGAATACAAGAATTCGACTGAACAAGCAAGGAATGCTAAGCCGGTTCTCTCGCTGTAGCATTCGTTGCCCGGTGGCCGCCCCGTGGAGGCAGTGAGTCTTCTTGTTGCGGTTACCCAATAGGGATCGTCCAGAAACTTTACCCTAAGGGTCCGAACCTGACCACCCGCAAAGGGCCATAGAAGAAAGACGATGAAGAAGAGGCGCAAAGCAGTAATATTGCATCATAACACTGGACGTTAAGAACGCTTTCAGCACTGCGAGTAGGACGCACATACTGGAAGAGCCGCGAAATATAAGAGTAACAATTTACATCAGGGAAATTGTGAAGAACTATTTTCGACAGAGAGTGTTGCTATATGACACAGATGATGATGTAAAGGAGTACGCAGTCACAGGAGGAGTACGACAAGGTTTGGTCCTGGCACTGAGGCTATGGAACATCATGTACGATGGCGTTTTTCGTTTTGAAATATCAGACGAGTCTAAAATCGTGAAACTTGCGGACGACATCACTATAGTTGTTACAGCAAAACTACTGGCAGAAGTTGTTCAAATCAGCAATGAAACCATTTCAATTTCTCCACGGTGGCTAGCATCAGTCGGCCTCACAGGAGCTGAACACAAAACAGAAGCGGTACTAATTACTACTTTATACTTATGTCCTGTATCCCCTTGTGGGTCCTAGGGCCTCTACTACGCCTACGCGCCATCGTGTACGGTTTCTGGCAATGTGTCTGAGATCTCCCCAACTTTTCCCTAACTGCCGTGCCTCCTTCTCGACTGTTCTGCGCCATGTTCTCCTCGGACCGCCAGGTCTTCTGCCGTCCTGAGTTAGAGGGTTCCATTGGATTGCATGGTTCGCTATGGAACTGTCACCCTTACGAAACGTGTGACCAATCCACTGCCACTTCCGCCGGTGGATGGTTGTGCCTATTGGTTCCTGACCCGTTCTCTCGTAAAGGTGTTCGTTTGGAGATACGATTGGGCCAAAAAATCCTTAAGATATTGCGCAGACACCTATTAACAAACGTTTGCAGCTTTCTGGTGATAGTAGTGGTCACTTTCCACGTGCTGCAACCATACAACAGCACGGATTTAACGTTGGAGCGGAACAGTCTTATCTTGGTGCTCAAACTGATCTTGTACAATGCCGATATCTTCATATATCCTCCTCGCCGAGGAAGACAAGCAAATTATCTGACGCACTCTTCGAGTGGTGCAGATTAATCTGAATGATGTTCAGCATTGGTGGTAGTTGGAATGATGACACCCCCCATGTCCTCCGACATCCTGTCGGAACCATCGATTTCACCTAAATCTTCATCAGGACCAGAGGGTCGGAAAATCTTTAATTTAGCATGCCTTATGCTGAAACGCAGCTTGTGATCGGATTTTTCGAGAGCCACCAGGCTAACCTCGTTGATCAGCAGCAGGAAAGAAGAGCTGTTTTTCTGAGGTTCCTCCGCCTTGATGAATGCCCAGTCATCCATCGGAACCGCCGGATTGTGCAGTTTCAAACATTGGAGAAGCCTTCCCCCATCAATCTGCATATTGGGCAGCCAGATGCGGGCCCTAGGTCTCCTGGGGATATCATTAGCGGAGATAAGCTTGAGCTTTAAGCCCTCCCAGGCGTCACTAACCTTAGGTTCAGGTTCAAGCCCCAGCGGGGAACAGCAATCATCAGCCACCCGAATATAAAGGAAAAACGAATTACATCGAAGTTTTTCCCACCACTGCACCAAGGAAAGGTTCCTACCTGGTAGTACAATGGACTAGAGAAGTCTGAGTGCTCTGGGATTTGGGTTTCTTTTTTTATAAAAAAAAAACAAAAAACCTTAGTGACACACTCGCTAAGGAAATCCTTGGAGAACTGGTCCTCGCATCTGATGACCCGATAACCCCTGACCAACTCGGCGGAGTCGAAGCACAGCACAGGTCCCCCGGGACTTCCCAACAGGTAGTCCATGACCATACCTGATAGTCTGGCCTCTGTGCTACCCCACGCTTCACTGACCGTCTTACCATCTGAGGAGCGCTCGTCCACGGGGGCGACCTGCAGATGGTCTCTTACCACTCGGAAAATTGTCGCATTGTCTGAGTAGGACAGGCCGGGGATGTACCTGGTAGATTTTGTGTCGTAGTCGGCGTCCTGACAACCTTGGACTTTTTGGCCTCGCGATTGGTCTCATCCAAAGACTTGTTTCGCTTGCTTGCCTTGGTGTCATTCTTCTTCTGTTGTGGATGTTGTTGTTGCTTCTCAAGATGTGCGATATACTCATCGACCACAGCTTGATACTTGGCCTTATCCGCAGCGTCCTTCTCATGAACCAGCTGCTTCGTTTTTGGCAACCTTGTCAAGAACGAATCGAGCCATCTTATACCTGCTCTTCATGATGGCATCTGGGGTTTTGGTTTTCTCTGACGAACCAGCGCCACTAACCATAGTGCCTTTGGTTGCCATTTTGGTGTTTGCTGTTGTTCCTGTCTGATGAGCCGCCCTCTGTACGCCACAGGGAGTACTTTGCCTAGTACTTGCTGCGGCTGAAGGGAAGACTGAAGACTCCTGACTGGAGGCTAGAAGCTCGTCTTCCGATGAGAAGCCAATGTCGGCCATCCGCACAACATCTTGCGTGTTTTTTTTTTATTATTTTTTTATGAATTTTTTTGTTTTTTTGTTTTCCATTTTTTTTTTTTTTATTGCTGGTCCCACGAATAGGTCCGGAGAGAAGAGTCAGTGCTGGCAAAGCCGACATACCTTTTCATTCAAATAAATGTCTGAAATATTCCTAGTGGATCAGAAATGAGGCAGCCAAAGTGCTCGGTCTTTTTTTAGATTAACGCATCATCAGCGTCAGAGGCAAATTTCTCAACTAATGCAAGGTGCCCTCAATTTAACTTCTGATTGGTGCAGGACAAAGGGACTTACCATCAACCCCGGAAAAACTATACTTGTACCCTTTTCCAGGAAAAGAAACCACACTCTCTAAGAAATTAGACTGGAAAACGTCCCAATCGATATATCCAAGGAAGCGAAGTACCTAGGTGTTATACTTGACAAGACGCTCACCTGGAATTCACACCTGAACAAGGTTACCGAGAAAGCGACAAGAGCAATGTTTATGTGCCAGCGCCTACATGGTAAAACTTGGGGACTAAAACCTAAGATAATATATTGGACGTACAGCGCTATTATCAAACCCATGGTCACCTAAGCATCGTTGGCTTGGTGGCCAAAAACCTTACAGGGCAAGACTCAGGAATAGTTGAATAAAATACATCGTCTAGCCTGTCTGAGTATCACAGGAGCAATGAGAACGTGCCCTACGGCAGCAATGGGAGCAATGCTTAGCCTCACACCGTTGCACCTTGCAGCACAAAAAGAAGCTATGCTGAGTGCTCTCAGGCTACCCAAGATTTCGGACCTTAAAATCGGCAACTTTACAGGCCATTTGAAGATTCTAAGTTATATTCAAAATGACCCTATTCTCAAAATCCCAGATACTATGATCAAGAAATACCGGTTCTCCTGGAAATTCAATGTGGTCATAGGTGACCGCCACACATGGAGGAATGAAGGACTTGTAATCTTACCAAACACTCAAACTTGGTACACAGATGGTTCCAAATTGGAAAATGGTAGCACTGGCGCAGGGGTTTGCGGACCCAGGTTCCAACGTGCGGCTGCGCTTGGGAAATCAACAACAATATTTCAGGCGGAAGTCCATGCGATCGAGCTCTGTGTACGAGAATGTCTGCGTAGAAGAGTCGAGGGTACTCGTATCTATATCCTCTCAGACAGCCAGACAGCACTTATGGCTCTGAAATCGTACACGATAGGATCAAAACTTGTATGGGACTGTCTAAACCTACTCGAAGATCTCGCATCGAAAAACACAGTCACTGTGGCCTGGATACCAGGACACGAAGGCTTCGAGGGCAACGAACGGGCGGACTGCTTAGCGAGAAGAGGCGCTAGTCGCCTACTAGTCGGTCCTGAACCCTATTTTGAAGTCGCACGGAGTAGCGTTAACATCAAAATAAAGAAATGGGAAGATGATCATCATGCAGAGTACTGGGCCAAACTCAAGGGCCAAAGACAGGCAAAGAAGTTCATTAATCTCAAGCGCTGCAAGGCTAAAAAGCTACTCGAGCTTAGGAAAGCAGACCTAAGAACCTTAACAGGCTACTTGACTGGTCATGGCCCACTCAGGTACCATCTGCACAAGATAGGAGTAGCAGATACAGGCCAATGCCGGCTATGTGGAGAGCAAAAAGAGACGGCAGAACATATTCTTTGTGAATGCCCCATGGCCGCAAGAAAAAGACTTCTCCATATCGGAAGGGTATTGAGTCCCTTTGACTTCTGGAATATTGAGCCTGGAGCTTTGTTGAGGTTTATCAAGGGCCTTAACCACCGGGCTGGCACAATAGATCTTACAGGTCGCAGTGCGTACAAGGCCCTAGTAAAGTAAAGTAAAGTAGATTAACGCGTTACTTATTTCCCTCCAAAATGTCCACCCATCGTCACTTATGATCGATCCATCGTTATGGAAGACGAATTGGTGCACTTTGGGTCCTGTCACTTTGCCTTCAAGCAGATGCTCAAGGACTGGAGTAAAGAACAAAGGACTTAAGACTCTTCCCTGGTGTCGCTTACTTACTAAGGCGCCACTACAGTTCGGAATGAACCTGGGCCTAAACCAACAAGCGTCTCCATTAAGCTCGGTCTTTAGCCGTTTGTCTCCAGTTGCGCACTTCAATTCGGTTGAGGTCCCCTTGAATTTGTGCATGCCACCTACGGCGAGAGGCCCTCTACTACGTCGTCCCTCTGGGTTGGATTCGAAGACTCTGCGGCCGGAGCGTTGGTGTCTATTCGCTATACATTTCCTACCCATCTCAAACATCTAATACGAAGTTTTTTTTTTACTAGGCCAATGTCGCTATACAGCTCGTATAGTTCGTCGTTGAATCTTCTCCTCCAAAACCCGTCAACCTAAACGGGACCAAATAGCTTACGAATAATTTTTCTCTCGAAGCGACAAAGGATATCTTCATTCGCTTTCAATAAAGTCCATGATTCAGCTCCGTAAAGGAGGACTGGGATGATAAGGGTCTTATATAGAGTCTCCGTAGTAGGAGATGTACTTTATCGCTAAACCAATTTCGGGCGCTTCTGCTTCGATGCTTGCAAACGCACCGCTGACAGCCCGCTGAGTTCTCCCAATTATCTCAATATCGATTGTGCCTCTGGTGTTGGTTTGTGAGTTCCGCGAAATCCGTTCAGGTACAATATTAAAGAAGTCACATGACAGCGTGTGTTACCTTGTCTAAAGGTCTTTTTTGATATCAAAGTTCTTGGTGAGGTCATTACCGACCTTGATGGAGCAGCGAGCGTTCTCCATCGTCATCCTGGACAGACGAACAAGTTTGGCAGGGATGTCAAAACTAGACATGGCTCTATAAAGCTCTTTTCTATAGATGCTGTCATAGGCGGCCTTGAAATCGATAAAAAGATGATGAGTATCGGTTAGGTCTTCGTGAGTTTTCTCCAGGATCTGCCGAAGTGTGAAGATTTGATCGATAGTGGACTTTGCCGGCCTGAAACCGCACTGATAGGGTCCAATCTTTTTGATAAAAAGGTTTCAGACGTTAACGCAATATCACAGAACAGATCATGTATGCGATGTTGAGGAGACTGCTGCCCCTTGGCGCAGTTTAGTAGGTTTCCTTTCTTGTGGATCGGGCAAACGATGCTGAGATTCCATTCATCCGCCATACATTCACATTGGTGTGTGTCATCAAGGGTTTCGCGGTGTTGGTCGGGGCGAAACCAATCATAGCAGTTGCGGCGTTTCTTATGGCATGTTGTCAGCGTTGCCAGTAGCCTTCGGTACTTGATGCTGGCGGCATTAGGGTGATTTAGAGATTTCGGGATACGCATTCAGCAAACACTTTGGCGGTCTCTTCCTTGGTGTACACCGACTTTGATTGCAAACTCTTCGGTTACTCAAGCGGGTTATCTTACTCTTGTCTTTGCTCCCTGGTAAATATCCATGATCTTCTATATATAGGTTGCTAGAACCACCCATATCAGATTTCGTGGTACAACCACAAAGAGAAGGTAGCTTTCCCTTTATTTATTCAGTATTGGATCACCTCTTATAAGTTTGGATATGAAAATCCTGAGCCATCTGAATCCCATGTGTCCCATCTTCTTCAAGAACTCAGATTGTATCTGGTCTAGCCCAAACGCTTTTCGTTTTTTTCGGGTATTTCTTCACAGTTATGGATAGCTCTTGGTAAGTAAATATAGCCGGGGAAACTGTTCATTCAAAGTCATTCACAATGCTGTCGCCATATACGCAGAATGTTGTCATCATCCACAATGAGTTGGCTTTCAGCATTGTTAATGAACTTTAACGAACGAATCTCCTGAGCATCCCTCCTTTTTTGGGCGGCTATTTTGAAGATGGTTGCGCCCTTGTTCATATTTTGTTGTCGCAGATCCTTGATAGCCTAATTTGTATCACCGACGACCGTATTCTCTGCTTGGAGCTGAACGTACTTCTTCTTCGCTCGTCTCTGGCAACGTCTACATTCCGGTTAGAGGCGGGCTTTTACATTCCTATTATTAGAGGGGGACTTTGACCAGGCTTTGAAAGCCGCTCCCTAAACAATGCTATAACGCTAACACGTTAAATATGTGTAGGATTTGATTTCCTAAGGGTATTATTCGTGGCATTGTCGATATAACCGTCTAAATTCCCCCGCTTCGTATTTAAAATTACGAGGGAGGTATCTTGCAACATGAAATACTTCGCAAATAATTGAGTGGATCCTAACACGCCGTAGAATCAAGCTCCATCCCATTCCCGAAAACTACATCGTTCTCGTGTTTACCATACAAATTATAAACAGAAATGCCGGTTGCCGAAATTTTCGTCCTCAGGAACATCAAAACAAACACAATTGAATTGCGGCGGGGTTTTGTGGTCTCCTAATCAGGATTATCTATGTACCAGGGTGAGTTTCTATTTTGGGATTGTCAAGCATAAAAGCTACGAAATTGTCCGCAGCAGCATCTACTACTGGACTTTATCTAACCAAAATTATCTTTCAATTTGTGTAGCAACATCCCAGCACTCAAATTAAATGTCAAGAAAATTAACCGCTTTTTATTTTCACTAATAAAAAGAGAAGCTATAGCGTTCCTTTATTTTAAGCTGGTTTCTGATCTACAAAAACTCCTCTGGCTGGATGAGCTCCAAGGGTGAAATCGTATTACTGACCATACCACCGTGCTTGGTAATTATCTCCTACTATGCTTTGAGCCATGCACGAGCATTAAGGAACAGACAATTGCTGACTGATGATATTTATCGGTTTATGGAGAGCTAAATATTCCATGAATTCTAGATTTTCAAATGGGGGATTGGAAACGTGGTGAAACATTAGAATGCATGGGAGAAATTCAGTGCTAAGTGGATTCAGATGCCAAATTAGGTATTTGAAATGCAAAACTAGACAAGTTTCTGTCAGTGATCTAATCAGGATAATTTAAAACACATGCATATCGAATCAGGAATTACGATAGTTGAATCTGCACGTGGAGTGCTCCAACTCAAGCGAGAAATTAGCGCAAACACCCTGATATATGTGTACGCCCACACTAGATTGTAGATTGTTGAAGAGGTGGGATTAGGTCACCTTATCACTGCGGCTACATTGCTTACTTACTTATGTCCTGTATCCCCTTGTGAGTCCTAGGGCCTCTACTACGCCTACGCGCCATCGTGTACGGTTTCTGGCAATGTGTCTGAGTTCTCCCCAACTTTTCCCTAACTGTCGTGCCTCCTTCTCGACTGTTCTGCGCCATGCTCTCCTCGGACCGCCAGGTCTTCTGCCATCCTGAGTTAGAGGGTTCCATTGCATAGCATGGTTCGCTATGGAGCTGTCACCCTTTCGGAACGTGTGACCAATCCACTGCCACTTCCGCCGTTGGATAGTTGTGCCTATTGGTTCCTGACCCGTTCTCTCGTAAAGGTGTTCGTTAGAGATACGATTGGGCCAGAAAATCCTTAAGATATTGCACAGACACCTATTAACGAACGTTTGCAGCTTTCTGGTGATAGTAGTGGTCACTCTCCACGTGCTGCAACCATATAACAGCACGGATTCAACGTTGGAGCGGAACAGTCTTATTTTGGTGCTCAAACTGATTGCATTGCTTCACCATATTTTGGACAACATCCCGAACGCGGACTTTGCTTTGGCGATCCTGTTAGCTATATCCAGTTCGGTTCCACCATCGGTCGAGACAATACCCCCAAGATACTGGAAATCCTCTACTCTCTCTACCGGTTGTCCAGCAATGCATATTTGAGCCGATGAGTTTGTTCCAAGGCTGATGATTTTAGTTTTTGTCGTATTAATTTTCAGCCCGACGACACCTGCCTCCCTCTCCACATCTGCTGTCATTTGGTGGAGGTCCATAATTCTGTGGGAGAGTAAGCATACATCGGCTGCGTAGTCAAGATGTTTCAGTTGAGATGTTAGAGTCCATCGAATTCCTCCGTTTCCCGTCGACAAAGCTGCATGAAGCACATCGCTAATCACCAATAGGAATAATATTGGTGAAAGGATACAGCCTTGTCTTACCCCACTTTGGATCTTAAATTCCTCAGACAACCTTCCCCTGTGCAGAACGTGACATTTGGAGCCTTCATATGTAGCTTTGATAATAGCAATTAGTTTATCGGGAATGCCTCTCCTGCGTAAGGCACGCCAAATAAACTCCCTGTTGACACTATCGAATGCCTTCTCAATATCGGTGAACAGCAGGTGCAGTGGCGATCGATATTCAACACACTGTTCGATGATAATCCGCCGGGTGTTGATGTTTTTTTTTTTTTGATTGGGAGGGGTAATCTTCAAAAGACGAAACTCAGTACGTCCTGAGTAACAGTGTGGGACTCTTACCCACTAAACCCCCCTCCCACGACCGCCCCATTCCCCGCGGTACTGCCGTCAAGCATTTCATCGCGGGGGGGGTTTTAGTCTGATGTATTCGACTAGTGCATGTTTGCATTATCCTGCTCAGCATTGATTGTATTTCGCCGGTCTGATTCTTTCCTTTCTCTTTCTAGGGTTCTTAGAATCTTCATTATGCGCATTGTGCTCCCAGCGACTGCGTCCCATGCCTCCTGGCTTTTGAGCATTTCGCCAACGATGTTTTCTGGCGTCAGTGGATGGCCGAGTTCACTCCTTAGTGCATTCCTTGCGTCGAGGAATCTTGGGCATTCAAAAAATATATGTTCTGCGTTTTCCACGCAGTCAGTGCAATGCGGACAGTAAGGGCTATTGTCGTGTTTGTACTTATGTAAGTACGAACGAAAGCATCCATGGCCCGTTAGGAACTGCGTTAAGTAGAACTCAAGTTCTCCATGCTGCCTGTCGAACCATGGCTGGATTTGGTGTATGAGCCTATGGGTCCACCTGCCTTTCTCAGAAGCATTCCAGCGTTCTTGCCATTTTCTTAGGCTTTCTGCTCTATAGAGCCGGTTTTCGCTGGCCTCGTTTCTTTCTCTTCTTGCGCAGTACTGACGTTGCTGTTCTACTGCCAGGATATCTACTGGGAGCATTCTCGCTACCACGCAAGCTGCATCGCTAGAAGTAGTGCGAAATGCGCAGCTAGCTCTCAATGCACATATTCGATACACAGGTGTGATATGTGATCTGTATGTTTTAATTGCCATGGCCCCGGCCCAAATTGGTGCGGCGTATAGGATTATAGACGTAACCACTCTAGCCAGCAGTAACCTACGGCTATGTCTTGGTCCTCCTATGTTGGGCATGATACGCGCGAGTGCGGCACTTGCTATTGCACCTTTTCGGCCTACATACTTAAGGTGATCTCTAAACGAAAGTCTCGTATCTATCATGACACCTAGGTATTTTATATGCGGTTTAGATGTGCGCCGACTATAATGGTGAGAGTTTCTACCTTCTTTCTACTACTTATCAGGACTGCTTCAGTTTTATGCTCCGCCAGTGTTAGACCAACTGAGGTGAGCCATTTTCGTATTATCCTTATTGTCGCATTGCTTATCTGTTCCACCTCCTCCAACAGTTTAGCAGTGACAATAATGGCGATATCATCAGCAAATCCCACTATTTTTGTTTCTTCGGGTATATGAAGTCGCAGTATACCGTCATACATAATATTCCAGAGCAAAGGGCCAAGGACTGAGCCCTGTGGTACTCCGCCTGTGATCTTATATTCCTTGGGGCCGCGGTCTGTATTGTATACCAAGATTCTGCACCTGAAGTATCAGCAATAACGTCTATGAGGTATTGTGGAACTCTCATCCTTCTGAGCGCTTGTAAGATGTGACTCCAATTTGCCGTATTGAAGGCGTTTTTTATGTCAAGAGTTATAACCAAGCAGTACTTTTTGGAACCGCCTCTCCATCTTCTTCCCTGTATAGCCTCTTTTGCCGTTTTAACTACCACATTGATTGCATCTGTTGTTGAGCGCGCTTTTCGAAAACCGTATTGGTGTTCTGAAAGACCTCCAGGTTCTTGAATTGCTGCCTCTACCCTGTTACAGATGATTCGCTCCAATATTTTGCCAGCCGTATCTAACATACAGAGCGGGCGGTATGATGAAGGTTCATTTGGTGGTTTCTTACCTTTGGGAAGAAGTACTAGGTTTTGCCGTTTCCACTGATCCGGGAAGACTCCTTCCTTCAGGCACGAGTTGTAAATGTTAATAAACATTTCTGGGCTTACTTTTATAGCTGTCTTGAGTGCTATATTTGGGATACCATCTGGTCCAGGTGCTTTTTGATCTCCAATTTTATTGCAAATCTCGATTATTTCTTCTTTGGTTACCTCTCGGATTGTTGGTGCCTCTACTATTGGATCATCCGAGAATGCGTTCTCTTGTTGCTGAGGAAATAGTCCGACCACGATGTTGTGTAAGAACTCTGGGCAGGTGGAAATCTGTGGCTGGCACCTTTTCAATTTTTTCATGACGATTTGGTAGGCTTTGCCCCAAGGATTTTCGTCAGCTTCATCACACAGCTCGACGAAACACTTCCGTTTGCTCTTTAGTATAGCTGTTTTTAGTTCCTTTCGAGCCACCCTGTAGTCTTCTTGCAGTTCACTGGAGACGGCCCTCGCTCTAGATCGCGTATACGCCCTTCTCGCTCGATGACACTTGGTACGTAGATGCGCGATTTCTTCATTCCACCAGTAAACTGGGGGACGATGTTCCATAGCCTTTCTTCTCCTCATTGTGGCGTCACATGCCCGTGTAACCTCATTTATGGCCTGCATTGCTTTACTGCCCGCACGACCCGTCAGTACTGCGTTTCTGTTGAAGATACACATGCCCATATAAAACCATCTCCTGATGTTGGCATTCTCTCTTGGAAGGCGGTTTTCCCACAGGTCCATATGGCCGCTTTTCCCGTAGTGTCCGTTATCCACGCGTTTACATCGAATTCTTTGTAGGGCTCACTAAGGATTACGACGTCTACTTTTTGTTCGCGCTCAGATTGTATGAGGAGATCGTTCGCAGCTTCGCAGTGATTGAGGTTGAGCTGTTTTATCTTCATATAAGGTGTTTCAGGTCTCTCAAGGCTTTTTGGAAGGCTGGGCATTTGCCGCTTCCTGTGACATGGTTGCTATTTGTGTCCTTTTTTCACAACACAGCAGGCATTTTGGCTCTAGGGCACAAGATTTTGCGGTGTGTCCACTCGCACCACATCTAATACACCGGTCAGAATAATCCACCGCACTTTTGCATGCTCTGGCAGTATGTCCGAAGTCCATACATTTGTAGCATTTTGTTGGAGTGATTTTTTCCCGTATTCGGCAGACCACCCAGCCAATGCGCACTTTGCTGGCAGTCATCAGCCTCTCAGCGACTTCCGCTGGCAGGCTCACTGTCGCTATCTGTGTCCCTAAGTAAGCTTTTCGCAAAGACTTTATGGCACTTGTTCCGACATGGTACTCTTTGGATCCCTCTAATTGCTTGGTTAGGGCTTCGCAAATCTCCTCCTTCGTTGTGATTCCGTCCAGATCTTTGACTTCTATGAGTACCTCGTGCGTTAGGGTTTTCACTTCCGCTTCTGTTCCCAAGGCCTTTTCCACGGATGCATGAAGCTTGGTCGTTTCCGTTGTTGGGAGGCTCCTTAGTTTTAAGAGTAGGTCTCCTTTGGCCGTCCTCCTGATTTGGTTGACCTTTTGGCCGAGCTCTCTCAATTCAGGGTTGTCCCTTACCTTGTGCAGCATTTCTGCATAAGAGAGACCATCCTTAGCTTTAATCACTAACGCATCTGGGCGCGCTTTCAGCCTTTTTTTGGTACTTCCTCTTGGCTTTTCCCACTTTTCGGCTTTCGTCTTATGGGTTTCCACCTGGACGGGTTTTTCTTTTCCTATCGGGACCACGGTTTTTTTCTTCTTCGCGGATGGGAGCTGCTGGCTCGTAATTTTGCTTTCCCGCCTGCGTTTGGGCGTTTGTGGTCGTATCTCACAGCTATCTATCGCAGGCTTTGACGCCTCAGTGGTCTTCAGGACTGCTGCTCGGTAGTTTAGCGGTTTTGACTGTATGGTTTGTGTAGTCTTATCCTGCCTTTCAACGTGTAAATATTCTTGTCGTTCGCTTTCAGGGTCCAATGCCTTTTCATACGTGGTACGAATAGAACTCACCAGTTTATGAATCTCGTGATGCACGTTGTTCTTATCCTTGATGAATTCAGCAAGTTCCGCTATTTTTTTGCCCAGTACAGTCATCGTATCACACTTGCCTATCTCTTCATTGGAGCGTGGGTTGTTTTGAACCTCGGCTAAAGCTATGGTAGCAGTGTCCACGCGTACGATTTGGGGCGATATTATCGCCGCCTGTTCCTTTTCAAGCGGAGTATCAACTGGCGATCGAGCCAATAGTGCTCCCCTTCGAAATGGGTCTTCTATGGTTGGGGTTTTTGGCTCCCCATTTTTTTGGTTTTTTTCCGTTTCTTTTGTTATTTTTGTTTGATTTATTTTGGTTTGTTTAAAATTGTTCATTTTGAATCCCACGAGTAAGGGGGAATTGATATCGACCACGCCATAGCCCCCTGTAGCGTGGTAAGGCTTTATTTCAACCAGAGGTCACCATGTATCTGGAGGGCTCCGTTAGAGATGCTGTATTGATTTTACATCCCCAGCACCATTCAGGCCTCAGCACGGGTCGCGTAACACCTTGCCTTCGGGATAGGACACTTATTTAAGAGCGGCGTCTACTCGCTCTGTCACAGATACTTCACAGGGCTCATGTGATTTTTTCCCTCACACCCTCCATTCTGCCGCTCGTGGTCGGGGACTGCTTATTGGTTATTCGCAGCTAGCCTACATATCTGAAGGCCGTTCAGCTATCCGCCACCTTGCTGACCCCCCTCGTAGCCTAAGCGTGGCCCCAGGTGCCCATATGAGTGCCGCATACATAAGGATGGACTGCACCACCCTGGATAGAATAAGTCTCCTTTGTTGCCTAGGTCCTCCAATATTTATCATTATTCTTGATAAGGCACCGCTCACCCGAGCCGCTTTGTCACACGTTCTTCCAGGGTGCTCCTTGTAAGTGAGCCTCGCGTCGATCATCACACCTTGGTATTTGATAACCGGTATTGAAGTCGTTATATGATCTCCTACTCTGATGGTGATTTCGTCTCTTTTCTTGCGGCTGCTTACCAATACTGCCTCTGTCTTATGTTCGGCGAGCTCTAACCCGACTGCTGCCATCCACCGTTTGACTTTTCGGATACATTCATTTGCAGTATCCTCTATTTCCGCTAGATGTTTTGCAGCCACGACAATTGCAATATCATCGGCGAAGCCTATGATTTTTGCCTCATTTGGGATTCCAAGCCTTAGAACCCCATCATACATAATGTACCAAAGGATAGGGCCTAATACCGATCCTTGTGGAACTCCGCCAGATATGTGGTACTGCTTTACTCCATCGTCGGTATCGAAGAGCAGAAACCGTTTCTCTAAGTAGCTCAGTATTATTTTAATTAAGAACCATGGCACCATCATTGACCTAAGCGATTGCACTATGAGTCACCAATTCGAAGAATTGAACGCGTTTTTGACGTCCAATGTTATTACGGCACCGTATTTCTTTGCACCGCCTCTCCATCTCCTGCCCTGAATAGCTTCTTCCAAGGTTGTAGTTACCCTTCTTATTGCGTCTACTATAGATCGAGCTTTCCTAAAGCCGTACTGTTGGTTGGAGAGTCCCCCGGCTTCACCAACTGCCACTTCTAATCGGTTGCATATGATTCGCTCCAGTATTTTACCCATTGTGTCTAACAGGCATATGGGACGGTATGACAAGGGCTCGTCTGGTGGTTTTTTTCCTTTAGACAGCAGCACCAGACGTTGCTTTTTCCATTGGTCTGGAAAAACTCCTTCTGTTAGACACTTGTTGTAGAGTTCCACAAATGGTTGCGTATTTGTTTGAATGGCTAATTTAAGGGCCTTGTTCGGTATGCCATCCAGTCCAGGTGACTTGATATCCTCGAATCGTCTGCATACATCCAGGAGTTCCCTTTGCGTGACAGTTGGCATGTCCTGTACTTCCGGAGGTGGCCCTATACGCTCTGCTAGTGTTTGAGGTGGAAACAACCCCGATACAATTTTCTGCATATGAAGAGGGCATGAGGGGGAGGGTGCCCTAGTGCCTTTGAGTTTTGCCATTACTGTCCTATAGGCGGTGCCCCAAGGATTTACATCTGCCTGCTCGCAGAGTTCCTTAAAGCTATTGCTCTTACTTCTGCGGATGGCTAGTTTTAGCTCTCTTCGCCTATCTTTGAATTGCACCTGATGTGTGGACAAACCTCTGGATCGCTGGAATAGTCTTCTGGCTCTATGGCACTTGCTGCGTAGCTCTGTTATCTCTTGGTTCCACCAGTATACTGGTGGCCGGCGATTTGTTGACGTTTTCCGGGCCATGGATGCGTCGCAAGCCTTAGTTACCTGTTTGGTAACCTCAGCGGCCATAGCGTTTGCTATTCCTGGGCTTATTGTTGACTCTGCAAAAATCAGGGCAAAAGTGTCTTTGTTCATGGTGCTTATTTTCCACCCCATTCGTTGTGCCTTCTTTGGGCGTTCCTGGGTTGGTGTCCTTGGTTGTACTTGAGAGAGGATGGCAAGGTGGTCGCTGTGAGTATATTGATTACTGACTCTCCATTTGGCGCCTCTCGATAAGGAACTAGTTGCGAAGGTGATATCAACTATGGAGCCTACCCCATTTCTACTAAAAGTGTGCTCACTTCCTGTATTTAGCAATATTAGGTCTAGTGGCGATACGGCTTCTAGGAGAGCTTCTCCCCTTCTATTGACCCGTGCGCTGCCCCAATCAGTGGCCCATGCATTAAAGTCTCCAGCTATAATCGTTGGGCTACGACCTCTAGCATCATCCACGAGCCTATCAAGCATACTTTGGAACTCCTCAATGGTGTTGTTTGGAGATGCATAACAGCTATAGACATGTACTCCTTTGACCTTTGCTCGCACGAAGCCTGTTCCGGGTGTCATCATTTTTTCTTCAAAGGCGCAATCTCCGCAGGCCAAAATAGCAGCTCTTTTTGAGTCATCCGCAGCCCAAACTGTATCATCGAGATTTTTGTACTGCTCGCATAATACGGCAACATCTATCTTTAACTCGCGAACGGTTGGTGTCAAGATGTCCTGTGCCGCTTCTTAGTGGTTTAAGTTTAATTGCAGCACTTGCATATTCTTCTTGCGACTTTTGCAGCTTCTTGGTATACCGGACATACTATGCTTCCTGCCGCGTGTTTGATGTTGCTACTTCCCTTTTCTTCGCAAAGGACGCACCTTGCATCATTGCTGCAGTTCTTGGATACATGGCCTTTCTGTCCACACCTAACGCAATCCTCACTCAAATCCAACGTGTTTTTACACGCCTTTGCTAGGCGCCCGAAGTTAAGACACCTAAAACATCGCAGCGGTATTATTTTCTCCCGTATTCGGCATACCGTCCATCCGATTTTTATTTTTCCAACCTCCAGAACTTTTTTGGCAGTATTTATCGGGAGGCTAGTGACGGCAGTTTGCGTCCCCGCATAGGCTGTCCTCATAGATTTGATGGATGAGGTCTGTATGCCTTGTGCTTCCTCGAACTGCTCGAACAGAGCTTGGCAGATCTCTTCCTTTGTGGTGACGCCATCTAGGTCTTTGTACTCAATGAGCACCTCTTGCGTTAGGGATCTCACTTCCGCTATTTCACTAATCTAGAGCCAGCCTGTGGAGTTTAAGAAGAGGGTTAGCTCATTTGTGTTCTCCTTAAGTGAATTGTAGAAGGGTTTGCCTAATTCTTGATGTCTAGCCCTAGCTAGTGCTGGACAAGTGCACATGTAGTGGATAATTGTTTCCTTTTCGGTGGCTATGTTGCAACTACGGCAGTATGTATTATACCTAGTTTGGCTGGGTGCTCTCCTACCGGCCAGTGTCCCGTGATTATCGCGATTGTACGGGCAATGTCTTTGCGCGTTCTGTAAATAGCGCGGTTGTTTTGGCCTAGTTGTAGTTAGGCCCACATCTTTCTGGATATGACGCAGTTCATTAACCTGGACCATTTAAGGTTAGCTTTTCTAAGAAAGATTGAGGAGATGTTTGCCTTAATTGGTCCGAGCGGGGTGTGAACAAGTTCAGCAAGTGAGCATTGAAGGGCTGACCCTCGCCTGACCAGTTCGTCAGCATGTTCGTTGCCATCAGCGTTGCTGTGGCCTGGAACCCAGACTAGGGTCACCATGCATTGGCCATCTAGCGAGGCCAGCTCCTGTCAGCATTCTAGTACTAATTTCGAGGAAATGGTTTCCGAGGCAATGGCTTTGATAGCAGCTTGGCTATCAATTAAAATAGCGATTCTTTGCCTTGGTAGTGTATTTGTTTGTGACTTGATTTGGCGACAGGCTTCGCGAATGGCGAGTAATTCCGTTTGGAAGACTCTGGCAGCGCCCGGGAGTCGATACGATATTGCGATGTTCAGGGACTCCGAGAAAACACCCGCACCAACCCCACAGTCCATTTTTGACCCGTCGGTGTAGACTGTTAGATCGAAGCCACTGGTCGCCTGTCCATCTTGCCAATCTTTTCTTGTAGGGAATCGTACATCGAAACGCTTTGTGAAGTTCAATGTGGGGATGATGTAGTCGGTTGGAGTCGATACGAGTTCTCCTGGTAAAGAATCTAGGATATTGCTGTGTCCATAGGGGTTCGCAGTCCAGCACTTGGACTCTCTGAGTCTGATTGGGCTGGGCGCTGAGATGTTTGTGATATGTAGATCTAAGGGTAAAAGGTGTAGCAGGACTGTTAGAGCGTCTGACGGAGTTGACCGTAGGGCGCTTGTGGTGCCTATGCATGCTGCTCTTCGCACCTTATTTAGTTTGGTTATGTTATAGGCTTAAGGGCCGGCCACCATACTATCGACCCGTAGGTAAAGATTGGGCGTACTACGGCTGTGTACATCCACAGGGTCAATTTTGGTTGCAGGCCCCATCTTTTGCCGAAGGTTCTATTGCAGGCATAGAAGGCTATACATACTTCCTTTACTCGTTCGTCTATGTTTGGTTTCCAGTTAAGTTTAGGATCTGGAATAACTCCTAGGTATAGCACTGGAAGATAAGGAGAGTATCTGACCGTTTAATCGAGGAAGATTGAAGTCGGGTATTTTGGTTTTTGTGGTGAAAAGCATCAGTTCAGTTTTATTTGGGTTGACTCCAAGTCCGCACTTTCTGGCCCATGCGGTGACTTTACTTAGAGCACTCTCCATGATCTCACTTATCACGGGAGGAAAAAGTCCCGACACTAAAATCACCTTGTCGTCCGCATACCCAACTTTTTTAATTCTTTCTCTGCCTAAGCATAAAAGGGTTTTATTCATGACTTTTAGCCATAGTAGAGGTGAGATGACTCCACCTTGGGGCGTTCCTCTACTGGCAAATTTGATTATGGTGCTGTTTCCTAGAGATGCCTGAATGGTTCTAGTGATCCATTGGCTTAGGTAGGTTTCTATGCCCAGCTCCGTGAGGGACTCTAGAATTACTTCAGTGTGTACATTGTTAAAAGCTCCTTCTATGTCTAGAAAGGTAGCTAAAGTGTATTCCTTATACTGTAGGGATTTTTCTATTGTTCGCACTACTTCATGAAGAGCTGTTTCTGTAGATCTTCCTTTGAGGTATGCGTGTTGGGATTTGGAGATAGATGACTCGATTGTATCTCGCAGATGGTTGTCTAGAACGCGCTCGAGGGTCTTCAAAACGAAGGAGGTCAGACTGATTGGTCTGAAATCTTTCGCGTTCTCATGTCCGCGCCTCCCCACCTTCGGAATGAAAACCACTCTCACCCGTCTCCATGAGTGGGGTACATGGTTATTTAGGATGCAGCTACTGAAAATCGGAACGAGCCATGGGATTGCTACCTCTTGCATTTTTTGTAGCATAATGGGCAGAATGCCATCTATGCCTGGCGATTTATAAGGGGCGAAGCTGCGAATGGCCCAGGAGATTTTTTCTTCGGTAATAATGAGTATTATGTGTTCCCAGGATTGCAGGCATTGGGAACTGTTAGGCTCAGTGTAACTGTGTTTACATCCGCGAAAGTGGGTGTGTATCAATATCTTTAAGGATTCTGCAGTTGACTCCGTCCACTTACCATCCACCCTTTTTAGGAGAGATGGATTGGAATGATCCTTCGATAGAATCTTGCTGAGTCTAGCGGAGTCTTGAGGGTATCAATTGATTGGCAATACTCTATCCAGGACCGTTTCTTGGCCATTCTGACAGCTTTTTTGCATATTTTAAGGCTGTCCGTGTAAGGCTGCCAGTATTTGCACTTATAGCAGATATTGAAGGTCTCTCTAGTCAGTTTCCTGATGTTAGAGAGTTCTTCGTTCCACCACGGACGGAAGGTTTTTTTTGCTGTATTTGACCGAACACGCAACTTTAAATACATTATTGAAGGCTTTTTCGAAAGTCTTTACTTTTGTGTCTAGTTCTGCAAAGGAGGTTATTAAAGCGTTTGGAGTTCTACGTAGCTTGGATCTAACGACTTGACTAAACTTTATCCAGTCGGTTCTTTTGGGGTTTCTGTAGCGCTTGGGAGTATCGATCTCGAGATCTACATTGAAGAGGATCCAATTATGGTCTGAAAAAGACTTCAGATCGGATACTCTCCAGTGTAACGTCTATGACATCTTCCCAGCCGTTGAAATTTTCCGTACTCGGAAAAATAAAAGTTGGAGTGTTGCCTTTGTTACATATTGAGAGGTTATTTGCAAGGATATACCATATTCGAACAAGGACTCACCTCGCTCGTTGCTTTCGGAACTGCCCCATAGCACGTGCCTGGCATTTGCGTCGCAGCCCATAAGCAGGTTGGTCTTTGTTGTGGAGACAGCCGTCACCATGTCTTGAAATTCTTCTGGCGGTGATTGGTGGTCGTGTGCCATGTAGGCAGAGGAGATGTATAGGTCTGCACTACCTGCGTCCTCTATTTTGACCGTTGTTAAATCGGACGAGCTATAATTTGGACATATAAAGGCTTTAATATGCTTTTTAGCTAGAATGCAGGTTCTTGGCTTACCATGATTGATGTTATTCCGGTTGTAAAAAAGGTTGTATTGGTTGTCATTGAGGCCCTTAATGTCAGGGCCGTTTACCCAGGGTTCTTGGACAATGCTTATGTCAATGTTTTCCTCCTTGAGAAAAACCACCAGATTATCTGTAGCACTAATCGAGTGATGCAGATTAATCTGAATGACTTTCAGCATTGGTATTATCGGTGTTATTTGTGGTTTGGGATGTAGTTTCAATCCTCATGTCCTCCAAGAATTTGTTGACATCGTCGACTTCGTCTAAGTCGTCAGTGAGACCAGAGGATCGGAAAATTTTGACTTTGGCATGCCTGATGCCGAAGCGGAGTTTGCATCCGTTCTTCTCAATGGAGACGGCACTGTCTTCATTAATAAGAAGAACGAAGGAGAGGGTATTGTTGTGGGGTTCCTCAACCTTGATAACTTTCCAGTCATCCATGGGAATCGTAGGGTTATGCAGCTTCAGGCAATTTAGCAGTAGGTTGTCGTTAATGGACATGTTAGGGAGCCAAATGCGGATTCTTGGTCTCCTCGGAATCTCTCTGGCCAGGATCAGCGTGAGCCTCAAGCCGTCCCATGCGTCACGGATCTTGTGAACGCAGCCGCTTAGGAATTCCTTAGAGAAGGCGTCCTCGCATTTGATGACCCTGTACCCTCGTATAATCTCAGCTGAGTCGAAGCAGGGCAGCGGTCCTCCTTGGTTGTTAATAAGATGGTCCATGACCATCTGAGATAGTTTGACCTCAATGGCTCCCCAGACTTTAGTCACTGCCTTGCCGTCGGTAGAGAGCTCGTCTACCAGGGTGACTTGGAGGTCGTCTCTGACAACCTCGCTAACAGTTCGTGTCGCTTGGAAAGCCGAGGAGGTAGAAGGTTCATTGGGGTTGAGTGTTGACAGTTTAGGGACTTTGATCCTTTGGGAATCGCTTTGCTGCATCGCTTTTGGAAAGTTGTGGGGTATTGCGGAAGTTGATGTACTCATCAACAACCTTCTGGAATTTGACTTTATCGGCCAGGTCCCGTCCGGAAGCCGTCCACCTCTTTCTTAGTAATCTTACCCAGAATGAAGATGGCACGCTGATACGCGCTTTTCCTACGGTTGCTGGCCGACTTGCGAGAGTTGGGTGCTTCGCCCTTATGGGCACTAAGTCGAGTGTCCGAAGCTGTGGTTGTAGTGGTTGTTAAAGGTTTGGGGAGCGCATCGCTCTCCGCCGTCTTTTCCTGGCTGGAAGCGAGCAGTTCGTCTTCCGATGAAGTGCCAGGAAATTCTTTTTTTTTTGTTTTTTTTTTTGTATTTTTGTTTTATTTTTGTTCATTTTTAAATTTTTCGGATTTTGGACCCACGAGTAATACGGAATTACGGTCAGTCCCGACAGCGCCGTAGTATCGGGATAAGGCAAAATACGACGGACCCTGCCTGTGCGTCCGAAGGAGCTCGTTAGAGACTGGTTTAATCCCCAGCCTTGTATTCTTGGGCACGGTTTCGTGCATTAAGCGCTCACTCCTCCACTGAAATCAGGTACCTCGATCCGATGACCAAAAAGCATAAATAGAGAATTAGGAGCGGAGACAGAATATATATATATATTAGCGGAGACAGAATATATATATATATAATATTCGTGTGAAAAATATAACGCACACAACATGAGTGGTTGCGAGAAGCTAGGCCCTGGCACTCTAAAGAGCTGTTGCGCCAAATATTTGTATTTGTTTTTTTAGCGGAGACAGAACTCGGCCTTGGGGGATTCCTCTGCAGACCCTTCTCCGGATGGAGAAGCTCGGTGTAGGCTGTTCAGGATCGCGTCAGAGCTTACGTTGTTGAACGGACCTTCAATATCTAGGAACACTCAGGAGTGAACTGCTTACTTACTTATGTCCTGTATCCCCTTGTGGGTCCTAGGGCCTCTACTACGCCTTCGCGCCATCGTGTACGGTTTCTGGCAATGTGTCTGAGTTCTCCCCAACTTTTCCCTAACTGCCGTGCCTCCTTCTCGACTGTTCTGCGCCATGTTTTCCGCGGATCGCCAGGTCTTCTGCCATCCTGAGTTAGAGGGTTCCATTGCATAGCATGGTTCGCTATGGAGCTGTCACCTTTTCGGAACGTGTGACCAATCCACTGCCACTTCCGCCGTTGGATAGTTGTGCCTATTGGTTCCTGACCCGTTCTCTCGTAAAGGTGTTCGTTAGAGATACGATTGGGCCAGAAAATCCTTAAGATATTGCGCAGACACCTATTAACGAACGTTTGCAGCTTTCTGGTGATAGTAGTGGTCACTCTCCACGTGCTGCAACCATATAGCAGCACGGATTCAACGTTGGAGCGGAGCAGTCTTAGCTTGGTGCTCAAACTGATTGCATTGCTTCGCCATATTTTGGACAACATCCCGAACGCGGACTTTGCTTTGGCGATCCTGTTAGCTATATCCAGTTCGGTTCCACCATCGGTCGAGACAATAGTCCCAAGATACTGGAAATCTTCTACTCTCTCTACCGGTTGTCCAGCAATGCATATTTGAGCCGATGAGTTTGTTCCAAGGCTGATGATGTTAGTTTTTGTCGTATTGATTTTCAGCCCGACGACACCTGCCTCCCTCTCCACATCTGCTGTCATTTGGTGGAGGTCCATAATTCTGTGGGAGAGTAAGCATACATCGTCTGCGTAGTCAAGATGTTTCAGTTCAGATGTAAGAGTCCATCGAATTCCTCCGTTTCCCGTCGACAAAGCTGCATGAAGCACATCGCTAATCACCAATAGGAATAATATTGGTGAAAGGATACAGCCTTGTCTTACCCCACTTTGGATCTTAAATTCCTCAGACAACCTTCCCCTGTGCAGAACGTGACATTTGGAGCCTTCATATGTAGCTTTGATAATAGCAATTAGTTTATCGGGAATGCCTCTCCTGCGTAAGGCACGCCAAATAAACTCCCTGTTGACACTATCGAACGCCTTCTCAAAATCGATGAACAGCAGGTGCAGTGGCGATCGATATTCAACACACTGTTCGATGATAATCCGCAGGGTGTTGATGTGGTCGGCACAGGAGGATCCAGAGCGGAAACCTGCTTGTTCGGCATCGAGTGTGTCTTCGAGATGTTGTTTAATTCGCTCAAGGATGATTTTAGCTATTATCTTAGCTACAGCAGGCAGCACGCAGGTACCCCTCCAGTTTCCGCACTCCATTAAATTTCCTTTCTTAAGAAGCTTGACGATCATTCCCTTTTTCCACTCGTTAGGAAAGCTCTCAGCTTCCCAAGCTCTATCTATAAGTGGAAGCAGAAGCTCAGCCGATGTTGTTGGCGCTGCTCGTAAGAGCTCTGCTGGAATACCGTCAAGTCCTACCGCCTTGTTGGTTTTGAGTGCCTTGATCGCGGTAATGATCTCATCTTTACTGGGAGTCGTGGTGCGTATTCGGGAACTTCTCACCTCGGGCATCTCAGTCTGATTTGGGAGCATATCGCTAGCGAATACACGGTTCAAAACCGTAGCAAAATGCTCTTTCCATCTCTTGAGCTGGTCCTCATCCGAAATGAGCAAGGAGCCGTCTAGGCTTTTCACTAGGTATTGGCTGGAGCTGCGACCACCTGTCAGCTCTTTCGTGATTCTGTAGACAGTCCTGCTGTCGCACCTCCGTGCAGCTTCTTCTGCTTCTGTAGCCAGCGCGTTGATGTAGTTGCGCTTGTCACGTCGTACGCTACGCTGAACTTCTCTCATCTTCATGCGATATAGGGAATCTAGCTCGCTTCTCCCTGCTGCTGGGGTAGCTGCAACGCGAGCTTTTAGCTGTTTTCGTTCGTCAATCCGTCTCCAGGTATCCTCGGAAAGCCACGCCCTATGTCTTCCCTGCGATCGACCGACAATTCTTTCAGCACCAGATATAAAAACATTTTTCGCAGCACACCAATGGTCTTGGATGGTTGCGGGCATTGAGTTGCTGATTGCTTCCACACCTTGCGAAAAGTGCTCCCTTAATTGTTGGCGCACTGAGGGATCACTAAGTCTATCGGTGTTGAACCTGGGCATTCTTGTGTTGTCGTGGGATCTTCGAACTGCAGCAGTGCGTAGTTGGAGAGTAGCTATCATAAGATGGTGATCACGTACTATCCCCACATCTGCCCCTCGTCTGTTTCGGACGTCCAGGAGACTGTTTCTAAAGCGGCGGCTGATAGCAAAATGGTCAATTTGGTTGGAGGTTGCTTGCCTGTCATTGGAAACCCAGCTGACTTTGTGGCAGGTCTTGTGCTCAAACATGGTGCCACCTATCACAAGGCGGTTGGCATTGCAGAAATCCACAAACCTTTCGCCGTTGTCATTGCGGTTGCCTAGTCCATGCTTTCCGATTACATGTTTGAGCCCTTCGTTGTCGCTGCCTACCTTCGCATTCAAATCCCCCATCACTATGACAATGTCTCCATTTGGTGTTGTGTTGAAGACGGCGCTTAAGAGATTGTAGAGGCTCTCCTTTTCGTCCTTAGACGATTTATGCGTTGGGGCGTAACATTGTATGATGGTGACGCGTCGTACTCTAGTCCGGAATCTGGCCGTCAAAATCCTATCACCATGAGGCTGCCAGAAAATTAGGCCCTTGCGTGCTGTTGTTGTTAGCAGTAGTCCGACTCCATATTCCCGCGGACTTCCGGATGGTCTTCCAGAATAGAGTAGTACAGTGTTTCGCGTTGGAGACTGGTACTCGCCCGCTTCTAACCATCTTACTTCACTTACCCCCAAAATGTCCAGTTTATATCGCATGAATTCCTTTTCCAGTTGGAGGAATCTGGCATTTTAAGGATCTTCTCTTCCCGAGTCGAGGAGCGTCTTTACATTCCAGAAACCTATCTTTGTCCGGGTACAATAGCCAAAAGTCGTCAACATGTGATCAGTCCTTATCCGAGGCATAGTGTCGGTTTCAGTAGCGAGCTGGTTTCAGTAACGCAGGTTGCTGGCCCACGTTACCTAGCCTAGAATCAAGGCCCTAGACAACCCGCACTTACAATTTTGGCCTATACGTATAAGGGTTTATACGTATAGTTGCTCGGGGACCACCACTAGGAGGTAAAGTAAGCACTTCATCACGAACTTGATTGTTGCGCTACTGGCCCAAGCCAAGTTTTGGGCAGTCAGTAGTTTCCCGATCAATCGCAATGCAGGTCCCCATGCAGGTGAACTGCTTGAAGTGGAGGGATCTTTCGATGCTTGATACAACCCTGTGGAATGCTGTGTCTACCGATCTGCTACAGATGTATGCATGTTATGATTTAGACAGATGATCATCGCCGTTTCTTATGTGTACATCTATTAAACATTCCAAGGTTTTCAGCATAAAAGACGACAGACTGATAGGTCTCAGGTCTTTCGCGTTTGTGTGGCTCGCGTTCCCTGCTTTGGGAATAAATACAACACGCTTCTCCCGCCATGCTAAGGACATATTCTAGCGTGGCATCCTATAAAAGTACGCTTGAGCCATGGAATAGAAATATCTGCTGACTCTTGGAATATCACAGGTCGAATGTTATCCATTCCTGATGCTTTGTATGGAACAAATTATTAAATTGTCCAAGCTATCTTATCATCATCTATTATGTTTCCCAACTCTTCTGTGCTTATTCCCGATGTCGTTTCTGGAATGAGTAGATCATCTCCCGAGATGTACATCCGGGAAGTGAGTGCTCAATAGTATATTCAGTGTTTTCCCGTGTGACCCTACCCAGGTACCATAACTTTTCCTAATATTGGATTTCGGCGTTGGTGTCTTGGCCAGGATCTTCCTTAGACGGGACTCAAATGACCTCCAAAAGTTTCTTTTTGCGAACATAATCTCTTTCTTCATTCTACTTGGAATTCTAGTTCGACGACATCTTATGTTGGAGTCATGATCTGGGATCGTATAGTTCGTTATGCTTAGTACAGCATAGTTGACGAAAGTTCTCAAGTGCAAGATATCCGTTCGTGATAACTGCTGCGATTTTCTTGGACTTAGTGCTGCTTTTGCAGCTAAAGGTTTCGCAAATATATCAACGCGAAGAAGATAAAGCGTTGTTTCGAAAGTGCCAGTTGGGATTGTTCTAATTGTACCAGTTATACTGATTCAAACTAACCTTTGTACTCATTCTAGAAGAGCAGCGTAGCATTGCTTGTACAGTGCCGGGTACCAGACTAATGCACGATAGGGGTTTGAGAATACCCGAGGCTGAAGGCGCCATTTCGAGCCTTTCAACTGTTTCTGACTTACATTTTATGTAGGCGTGTTGAATGCTACATACTCGTAAATTATGCTCATTGATAACACTTCTCAAGTGTTGATTAATTATTCTCTCTGGTTTTTTTCAGAAGCGACAGAAACGACTAATTTGTCTAAAATATTTTGCGGTAGAATGGGTTGGTCTTCCCGCTTTAGGGAGAAAAACCACTTTTACCTCTCTCCAGTACTTCGGTGCGTTACTTACTTACTTACTTACTTACTTACTTAGATGGAGCTACAGTCCGAGGTGGACCTGGGCCTCAACCAACAAACCTCTCCAGCCAGCTGCCTCCAGTTGCGCACGCCAAGTTGGTTGAGGTCCCCCTCCACTTGTTTGCGCCACCTACCGCGAGGTCGTCCTCTACTGCGCCGTCCGTCCGGGGTGGATTCGAAGACTTTCTTAGCGGGAAGGTTGGGCTCCATCCGCTCTAAATGACCCAGCCATCTTAGTCGCTGTATGTGAACTCTTCTGGCTAAGTCGATGTCCGTGTACAGACCGTAAAGTTCGGCATTGTACCTTCTCCTCCACTCATCGTCTATGCAGACGGGACCAAAGATCGCTCGAAGAACTTTTCTCTCGAAATAACCAAGGGCATCCTCATCCGGTTTTGTCAAAGCCCATGCCTCTGCGCCGTACAGCAGGACTGGGATGATTAATGTCTTATAAAGAGTTACCTTAGTAGTTCGAGATAGGGCTTTGCTACTCAATTGCCGTTTTAGCCCATAGAAACAACGATTGGCAAGAGTAATTCTCCGTGTGATCTCTCCACTCATGTCATTTGCAGAGCTGACCATAGAGCCTAGGTAGACAAAATCCTTTACTACCTCAAAATTGTATCTGTCTATTGTGGCGTGCTGCCCAAGACGCCGATGTTGGGTGTCCTTTTTTGTAGACAGCATATATTTTGTTTTGCTTTCATTGACCGCTAGACCCATCTTTGCTGCCTCGATCTCAATACTCGTAAATGCCCCATTGACTGCCCGCTGAGTTCTTCCGATTATGTCAATGTCATCGGCATAAGCGAGTAGTTGTACAGATGAAGATTGTACCTCCGGGGTTGGCTTGTGAGTTTCGTACAATTCTCTCAAGTACTATGTTAAAGAGATCGCATGATAGGGCGTCGCCTTGTCTAAGACCTTTCCTGACATCGAACGGTTCGGTGATGTTCTTACCGACTTTGATGGAGCAGCGAGAGATCTCCATCGTCATTCTGCACAAACGGGCGAGCTTGGCATGGATGCCAAGACTAGACATGGCTCTGTATAACTCGTCTCTATACACGCTATCATAGGCAACTTTGAAATCGATGAAGAGGTGGTGCGTGTCGATTTTATATTCATGGGTCTTTTCCAAGATCTGCCGTAGTGTGAATATTTGGTCAATGGTGGACTTTCCCGGCCTGAAACCGCACTGATAAGGACCTATCAGGTTGCTGACGATCGGTTTTAGGCGTTCACATAGTACGGCAGACAGGATCTTATATGCGATATTTAGGAGACTTATACCTCTGTAGTTCGCGCAGTTCAGAGGGTCTCCTTTCTTCAGGATCGGGCAAACAATGCTGAGGTTCCATTCATCGGGCATACTTTCGTCCGACCAGATTTTACAGATGAGCTGGTTCATGCTCCTTACCAACTCATCTCCTCCTGTCTTGAAAAGTTCAGCGGCAAGGCCGTCGGCTCCAGCAGTTTTTTTGGATTTGAGTTTAGATATCGCTATCCTCACTTCATTCTGATCGAGTTGACGGGAATCTTGACTGCCATCGTCACTGTTGAATGGCTCATTCTGCCTGACAGCGGAATATTGGTCATGATCGCCGTTTAACAGTCTGCAGAAGTGTTCCTTCCATATCCTCAGCACCGACTGCGATTCCACTACTATGTTGCCATTTTCGTCCCTGCAGGCTTCTGTTCTGGCTTTGAAACCCTGGCATGTTCTTTTTACCCTTTAGTAAAATTTTCGAACATTATTCCTGCAATAGAGTCTCTCAATCTCCTCGATCGAGCGCTTCTCATGCTCCTTTTTCTTCATCCGCAGAAGTCGATGTTCCTCTTTTCTCCTACGCACGTAGAGCTCGTAAGCAGCTCTAGTCCTTCTATGCAGCGCCGCTTTGTACGCTTCTTGTTTTGCTGCATGTGCTTGCCGGCATTCCTCATCAAACCAGGGGTTTCGTTGTGGTGGGCGAGAGAAACCCAGTACATCAGAGGCGGCATCTCTGATGGCTTGTTGGCAACGCTGCCACTGGTCTTCCGCATTTGCTGCTGGCGGCATAGGACTAAGATTGAGATTAGAAGAAACACGATCGGCAAAGGTTCTGGCGGTCTCTTGCGATTGTAGCCGCCCGACGTCAAATTTCCGCATCCGTACCTTGGCTATAGCACTAGGTAGTGATCCGGGTCCACGTTGGCTCCTCGGAAAGTCCGGACACCCAGAATACTGGAAGAGTGCCTTGCGCAATGTGATCGATTTGGTTGACAGTTTTTCGATCAAAGGAGAGCCATGTTCCTTTGTGAATGTCGAGACGTGGGAACCGCGTGCTAGCTACGACAAAGTTTCGCCCCGCTGCAAAGTCGATTAGCCTGAGTCCGTTGTCGGATGTGATGTCCTGCAGGCTGTGCTTTCCGACCACACTACTAAAGACGTCCTCTCTTCCTAGCTTTGCGTTGAAATCACCTAGGATAATTTTAACGTCCAGGCTAGGGCATTGCTCATACGTCTTTCCCAAGAGCTGGTAGAAGTCGTCCTTTGTCGCGTCGTCCTTCTCCTCATGAGGGGCGTGAGCGCATATTAGGCTAAAGTTGTCATGAGATACTCGTTCACATGCCGGAAACTCAAGACTTCTTGCCTAAGTCTGCCTCCAATCACAAATCCGTACCAGAATAGACGCTGTTCTTGTTGTCTGTAGCAATCGCCGTAGTAGATGTCGCAGTTTTTCATACTTCTTTTGCCCGGCCCATCCCATCGCACACACACACACACACACACACTCTAGGGCCTCCGCAAGTTGTTCGGCTGCACGTGGTTTGTAGATGGACCTAACATTCCATGTGCAGACACGAAGATCGTTGTCCTTTTTACGTTTGCATGGGTCGTCAACAGTAAGATCATCCGTATCCGAGGCTGTTGGTTGCTTCGTAACCAAAGGTTTTGTACGTGGTAGGGAAGTTAACTCGACGGCACAACCCCCAACCTGGAGGGCCAGATCCTCGATGTCAGTAACCCACTTCGGGGATATGAGCGCTGCCGTTGGCCCATTAAGGGTTCATCCGCCACCATCTCTTTTTCAATACCCTGACGTAGTATTGAAAATCCTTACAGACCTCAGCTCCAAATATGTTGAAGTAGCTCCAGTAAGGTATCTGCTGGTCTGTAGACGTCACCGTTGATTCCATCGAGAGAATTCATCCGCCGCACGCCTTCTGAGGAGCTCTTGCTAGACTTCTGAGACGCATATTTCAGCCAATCAGGTCAACAAGAGATGCCTCGTCTGGTTAGACATATGCGCGCTGAAGTGCACTCAGATGTGCTTACGCAGGTCTGAGTGTTCAGCTGCACATACATATATCGTCAGACTCAGCCTACGCTCATCGTTAGTTCACTATCAGATAGCTATCCAGCGGGCACCGCGAGGAGGTGATGATGCGATTTTGCCCACTTCGGTGCGTTACCTAGCTTAATACACCTACGGTAAATTACTTCAATAAACCGTCCGTTTAGATTAAATAGCGATTGCAGCCTCATCGAAGCCCTCACCCAAGCTGCAAATACTATCATTGAAAAGTGGTTACTATACACATTTATAGCCAGGCTCCTCGGATTCTGCAGTTATTAGGTGAAGGCTAGTAAGAATCTGCAAACAACGTTCAAATGAGATATCTAGAGTCAATACGGTGACCCTATGTTGAATACCTGGGCATATGGATATCCCAAGAAATGAGAGACTAGGCGAACTCGCAAGGAAGTGGTCAGCCGTTGCATACTCCACAGTCCTCCCGATTGTGAAAGTCCCAATTAGCTCTGTAGAAGAAGTGAAGGTCTCCTTGAATACTATTAAATTTTTCCTCGTAGAAAAACAAATTATTTGTCACAATCAAATGAAAATTAATTAAATGTTGCTCGGTAGTTTGATTTTCACTCATTTGATAATTTAGCAACTTACGAAACTCTCCCGCTTTTTAACGCGTTACCATAGGATTGTGTGTGTGTGTGTGTTTTTTTTTTATCCCGCACGTCTTTTGATAGACGTATTTTATATACAAGTGATACTTGCTCCGGCACCAGTAAAATTAGTATTTCACCCCTGACATCCACATCCTTGTTATTCCATCTTCAGCTTTGTCCCTTCACATTTTCCGTGCTTAAAAAGCCGATTTTTTTTCAACACAGCCTCGATTTGATGTTTCGGTTATATTCCTGAGGGGGTAGTCATCCCAAACGAAAGAATTTTATGCAGTTATAGTAATGCTTTAATTAAAATGGGTTTTGGGTCCATTAATAAATTGAATGGATGGAACAAAACAGTTACTTTAACTAAAGTGCAAAGACTTGTTTTCCTCTGCATCTTTGGGGCCATGGGAACATGTCTAAGCGTAGTATTCCTAGAGCTATCTATCTTCACCTCATAGTTGAGCAAAAGGCAAAGCGGACAATCGTAAAGATGGCAAAAGAAGGGATTGGAAGGGTGAAATGCATCAGTTCGAGAGAATATGATGCACTTGAAAAGAAACTTCGCATTCTGGCAATCCCCAGGGACAATAGCATCAGGAAATTTAACTTTTTCAAAACTTTCGAATATTGTTAGGTAACAAGAAAGATTGGAGCGACGAATCCACAACAGATGTACTTGACATCCACGCAATAAAATGGTGTGCAGACGGTTCGAGAACTGAGGGAGGAACTGGTGAACGCGTGTTTGGTCCGAGAACAAAGTACTCAGAGCCTATAGATTAGAGTACTATGAGATAGCAATATTGTCAGACAGTCAAGTAATTATCAAAGCACTTGACTTGTATTTCATCAAGTCAAACCTTATATGGAAATATATACATAATCTTAATGCACCGTGCATGGGTGGGGTAAGAATATCACTGCAGCTCCCCCAACAAATAACGCTTGTCGTAAAAGTCGACTAAGGGGACAAATCAGATCTAGGCAATATAACACCCAAGTGAGTCCAGCGACACATACACTTCCTAAAAAACACTCCCACAAATGTGCATGCGAGTCCGTGGGTTGACACGACTGCAGATCATCGGTGCCGTAAAAAAAGATCAAACAATAACAAAACAGGAGCATGCACGTGTCAAAGACCATCGCAAAGAAATTGCAAAAGCTGTAATATTACGGAAATACTTGCTAAAAGGAAAGACACTACCACTGCTGCGCATGGTTCTGATCCTGGACCGAGCAGAAATGTTCGGGTCAGAGCTATACGGACTCCGAGGGCTAGCAAAATAATGAAACAGTTTGGAAGAAATTTGAGGGTCGCGAGTTGTAACGTGTGAAGCACGACCGGTGGAAGTTACGAACTGGAAGAGATGACGAAAAGAAGGCGGGTGGATATCTTGTGAGTCCAAGAGACGAATTGGAAAAACGCCGAAAATCGGGCGCGTTTCTTAGACGTTAGGACAAAAGATTACAAGATGTTCTACTACTGTTCTGCTCGCTTCAGGATTAGTACCATGCACAGCAGTGGTAGTGCCTGGCGGGGTAGTGCCTTTCCTTTTAGCAAGTATTACCTAATGATACAGTTTTGCAATATTGCGATGGTGTTTGTTGTTTGACACGTACTTACTTACTTTACTTATGTCCTGTATCCCCTTGTGGGTCCTAGGGCCTCTACTACGCCTACGCGCCATCGTGTACGGTTTCTGGCAATGTGCCTGAGTTCTCCCCAACTTTTCTCTAACTGCCGTGCCTCCTTCTCGACTGTTCTGCGCCATGTTTTCCGCGGACCGCCAGGTCTTCTGCCATCCTGAGTTAGAGGGTTCCATTGCATAGCATGGTTCGCTATGGAGCTGTCACCCTTTCGGAACGTGTGACCAATCCACTGCCACTTCCGCCGTTGGATAGTTGTGCCTATTGGTTCCTGACCCGTTTTCTCGTAAAGGTGTTCGTTAGAGATACGATTGGGCCAGAAAATCCTTAAGATATTGCGCAGACACCTATTAACGAACGTTTGCAGCTTTCTGGTGATAGTAGTGGTCACGCTCCATGTGCTGCAATCATATAACAGCACGGATTCAACGTTGGAGCGGAACAGTCTTAGCTTGGTGCTCAAACTGATTGCTTCGCCATATTTTGGACAACATACCGAACGCGGACTTTGCTTTGGCGATCCTGTTGGCTATATCCAGTTCGGTTCCACCATCGGTCGAGACAATACTCCCAAGATACTGGAAATCCTCTACTCTCTCTACCGGTTGTCCAGCAATGCATATTTGAGCCGATGAGTTAGTTCCAAGGCTGATGATTTTAGTTTTTGCCGTATTAATTTTCAGCCCGACGACACCTGCCTCCTTCTCCACATCTGCTGTCATTTGGTGGAGGTCCATAATTCTGTGGGAGAGTAAGCATACATCGTCTGCGTAGTCAAGATGTTTTAGTTGAGATGTAAGAGTCCATCGAAATCCTCCGTTTCCCGTCGACAAAGCTGCATGAAGCACATCGCTGATCACCAATAGGATTAATATTGGTGAAAGGATACAGCCTTGTCTTACCCCACTTTGGATCTCAAATTCCTCAGACAACCTCCCCCTGTGCAGAACGTGACATTTGGAGCCTTCATATGTAGCTTTGATAATAGCAATTAGTTTATCGGGAATGCCTCTCCTGCGTAAGGAACGCCAAATAAACTCCCTGTTGACACAATCGAACGCCTTCTCAAAATCGATGAACAACAGGTGCAGTGGCGATCGATGTTCAACACACTGTTCGATGATAATCCGCAGGGTGTTGATGTGGTCGGCACAGGAGGATCCAGAGCGGAAACCTGCTTGTTCGGCATCGAGTGTGTCTTCGAGATGTTGTTTGATTCGCTCAAGGATGATTTTAGCTATTATCTTAGCTACAGCAGGCAGCACGCAGATACCCCTCCAGTTTCCGCACTCCATTAAATTTCCTTTCTTAGGAAGCTTGACGATCATTCCCTTTTTCCACTCGTTAGGAAAGCTCTCAGCTTCCCAAGCTCTATCTATAAGTGGAAGCAGAAGCTCAGCCGATGTTGTTGGCGCTGCTCGTAAGAGCTCTGCTGGATTACCGTCAAGTCCTACCGCCTTGTTGGTTTTGAGTGCCTTGATCGCGGTAATGATCTCATCTTTACTGGGAGTCGTGGTGCGTATTCGGGAACTTCTCACCTCGGGCATCTCAGTCTGATTTGGGAGCATATCGCTAGCGAATACACGGTTCAAAACCGTAGCAAAATGCTCTTTCCATCTCTTGAGCTGGTCCTCATCTGAAATGAGCAAGGAGCCGTCTAGGCTTTTCACTGGGTATTGGCTGGAGCTGCGACCACCTGTCAGCTCTTTCGTGATTCTGTAGACAGTCCTGCTGTCGCACCTCCGTGCAGCTTCTTCTGCTTCTGTAGCCAGCGCGTTGATGTAGTTGCGCTTGTCACGTCGTACGCTACGCTGAACTTCTCTCATCTTCATGCGATATAGGGACTCTAGCTCGCTTCTCCCTGCTGCTGGGGTAGCTGCAACGCGAGCTTTTAGCTGTTTTCGTTCGTCAATCCTTCTCCAGGTATCCTCGGAAAGCCACGCCCTATGTCCCTGCGATCGACCGACAATTCTTTCAGCACCAGATGTAAAAACATTTTTCACAGCACACCAATGGTCTTGGATGGTTGCGGGCATTAAGCTGCTGATTGCTTCCACACCTTGCGAAAAGTGCTCCCTTAATTGCTGGCGCACTTAGGGATCACTAAGTCTACCGATGTTGAACCTGGGCATTCTTGTGTTGTCGTGGGATCTTCGAACTGCAGCAGTGCGTAGTTGGAGAGTAGCTATCATAAGATGGTGATCACGTACTATCCCCACATCTGCCCCTCGTCTGTTTCGGACGTCCAGGAGACTGCTTCTAAAGCGGCGGCTGATAGCAAAATGGTCAATTTGGTTGGAGGTTGCTTGCCTGTCGTTGGAAACCCAGCTGACTTTGTGGCAGGTCTTGTGCTCAAACATGGTGCCACCTATCACGAGGCGGTTGGCATTGCAGAAATCCACAAACCTTTCGCCGTTGTCATTGCGGTTGCCTAGACCATGTTTCCCGATTACATGCTTGAGCCCTTCGTTGTCGCTGCCTACCTTGGCATTCAAATCCCCCATCACTATGACAATGTCTCCATTTGGTGTTGTGTTGAAAACGGCGCTTAAGAGATTGTAGAAGCTCTCCTTTTCGTCCTCAGACGAACTATTCGTTGGGGCGTAACACTGTATGATGGTGATGCGTCGTACTCGAGTCCGGAATCTGGCCGTCAAAATCCTATCACCATGAGGCTGCCAGGAAATCAGGCCCTTGCGTGCTGTTGTTGTTAGCAGTAGTCCGACTCCATATTCCCGCGGACTTCCGGATGGTCTTCCAGAATAGAGTAGTACAGTGTTACGCGTTGGAGACTGGTACTCGCCCGCTTCTAACCATCTTACTTCACTTACCCCCAAAATGTCCAGTTTATATCGCATGAATTCCTTTTCCAGTTGGAGGAATCTGGCATTGTAAGGACCTTCTCTTCCCGAGTCGAGGAGCGTCTTTACATTCCAGAAACCTATCTTTGTCCGGGTACAATAGCCAAAAGTCGTCAACATGTGATCAGTCCTTATCCGAGGCATAGTGTCGGTTTCAGTAGCGAGCTGGTTTCAGTAACGCAGGTTGCTGGCCCACGTTACCTAGCCTAGAATCAAGGCCCTAGACAACCCGCACTTACAATTTTGGCCTATACGTATAAGGGTTTATACGTATAGTTGCCCGGGGACCACCACTAGGAGGTAAAGTAAGCACTTCATCACGAACTTGATTGTTGCGCTACTGGCCCAAGCCAAGTTTTGGGCAGTCAGTAGTTTCCCGATCAATCGCAATGACACGTGCATGCTGCTGTTTTAGTATTGTTTGATCTTTCTTCTACGACTCCGGTGATCTTCAGTCGTGTCAACCCACAGACTCGCATGCACACTTGTGGGAGGGCTTTTAAGGTAGTGTATGTGTCGCTAGGCTCACTTGGGTGTTATATTGCCTAGATCTAATCTGTCCCCCTAGTCGCCTTTTACGACAAGCGCTAGTTGTTGGGGGGGGGGCTGCAGTGATATTCTTAATCCGTTCATGCACGGGGCCAATATGTGCAGTATGTTTGTAATAAAACCTACACTATTGCCCTTTCTAATAAATAATAACAGCTTTTGTGCGATTTGTTGCAATGTTTTTGCTGTAGAGAACAATAATGTATAGTCACTCTTGAAATGAAAGATTGTTTATTTTCCTTTTTTCCGAAAATCCGACCTTTTTTGCGTTCCGACCATACCCCCAGTTCCAAAGGTGACGAATTAGAGGGGTTCTGCTGTATGTATATCTGGTCAGACGAAACACATGCCCGCAAAAAAATGTTGATCACGACCGATGCGTGACAAGGCTTTAAACTTATCTATGTAATTTGAGGACCTGCATTGCGATTGATCGGGAAACTACTGACTGCCCAAAACTTGGCTTAGGCCAGTAGCGCAGCAATTAACTTCGTGATGAAGTGCTTACTTTACCTCCTAGTGGTGGTCCCCGGGCAACTATACGTATAAACCCTTATACGTGTGGGCCAAAAATGTAAGTGCGGGTTGTCTAGGGCCTTGATTCTAGGCTAAGTAACGTGGGCCAGCAACCTGCGTTACCGAAAATTGCTTGCTACAGAAACTGACACTATGCCTCGGATAAGGAATGATCACATGTTGACGACTTTTGGCTATTATACCCAGACAAAGATAGGTTTCTGGAATGGAAAGACGCTCCTCGACTCGGGAAGAGAAGGTCCTTACAATGCCAGATTCCTCCAACTGGAAAATGAATTCATGCGATATAAACTGCACATTTTGGGGGTAAGTGAAGTAAGATAGTTAGAAGCGGGCGAGTACCAGTCTCCAACGCGTAGCACTGTACTACTCTATTCTGGAAGACCATCCGGAAGTCCGCGGGAATATGGAGTCGGACTACTGCTAACAACAACAGCACGCAAGGGCCTAATTTTCTGGCAGCCTCATGGTGATAGGATTTTGACGGCCAGATTCCGGACTAGAGTACGACGCGTCACCATCATACAATGTTACGCCCCAACGCATAAATCGTCTAAGGACGAAAAGGAGAGCCTCTGCAATCTCTTAAGCGCCGTCTTCAACACAACACCAAATGGAGACATTGTCATAGTGATGGGGGATTTGAATGCAAAATTAGGCAACGACAACGAAGGGCTTAAGCATGTAATCGGGAAGCATGGACTAGGCAACCGCAATGACAACGGCGAAAGGTTTGTGGATTTCTGCAATGCCAACCGACTTGTGATAGGTGGCACCGTGTTTGAGCACAAGACCTGCCACAAAGTCATCTGGGTTTCCAATGACAGGCAAGCAACCTCCAACCAAATTGACCATTTTGCCATCAGCCACCGCTTAGAAGTTGTCTCCTGGACGTCTGAAACAGGCGAGGGGCAGATGTGGGGATAGTACGAGATCACCATCTTATGATAGCTACTCTCCAACTACACACTGCTGCAGTTCGAAGATCCCACGACAACACAAGAATGCCCAGGTTCAACATCGATAGACTTAGTGATCCCTCAGTGCGCCAACAATTAAGGGAGCACTTTTCGCAAGGTGTGGACGCAATCGGCAGCTCTATGCCCGCAACCATCCACGACTATTGGTGTGCTGTGAAAAATGTTTTTACATCTGGTGCTGAAAGAATTGTCGGTCGATCGCAGGGAAGACATAGGGCGTGGCTTTCCGAGGATACCTGGAGACGGATTGACGAACGAAAACAGTTGAAAGCTCGCGTTGCAGCTACCCCAGCAGAAGCTCCCGAATACGCACCACGACTCCCAGTAAAGATGAGATCATTACCGCGGTCAAGGCACTCAAAACCAACAAGGCGGACTGGACGGTATTCCAGCAGAGCTCTTACGAGCAGCGCCCACAACATCGGCTGAGCTTCTGCTTCCACTTATAGAGAGAGCTTGGGAAGCTGAGAGCTTTCCTAACGAGTGGAAAAATGGAATGATCGTCAAGCTTCCTAAGAAAGGAAATTTAATGGAGTGCGGAAACTGGAGGGGTATCTGCGTGCTGCCTGCTGTAGCTAAGATAATAGCTAAAATCATCCTTGAGCGAATCAAACAACATCTCGAAGACACACTCGATGCCGAACAAGCAGGTTTCCGCTCTGGATCCTCCTGTGCCGACCACATCAACACCTTGCGGATTATCATCGAACAGTGTGTTGAATATCGATCGCCACTGCACCTGCTGTTCATCGATTTTGAGAAGGCGTTCGATAGTGTCAACAGGGAGTTTATTTGGCGTGCCTTACGCAGGAGAGGCATTCCCGATAAACTAATTGCTATTATCAAAGCTACATATGAAGGCTCCAAATGTCACGTTCTGCACAGGGGAAGGTTGTCTGAGGAATTTGAGATCCAAAGTGGGGTAAGACAAGGCTGTATCCTTTCACCAATATTAATCCTATTGGTGATTAGCGATGTGCTTCATGCAGCTTTGTCAACGGGAAACGGAGGAATTCGATGGACTCTTACATCTCAACTGAAACATCTTGACTACGCTGACGATGTATGCTATTATGGACATCCACCAAATGACAGCAGATGTGGAGAGGGAGGCTGGCGTCGTCGGGCTGAAAATTAATACGGCAAAAACTAAAATTATTAGCCTTGGAACAAACTCATCGGTTCACATATGCATTGCTGGACAATCGGTAGAGAGAGTAGAGGATTTCCAGTACCTTGGGAGTATTGTCTCGACCGATGGTGGAACCGAACTGGATATAACCAACAGGATCGCCAAAGCAAAGTCCGCGTTCGGTATGTTGTCCAAAATATGGCGAAGCAATCAGTTTGAGCACCAAGCTAAGACTGTTCCGCTCCAACGTTGAATCCGTGCTGTTATATGATTGCAGCACATGGAGAGTGACCACTACTATCACCAGAAAGCTGAAAACGTTTGTTAGTAGGTGCCTGCGCAATATCTTACGAATTTTCTGGCCCATACGATTGGGCCTAACGAACACCTTTACGAGAGAACGGGTCAGGAACTAATCGGCACAACTATCCAACGGCGGAAATGGCAGTGGAATGGTCACACGTTCCGTAAGGGTGACAGTTTCATAGGGAACCATGCTATGCAATGGAACCCTCTAATTTAGGATGGCAGGAGACCTAGCGGTCCGAGGAGAACATGGCGCAGAACAGTCGAGAAGGAGGCACGGCAGTTAGGGAAAAGTTGGGGAGAACTGAGACACATTGCCAGAAACCGTACACGATGGCGCGTAGGCGTAGTAGAGGCCCTAGGACCCACAAGGGGATACAGGACATAAACAAACACATGTAATTTTAACAAGATCATATACTTTCGCCGTATTACCCAATCTGTTGTATACCAAACTGGCTTTACGCCCAAAAGTGTGGACGTTATGTTTAATTCATGTGGTTTTAATCTCCATGAACCTTATGTCTCATCTAAATGAATGGCGATAAAGTCTGCTTACATTATTAGCATGGCAGTCGGATGTGATGTCGATTTTAGAAAAGGTTCATGGATATTATGTCTGTTGTTAAACGGGTAGTAAGATCCATGTCCTATGGACTTATGTCATCCCAATTAAACAGCATTCAGCATTCCTATTTCCTTTTCGAAAATCCAAAGAAATGTTATTTTAATGTAAGCCAAGAAAATTAGTCCCCTCTTTCGACGACAATCGTCAAAAATCAAACAACGCCAACGGTAATCGGGGTGGTTATATCCCCAATCATTTCCAAGAAAATCAATGTTAAGCTCTTAACCGAAATACTAACTTGTTTTACTTCTACGAAATCCAACTGCCTTACATCCAGATTGTAGCCACCCTAGTCTACAGTAACATGCACTTCTCTACTTTGAACAGGCGAATGTCCACCACTCCGTTTATAACCAACAAATGGAAGCAATAAATATCTATTTTTAAATTATAATAATAGTCAACAAGAAAAAGTTAATGAAAAGGCACGGAATTTAGAAAACCCATCGAGGTCTTTCAACGTAATTTCATCCAGTTTCTAATTAATTAAAATTTATTCAGCGGGCTATTAATTGATTCTGAGTTGGAAAAAGACTAGGGATTCTTGAAAACCCTCTACGGATTAGAGATAGAGTCTAGGTGTTGAGGCAATTGCAGAGTTCAATTCAGAGATGTTCAATTCAAAACCACCCAAATCCACTATCACTTTCCAGTGCTTCCAGTCGACGTCATCAAAAAGCTTTTCTCAACACGAAACATATTGGGGAGAACTTCGATTCGTGCCGCAGTAGCAAGCAGCCTTCAACACAACGCACATAGACATTTCTTGAATTTCCTTAATTTCTCTATCAAAATGCCGACAGCCGTTGACGTCGTTGAAGGCATGTTACGTACTCGTACCGTTTCTTTGTATCGAATCACCATTTCATGTTTCACTCAAAAGGAAATCCAATTTAAAATGATTTCGTGTTTTTTTTTTGTTATTTTTTGCAGAAGATGAGAAGGCAGGGACTTTGGATATACTGCTTAGCAATGCATACTGCCGTTCTCAGCGATTCCTTTCAAAGCAGATGGCCCAACTTCGACCGGAACTTACCATGTCCATGTTCTCTGGTAAGTTATAGAAAAACCACAAAAAGGATACCAGCATCATTTACTGTCGTTTTTATTTTCTTTCACGATATACAGAGATAACCCATCGGTTCCAAACGGCGAGGGAAGAGGTGCGTGCTCTGCTGCTGCAATGCCTGTTGCCTTGGCTGCAAAATATGGAATTAGTTGCAACTACAGTCCCACCCGCAACGCCTCTATCTTACATTATGGTACGGTATCCTTACATTCTCGTAAATCGTTTTTGATATGAGGTGCAATTTGTTGCTTTTAATTTCAGTACTTCCCCGATTCTGGAACACGTGGTCGACGAGAGGGCACTGGATCCACAGAGGCTACAGAGATGATATTGAATAATCTTTTTTACATTACGGCCAAGGTAAGACCTGAAATGAAAGTCTACATTTGAATTTCCAGCTTAGCGTGCATGCATGATGTATTCAAATGTAAATTCGGTTTACACAGTGTGTATCTACGGGCTTGATTCCTCACCATCCTTCTTTGGTTCGTACAAAAAAAAACAAAAGGATTCGTAGAAAAAGTTAATGGCGTGGAAACGATTTCGTACTCGGAAGGATGTTTCTGTGTTTTTTGTTGTTTGTTTGTTTTATGTGAAATTACTTTGATTAGCCGTATCTTTCACGCCTATTTGAATTTATAGCTTAATCGTGTGTGTGTGTGTGTAGCCCAATTTGAGGGCATATGTAGGGGGTACCTGCAAAGAATGTACAAGGAATTTCATATTGCTTATTATTTTTGGGTGCTCTATTGTTCTGTGAGTCAGTTAATTTTCTCTTGAACACACATCAAAGTATATCTTTCGAATGGCGAAGGAATCTTAGAGTCAAATGTATTTCTCTTTTAAATGGACGAGCTATTAATAGAAATTGTGAGGAACCATTCATTTTTCTGTACGAAAAAAATGGTGGTAACAATTTAGAAAATTGAAAAAGAGGGAGAGGGTGTAACACACCCATGATCCCACTATTGTATCCAAAAAGAAAGTTTTCTTTTTTTTAAGAAAGGTGAAAGTTGGAAAGCCTGAGTGCGGGAATTTAGCCCTAATTAAAACCCACACACAGCACCGCTGTTAGCCATTTCGTCATAGAGAGGTTTTCAGTCGTAACTGGTTTTCTCTTTCGTCCACTTATCCCAATATGAGGGTGCGAAAGCGCGAACATTTGTTTGTATGTACGAGTCTGTATGTTTGTGGCAGTAGGTGTTTTCTGTATATATTTTTTTTGATGCGCGGGTAAGGGTTTTTATTTAGCGTATGGCAAGATACATTTAACAGTGAATATTAAATACACACATAAATTATACAATACAATACATAAATATGAAAAAAAATATACTCGATTACAGAAATTTTTTTTTTTTTTTTTTTTTTTTTTTTCCGAGGGTAGGTGAAAATCTTCAACAAGACACTGTGAGGATCGACAGCGCGTGCTCATAGTAGTGTGGGATTCTTACCCACTAAAAAACCTCCCTTCAAAACAGACTTGTTTTTATTTTTACTACAACTAAGTATTCGACTTATCAAGTAGTTTTCGTTTCACGAAATAATGACGTTTTGCAGGTAGCTTCCCATTAGAAGTTCCTGCTAGCTCCGCAGTTTAGACGCGGCTACTTAACGCGCTAAGTCCAAAGGTTTGATTCTTTGTAGACGGCGTACTAAATTTCTTTCATCCAAAACTTGGAGGATTGTAATATTAACGTGACTTTCTAGTCGACTTTTATGCTTTCCCGCGTAGTTTTTGATTTCGTCTTCGATTGTTTTAATGCCAAGATCTCTGTGGACATCGCTATTTCGGATATACCATGGCGCATTAACAATACCCCTTAGCACTTTGTTTTCAAAAGTTTGTAAAATTTGAATATTACTTATGTTGGTACAACCCCAGAGTTGTATACCATATGTCCATACAGGCTTTAGCACTTGCTTATATAAAAGCAGTTTGTTCTCTATATTAAGCTTGGAATATTTTCCAAGTAACCAATGCATTTCTCGATATTTATTATCTAATTCTTTGCGTTTTTTCTTTACGTGCGTTTTCCATTTCAGCTTTGCATCAAGTGTCATTCCAAGATACTTAGCCTCGTTTGCAAACGGGATTTGAACCGAGTTTGAAAAGATCGGCAAATTATTTATTTTCTTATAAGTAAAATTTACATGAACCGATTTGGCCTCGTTGAGTGCGATTCGCCAAATCTTTGTCCATTCATTTACTCTATTCAAAGCTTCTTGCAGTTTTTCTGTAGTATCTTCGACCGTTGTACCTACTGTCAAGATAGCAGTGTCGTCGGCAAATGTAGCTAGCTCAGTGCCTTTTACTTGCGGTATATCACGAGTGTATAATAGATATAAGACTGGACCAAGAACGCTTCCTTGCGGCACCCCAGCCATTATTTCCTTAAAATCAGAATATTCGTTTCCACATTTGACGCGGAATAGCCTATTCGTAAGGTAGTTCTTCAAAATATTGTATAGGTGCTCTGGCAGAACTTGTCGTAATTTAAACTTTAAGCCTTCATGCCAGACCTTGTCAAAGGCTTGAGAGACGTCAAGGAACACGCTTGAACAAATCCTTTTTTCTTCAAGAGATTTCTCGATTACATGAGTTATTCTATGCACTTGTTCAACTGTAGAATGCTTACTTCTGAATCCGAATTGATGATCCGGAATGAGATGCCTCTCTTCTATAACCGGCTGTATTCGCCTAATCAAAATTCTCTCGAACACTTTGGATATGATTGAAAGAAGCGAAATCGGTCTATAAGACGTTTTTTCATTCGGTGGTTTTCCGGGCTTAAGGACCATTATGACTTCGGCCACTTTCCATTGACTGGGAACATATTCTAGTCTAAGCGCGGCGTTTATAATGAACAGAAGCTTCATTAGACCCTTTCTCGGAAGTGCTTTAAGAACCTCTCCCGTGATTAGGTCGTATCCAGGAGCCTTCTTAGGTTTAAGTTTCTTTATTTCTTCCTTAAGTTCGGTTAGTGTTGCATTTCTTATTATACGATTGTCAATATACGACGTATTTATATTTTGAATAAGAGCCTGTCCATCAAGCGGTTTGAAAGTTTCTTCCAGGTGGGCGGCAAAAACTTGCGCTTTCTCTTTATCATGTCTGGCCCATTCGTCTTGATTTTTCCTAATTGGGGCGGCTTGAATTTGAGGTTTTTTAATACCTTTTATAGCTTTCCAAAACGAATAATTAGAATCTTTTTCCGCCGTTAAGCCTTCTAGGTGAGTTTGCATTTCATTATTCTTAAGGTCTTTAATAGATCTTTTTAATAAGTTACACAAACGGTTAAGATGTGCTTTATGTTGCGGAGCCCGAGTTTGTTGCCATTTTTTGCGCGCTTTCCTCTTCTCCTTAATCATCTCTCTTATTTCCTGCGGATTATTTTGAATATAGCTGGCCGGCGTTTTGTTAGGTTTCGGAGTATTTTTCCACGCGGCATTCTGTAGGATTTCGACGAAGCGATCTACTTCAACTTCAAGTTCATATGGCGTTTTAAGTGATACCCTCAGCTCAGTATTTGATTCAATATCTTTTTTGAAGCCATCCCAATTCGTTTTCGCGCTGGTTAATCTGGCCGGACCTGCTTTTTTAATCAGAGCAACGCTTATCGTCATAATGATTGGAGAATGATCAGAGGAGAGATCAAAGCTTTCTTCAACTTTTATACAGTTGCTAGATATACCTTTAACAATAAAGAAATCGATCAGATCTGGTATCTTATTTCTATCAGTCGGCCAATATGTTGGTTTACCCGTCGAATGAAAATCACAACTATATTGCATACCCGCATTATAAAGCTTTCTACCTTTCTGAGAGGCGTACCTTGAACCCCAGAAGGGGTGTTTTGCGTTGAAATCGCCACCAATAATAAAATTTGGTTTAAGGAAGTTGAATATGTTTGTGAAATCACTTTCTTCAAGTTTACATCGCAGTGGACAATATATAGACGAAATGTTGAAAGCAAAATGTCTATTTCTAACGCGTACCGTGCTTACTTGCATTGCTTCTAATTCAATTTTTATTTCCGCTGAGTGTTCGATATTTTCTTTTATAAACAAAGATGATCCGTCTCTGGCTCTTTCCGATGGGTGAAAGGCGTGATATCCGCTATATCCCCTTATCTTAATATTCGATTGCTTTTTCAGATGAGTTTCACAGACCAAGCATATATCAATATCTTTCTCTCGCATAAATATTTCTAACTCGTCGAGTCTTTGTATGAGCCCGTTAGCGTTCCAAGTGAGAATTTTAAGCGTTTCTTTCATATTCTGGCTGAAGTGCGCGTGTTATGAATGTTGTTTTCTAGTGCAACTAGTCTCTCGAAAATTAGTTTATTTGTTTTGCATTGCTCTTCAAGTTTCGCAAGAATTAGGGAAAAAACATTGGATACATGATCTTCTGAACTAGCTTTATCACCATTTTTCAATGTCGCAACTTGAGAAGGAGTCTTTACATTAAAGTTTGGACGGTTTCTTGCTTTGATCTCCCGTGAGTTGTCGGTCGTGTACGTACCCTTAACTGTCTTCGCCGCTTGAGCATAAGACTGCACGCCAATATTCGGAGATTTTGCTTCTGTTACCTTATCTCTATTACTTTCGGATTTTTTATCATTAACCGATCTTAAGTTAATATTGACGGACTTTCTATCTTTCGCTGCTTTTTTCGTAGCTATTTTGGGTCTGTTCTTGATTGGTTTCATATTCGGACGCATCGAATTTTTTAGCGTATCGCGGCGTTTTTGAAGCTCTTTCGCCACTTCGCAACCTCGATAGTTCGCAGGATGTTTTCCTTTGCAATTTATGCAAGTGGCTGGGGTTTGCTTGTTTAGGTGACACTCTTCCGAGAGATGCTTACCCGCGCATTTGACGCATCGCGGCTCTTTCTGGCAGTAAGTCTGCGTGTGATTGAAGCCTTGACAGCGCTTACACTGCGGGATCGATCTGGAGGTCTTACGCATGGGTTCGATTTTGACCACGATGTTTAGAATAGTCTTGATACCATATATAATATCTTTATTTTCGTCTTTATCAAAACTAAGCATGAATAGTGGAAGACCGCGCTTTACCAATTTTTCATGATCTCCCTCCGACTGTTGCTTCTCCTTCTTGATAATATTGACGGCATCAAGAATTTTAAAGCCTTTGTCTTGAAGGTCGTGCATTACATCTTCTTTAGTGCACGAGGGGTGGAGTCCCCTTGCTACAACACGCAGTGGTCTTTCTAACTTATTTTCATAAGTATACCACTGAATCTTTTCGGCATTCAATTTTTTAGATACTGATCGGTAACCGTCGGCATCATCGACATTGATTTTCCACGTATTGTTTCGCAGAGATGTCACCTTAAACTTCGAAGCCAGAGTTCCTTTAAGGAGGCAATGCAACTTATTATAGTCCGTAATTCCAACGACGTTTATCGGTGGCGGAGGACGTAATTTTGGTTGTCGTTGCTTTTCTTGCATCTCCTTGCGCTTTTCATCTTTTTGTGGCTCGACTTCCGGTGAGGAACCAGCTTTCCGTTTTTTGCTGGGTGGTTTCTTTTCGACCCAATTCGTTTCGCGTGTTAGCTCTTCTTCATCCGTCTGGTATTCGCGACTAGGTGAGCGATGTGGGCTAACTGTATTTTCTTTTTGTAGGTACGTGTTTTTTAGGGCATTATTTTCTTGCCTGAGTAAATCTACCTCTTTCTTGAGCTCACGATAGAGTAGCTCCATTTCGCTAAGCTTGGTACGGAGTACGTCGTTTTCCTCCTCAATGCTTTTAGATTTCGCTGAGTCCCGTTTTTCACGCGTTGGCGCTTCCGGCGGACTTCTTTTTCCGGAGACGTTCGATCTTGTTGGTGGAGATCGAGATACCCTTGTACTTTTTGAGAAGGGATTTATAAGGTGCAATAAGTGGCTCTCCCCAGAATCCGTAGAGCCGACCTCCGAAGAGGGTGGATTTTCCAGTTTACCTGGACTGCCACCTGGGGTATTAAAATCTTTTGTTTTGTTCATTGCATTTTTTTTGTATACGCCATACTCGGTATACGGAGGGTGGATTTTAGTCGCCTCTTACGACAGGCATGCCTACCTCGGGTATATTCTAACCCCTACCCGAAGGGGGTAGGGGTAGGTAGCTACATAGAGTTAGCTTATAAGTATTGCACGTTGATTTAAAATTGGATGTCAAGGTTTTGTAGCCAATGAATAGCAGCGGGAGAGGCAGTGATGAAATCGGATGGATCGCCGTGGTACTTTCGGAGCTCGAATTCGGTGGTTTCATGTTTGATGTTCTGCATTGCAGCGCCACAGTCGCAGTGTGGAAAATCGATCGCTCCCCATTTGTAGAGTGTAGCCGCACATCTTTTTTTTTTTTTTAGGTTGCGCCAAAAATGTAAAATCTTCAGAGATACTAATAGCCCGAATGCTACTAGCATGCACGATTCGCAAACCTGAGTAATCGATTCCAGGAATACGCCTACGTACTAAACGCACACCACCCTACACACTTCAACCACTCTCCCCGCAGTACTGCCGTTAGGTATTTCTTCGCGGGGCTGGTTAGCAATTATGCTCCAGTCTCCGAGGCCGCCTCTTGGGCTCTTCTTAGGGCTTCTGCTCTTCGCAGCGCGTTCTGCACACATACTATGAATGAGCAGATCTTCATCCACTCGCCCTCTGATCGTGTCATGTGACTAACAAAATTTTCTGGACTTGGCAGGTTTGCTCTGTCTTCTGCAAAGCGTCTGCAGTAGAACACTGCATGCTCCGCGTCCTCCTCTTCGTTTGGACATATTGGACACAGGGGCGAACTATCGTGTCCAAATCTATGGAGGTATTTCCGGTAGCCACCGTGTCCGGATAGGAACTGTGTGAGATGGTAGTAACAGTTCCCCCTCGCTCTCTCTGTCCATGATTTTATAGTGGGAATGAGCTTGTGGGTCCACCTGCCTTTAGTAGAGCTGTCCCACCTGGTTTGCCACAGCGTTGCTGATGCTGCCCTTTCCTCCTCCTTAATCCTTTTTGCCTCTTGCCGGTTCGAGGGACGTCTAAGGTATACCCTCTGCATCTCTTCAGCGAGGATGTCGATTGGGACCATCCCAGCTAAAACGCAGGCTGCATCGTCGGAGATAGTTCGGAAGCCGCTGATCACTCTGATTGCGCAGAGCCTGTGAGCTGATGTTAGCTTCTTCCTGCACTCATTTGTCGCCAGTGCACCTGCCCATATCGGGACAGCGTATAGAAGTACCGAGCTGACCACTCTGGACAGCAGGATCCTGCGGGCTTATCCAGGCCCACCGATGTTCGGGAGCATTCGGGAGAGTGCTGCCTGCATCAGCGATGCTTTCTTACTAGAATACTCGACGTGGGCTTTGAAGCGCAGCCTGTTGTCGAGCATGACTCCAAGGTGCCTCAAGGATTCTTTGGCACATCTGCCATGGTTCGTTCGCAAACGGTTAAGGCTCACCCAAGATTTTCTGTGTAAGTTGTGACCTACTGACATGGATGTAGGAAAAGCTATGCGAATTAAGTCGTTCGCAGAAGAGGAACTCCACTCGTTCTTCCATACTTCCGTAGCGCTGAAGTTACTGGTGTTAAGTTCTAGTGCCAGTCTTAGGGGAGGGCGCCGTGATTTAAGACGAGATTTTACACTAGAGTCAAATACAAATATTTGGCGCAACAGCTCTTTAAAGTGCCAGGGTCTAGCTTCTCGCAACCACTCATGTTGTGTGCGCTATATTTTTCACACGAATGGAAGGGACCTACAGTTTAATGCCGAATCCGAACGGCGATTTGAGAAGCTTTTTCGTGACAACAATACTCTCGGATGTTTGTCAGACGCTCGCGAGAGGTGGGACCGTGAAAAATCTTTTTGGTGCTTTCTGGGATTCGAACTTGGAACCTCATGCGTAGTGATCCAACACACTAACCACTTACGCCACGGCTAGAGTCGATGTCGTTGTGGATTGGCAAGAGTAGGTTGGCATTGATTTTGTTGAACTCGCGCAGTAAGGCATTTTGGCGACGGAGGTGTTCTGGGAGGATGTTGCTTAATACCGGGAGAAACCTCGTTGGGGTAGAACTAATAGTTCCTGTGATTATTCGCATTGAAGTATTAAGCTGCACGTCGACTTTGTTGGTGTGAGCGGTATTTAGCCAGACGGGGGCGCAATATTCGGCGGTGGAAAATACCAACACCAGGGAGGCAGAGCGTAATATTTTAGCGGGAGCGCCCCAAGTCGTTGATGCTAGCTTTTGTATGACGTTGTTGCGGGAGTTGAGTTTCGCTGCAGTGTGAATGAGGTGCTGTTTGAACGACAGGGTACGATCGAGAGTAATTCCAAGATATTTGGGTAAAAAGTTGTGCGTCGTTAAATTGTACCGACAGTTTAGTGTTGGCAAGTTTATTGTTAAGGTGGAAACATAAAACTTCCGTTTTGGTCATACTTGGACACAGTCTCCACTTTTTGAAGTATGAGCCTAGTATGGCAAGGTCTTTCGTTAGCGTTGCTTCCATTTTAAACATGGACCGGTGTTGTGTGGCAAGGTCGTCTGCGTATGCAAATTTTCTTGATTCTGTACTTGAGAGATCATGAGTGTACAATTTGAAAAGCAGAGGTACCAGCACTGATCCTTGAGGGAGTCCGTTGTTCAGTTTTCTGCGAAAACTTTGCTCCTCCTTCAGGAAAACCTGGAATGGTTAAGCATGCTGTTCAGGATCGTGGCTATCTTTGTGCATAATACGATTTGAGGAAGCTTCAGAATCAAACCGTCCCTCCAGACTGTATCATACGCTGCAGTAAGGTCGATAAATACCACTGATGTTTTTAGGTTGGCCTGGTTATCTGCTTCAATTTGGGTCGTCAGCGCTTATACTTGATCCGAACAGCTACGCCCAGCTCTGAACCCAGCCTGCTCTATAGGCACCACTGCGTTGATGGCGGGTTCTATTCTGTTGTAAATCAGACTTTCAAAAATCTTGTACAAAACGCTGAGTGAGCGATTAGGCGGTAGCTCTCTGGCTGGTCGCTGGGCTTACCAGGTTTGAGTAAAGCGATTACTTTTGATTTCTTGAGGTTAGCGGGGAAGTGCCCTGTTTCCAGTATGTTTGAAAAGAAACGCGCGAGCCAGTTCTTAAAATGGATACCGCTGTGAATAAGGAATTCCGGGAATATCCCATCTAGTCCAGCGGCTTGGCGTCACTTGAGTCTTTGGAGTGATGCTTCTACTTCCTTCAGTGTGAATGGGCTTGAGAACTCTACTAGCGCGTGTGACTCTGATTTCAGTAGCTTAAGATTGTTTTTGATGAGTTTGGTTTCGATTTTATCCGGGGGAGCCTTGGAAAGCTTTACTATTCTGGAAGCTAACGCGTTCGGGCTGATTGAAGGTTTTAGGGCTGCAATTGGCGTGCTGCAGCAGAGTTTGCGGAGCAGGCTCCAGGCCTTGCGGCTGGAGTGGACGTAGCTTGTATTCTCGACCGTGTGTTGCCATTTTTCGCTACGTGCCTTGCCTAGGGACTGGAGAAGCTTGTCAGCTGCCTCGGGCAGGCCATTCGCTTCGAACTCTTTGTAAAGGCGATCGCATTCAACCGACCAACCAGGGATGTACTGCTTCCGATATCCTCTCGGAATGTGTTTCTTGGCTGTAGAAAGGATGGTGCCGACGAGTCGTTCATAGTTTTTGGCCAGCGGGTGGATCCATCTTATATTGGCGTCCAGGTCTTTTGTGTACTCGTCCCAGGAGGCTTTGATGAAATTCCATCTAGGTTGGGCAACAGATTCAACAATAGGTAGTTGTATGCCGATGTCAATGACAATGGGTCTGTGTTGGATACGAGGGAAGTTTGCGAGGACTTGACGACTGGATTTAAGAGGTCTTAGATCGCGGTTGCAGCTCACAAATGTGAGATCGGGGTGGTAGTCCCTGATCCACCGTCTGGAATGAAAGGAGCCGGCATCCTTGGCGTCGAAGACGAGGTGAAGACTGTTAACTTCGGCCCACTTTGATAGCGCAAGACCATTCAGGTCGGTCTTTGGGTATCTCCATGATGTATGGTGGCTGTTAAAATCACCCTCATAGATAGCAGGGTGGTCAAAGAGTGGTATGACACTTCGTGGTCAAGGCATAGTTGGAGGTTTATATACGTTGGTGATGCGTGTGCCAGCAACTTCTACGGTGATGCAGAATACGTTGTATGTGGAGCTTCGCTGGATTAGCCTCGCATTCTTAACGCAGTTGCGAATAAAAGTGGCAGAACCATATGCCTGGTGGTATAGCACTCCGATGGCTGAGTATCCGTGTATTTTGCCTCTATTACTAAAGTCAGCTTCCGACGCCGAATGGGTTTCTTGGATAACTGCTACGTCAATATTGTCCTTAAGAAACTTAGAAACGTATTCGCTTTTGGACTTGCTTATACCTTCAATATTTAGTTGGAGAATGCGGACTGAAGGTCCGATTCTCTTCGTTAGGAAGTTCTTAGAAGAACCGTTTCTTGAGTTAGTAGACTGCATTTGGATTCCGTAGTTATAATATCTTGTTTGCCAGGAGATCAGTGATATAATTTGATTGTTTGGCAGCCTTAGTGTGATAGATCATTTAGCATTAGGATGCACCACGTGGAGGCGATCTATCGTTGCATCCCCGGAGTAGGGGTTAAAATCGTTTATGGATACTTGTAGCTCGTGTTACGACTTATGCCCAACTCCATGCTCCTGCATGGTTACGTACTAAAAAACCTCTCCGGTTTCTCTGTCTTGTTGTTCTCCTGCGGCACCGCCAGTAAAGGCATTCCTTCGCGGGGACAGGTTTGACATTTCGTCATTTCTTTTTAGCTGCCAGAGCTGGCAGGATCTTCGTTTCTCGCGTTTCTCGTTGCTCGTTCCTCTATACGCAGTTGCTGCATCATACTAGTGATAACTTCATTTGAAGTTTCCCAGCCTTCGCTGCTCGCCAACATAAATGAGATCAGGCTTCTTGAGGTCACTTGCCCCCCAAATTTTCTTTCTAGGATGTTCCTGCCCCTGATGTAATTTTGGCATTCCATTAGTACATGCTCCGCGTTTTGCACTTTTCCTTCACAGTGCTGGCAGAATGAGTCATCCGCGTGCTTGTACTTGTAAAGATACTCCCGGAACCATCCGTGCCCGATAGAAATTATGTTAGGTAGTAGTTTACCTCCCCGTGCTTTCTGCTTATCCATTCATCAACTTCGGGGATCAGTTTGTATGTCCATCGGCCTTTGGTTGTGATGTTCCACCAATGTTGCCATTCTGCTTTTATAGCTTCTATAGCTGTTGTTCCGTCATCGTGCTGGTTTTCACGTAGGGGCGCAGTCTTCTTCGCGTCAAGGTCGATAGGCATTCGGCCTGATATTACGCTTATCGCATCCGCTGATACAGTTCCAAAGGCGCAGCATACCCTTAGAGATGCGATTCTATGCGCCGAGTTCATCGTTCTAATGTACGACTTACGATGCGTCGCTGATGCCTATATTGGGGCCGCATACAAGAGTATTGACCTACTCACGGTTGTTAGGAGATTTCTGTTGGACTGCCTTGGCTCCCCAATATTTGGCATTAGTCTGCATAGTGCCACTACTGCCCGGGAGGCCTTCTCGCCTGCGTACATTAGATGGTCCCTGAAGCTGTTTCTGTGGTCCAGCAACACTCCCAGGTACTTAATGTACGGCTTCGAGTCAGTAGTTTGCTTACCGACCTGTATGGTGAGGTGCTCCAATTTTTTACGGCTGCTTATGAGAACGGCTTTGGTTTTGTGGTCCGCTAGCTCTAAGCCTGTTTTCTGTAGCCATAGCTTCACGTTTGCGATTTGCCGACCAAGGAATGGTCCTATCATAGCCGTGTAGATCCAAAGAACCTTATTCAGTGACAAGCCCCATGTCTTGCCAAAACCACCCTTACACTGCCAGAAGACTGAGAGCGCCTTAGATGTTTTCAACTCAACGTGTTTAGACCAATGAATACAATCTTTCCTAGATATTTGGCTTCCTTGAAAATGCGGATAGTGACGCCTTTTAGCACTGGCTAACTCAGACCGGTCAGAATCCTCCTTCTCGTAAAGAAAACAACATCAGTTTTAAGAGGATTCACCGAAAGCCCACTCCTAGTACACCATTCATCGATCATGTCCAGCGCCGCCTCTGCGTTAGCACAGACCGTCGCCAGGCATGGCCCGACAGAAAGTACGGCGACATCATCCGCATATGCCTGAGCGTAGACGTTAGAACTATTTAGAGTGTTCAACAGAGAGTCGACCACCATGCACCATAACAATGGAGAAAGAACGCCACCTTGCGGACAGCCCCTGTTTACTCCTGTCATAACATATTGGCCACAATCCGCATCCACTACCAAAGTTTTATTCATTAGCATTGCTTTAATCCACAACACTAATGTTTCATCTACCCCGTGTTGTCTGGCAGAGTCGCACATGCAGTCAAAAGTCGCATTGTCAAAAGCACCCTCAATGTCGATGAAGATACCCATCGCATATTCTTACCTATCAAGCGCGCATTCAATTCTGGCCACTAGATTTTGAAGTGCGGTCTCACAGGATTTCCCACGCTGATAGGCATGCTGCATCTCCGATAATGGATGCAGCCTCAAAGCAACTTTGCGCACGTGAAATTCTACCAGTCTCTCCATACTTTTCAGTAAGAAGGATGTCAAACTTCTAGATCTGAAACTCTTGGGGAGCGAATAGTCTTCCTTACCAATTTTCGGTATGAAAGCTACTCTGACTGCCCGCCAAGGTGTAGGAATATATGCCAGCGGAGAAAATTCTTTTCAGGGTTAGCAACAGCTGATCTATACCCTCTTGCAGCATAGCTGGATATATTCCATCGTTACCAGGCGATTTGAAACCATCAAAAGATGCCACAGCATATTTGATGGGTTCATCTGTTGCCACGGCTGATGCAATATACCAGCTGCGCCGAGTTTTCTGACTTAGATCAAGCTCAGCCTGGGTAAGCGGGCCAAGCTGCGACCTAGTGGTTATCTGATTGTCAGAAAGTGAGTCCCCAGCAAAAGGCTTAAAGTTTCCGCTTTTGTCTCAGTAAACATCAGACTTTCTGAGTGACTCCGGTTTGGTTTGGTTTTGCTTCTATCTAAAGAGATCCTAGTCCTCCTCTAAATTTGTCTTGAGTGACCTATTTAGAAGTTTTCTGGATTATTTCCTAAGTCGCACGTCAGTTTGGAATAGCTGGTAAGGACGCTAGTCAGGTTTTGAACAGCATCCTCAACCTTTCGTTTCGTTCTGAGTTTAGTTGGAGTTTTGACAGTTCTGTCTAGTTCTTCCCTAAACCGCACCTAGTTGGTTTTCCTCAGATTCCTCCTCTCCTGCAAAGCTATAGTCTCGCATTCGATTTGGAAAACGGTGTATCTATGATCTGATAAGGACACCTCTGGTAGTACCCTCCAGTTAGTAATTGACTTGAAATATCTATTAGATAGAGTCAAGTCAATTACCTCCTGCCTCCTTGCCGTAGCAAAAGTTGGTTGTTAACCAACATAGTTAATTCTCATGCAGACGATAGTATTAAGTCTAGGAGACGGTTTCCTCGTATGTTACATTTGCTGTTGCCCCAGAATGTATTCTGAGCATTAACGTCTCAACACATGACTAGTCCCGTCTCCCGAATGTCACAGTACGAGGTTGGCAACCGCCTTCGGTGGTGGAGACATTACCGAATCATAAGGGAAGTAAGCCGACGCAACGACGAAGGTTTTCCAACTTCCGGTCGTTTCGTAGCTTACAGCTGCAATAACCAGGTCCTGTCCACTGAATTGTCCAAGCTTGGTTACTGAGAGGAAATTCGGCACAATTAGACAAGCTCTCAGTCTTTCAAATCGCTGCGCTCGTCACATAGCACCGTTACTCCACGAACACCTTCAAAGCCACATATGCACTTGTTCCGCTCGTATGGCTCCGAGATAGATGTTATGTGGGGCTTTGTAAGCACCACGGAAAGTCTATTACTTAAGACAGCGGTAGCAGCCTTTGAATGATGGAGGTTAATCTACGAAAATATAAAAGATATAGTCGGTGTTTTATTAGTAGAAGCGCTCTTATATCTGTATATGTTATTTTTAGTTAAATATAAACTGCAAATTAACATATTTAAACTATTGCTGAAGTTTGAAACTTAAGTTTCACTTGACATTTGTCGTTCCATAAAAAGAAAAATCATTAAAACGTTAAATCCTTGAACCGAATTAACAAGATAGCTTTTATGAATCGAAAACCGGCTTTCAGTTGCTCTGATGGAAGAAATGTAGTCTCACAGCACCAGCTCATTCCCCTTAAAAGATTCTCCATCATGTATTCTGTATTTTTCCACCGCTATGCAAGGTATCATAAAATCACATAGTCATTCAGATTAACGAAGCACCTGTTCTAAAGGGAGGAAAACCAATGAAAATGAAGACTGCATACTCTATTCAAAGGGAATATTGATGTCCCATAGACATCATACACCTCATTTCCTTTATCTGAAATTAACTTACCATGCTTGAAGCGTAAATTGGTATTTCGCCTTTTCTGAAGCAGTTGCGGAATGAAATCGGAAGTATTCAAATCCAGATATTCGATTCACATTGCTTTGTACATACTACATATCCATAGACTAGTAAATTATATACATTTAATAAAAAAAAAGGATCAAAGGTAAAAAGGGAAATCATGAATCAAAGAGTATCGTCGCAAGGATATTCTAGCATCCACAGATACAGACATTCCTCTCTCTCCCTTTTTGGGTTAAATATGCTGGAAAGGATTTGAATTTTAACTTCTGTCAGCGTAAGAGGGGATCTGTTAAATAAATGTCTCTTCAAATTCTTGAAATAAATATTACATTCCAAGCTGTACATAAATATTGGAATTGAAATGCTACCTAGAAGCACTTAAATTCAAAGTCAGGTTCATATTATTTCCCCCTTTTGCAATTTGGAATGTTTGCTTACGGATACGTAAGTACGTGTGGAAGCTATCTCACACGTTGATGCTCATTTTAAGGTATTATTTTCGTATTGAATTTTGTTTGCAGATTTTATTACACTGACATGTTGAAAATGCTTACTTGGATTTAAAATTGTACCACATTTCAAATTTTCACCCAGACACTACTTACTTACTTACTTAGGTGGCGCTACAGTTCGGGGTGAACCTGGGCCTCAACCAACAAGCCTCTCCATTTAGCTCGGTCTTTAGCTAATTGCCTCCAGTTGCGCACTCCAAGTTGGTCGAGGTCCCCTTGAACTTGTGCGCGCCACCTACGGCGATAATTCCCTCTACTGCGTCGTCCCTCGGGGTTAGATTCGAAGACTCTGCGGGCCGGAGCGTTGGTGTCCATTCGCTCTACATGTCCTAGCCATCTCAGACGTCCAATACGCAGTTTTTTGACTAGGTCGATGTCGCTGTACAGCTCGTATAGTTCGTGATTGAATCTTCTCCTCCAAAACCCGTCAACGCAAACGGGACCGAAAATCTTACGAAGAATTTTTCTCTCGAAGCGACCAAGGATATCTTCATCCTCTTTTAATAAAGTCCATGTTTCAGCGCCGTAAAGCAGGACTGGGATGATCAAGGTCTTATATAGAGTCTCCTTAGTTGTTCGAGAGAGGGCTTTACTGTTGAATTGCCTTATAAGCCAAAAAAAAACAGCGATTGGCAAGAGTTATTCTTCGATTGATTTCTGCGCTGATGTTGTTCTCAGACTTTATAGCAGAGCCAAGGTAGACAAAGTCCCTTACTACCTCGAAGTTATAGCTGCCCACTGTGACGTTCTGTCCAATTCGTCAGTGTTGGTTTTCCCTTCTAGTTGACAGCATATACTTGGTTTTGCCCTCGTTTATCGCTAAACCCATTTTGGCCGCTTCCGCCTCAATGCTTGCAAAAGCACCGGTGACAGCCCGCTGAGATCTTCCGATAATGTCTATATCGTCGGCGTATGCAAGCAGTTGTACAGACTTGTAATAGATTGTGCCTCCGGTGTTGGCTTGTGAGTTCCGCACAATCCGTTCAAGTACAATATTGAAGAAGTCACATGACAGCGCGTCACCTTGTCTAAAGCCTTTTTTGACATCAAAGGTCTCGGTGAGGTCATTACCGACCTTGATGGAGCAGCGAGCGTTCTCCATCGTCAGCCTGCACAGGCGGACAAGTTTGGCAGGGATGTCAAAACTAGACATGGCTCTATAAAGCTCTTCTCTATAGATGCTGTCATAGGCGGCCTTGAAATCGATAAAGAGGTGGTGAGTATCGATTTGGAATTCTTGGGTTTTCTCCAGGATCTGCCGAAGTGTGAAGATTTGATCGATGGTGGACTTTCCTGGCCTGAAACCGCACTGATAGGGTCCAATCAGGCTGTTGATAAAAGGTTTCAGGCGTTCACACAATATCGCAGAAAAGATCTTGTACGCGATGTTGAGGAGACTGATGCCTCTATAATTGGCGCAGTTGAGGGGTCTCCTTTCTTGTGGATCGGGCAAACGATGCTGAGATTCCATTCATCAGGCATACACTCCTCTGACCAAATATTAGAAATGAGTTGGTGTATGCACTCTACCAATTCATCCCCAGCTGCCTTGAAAAGTTCGGCCGGTAAACCGTCAGGTCCAGCAGCCTTGTTCGATTTTAGCTTGGATATTGCTATCCTCACTTCGTTTTGGTCAGGTGGACGGAAATTTTGACTATCATCGTCCATGTTGAATGGTTCATTCTGCCTGACAGCGGGATGTTGGTCTTCGTCGCCGTTATACAGTCTGCAGAAGTAGTTTTTCCATATTCTCAGCACCGACTGTGATTCTACTACGAAGTTTCCATTCTCAACTCTACAGGTTTCTGTACGGGTATTACTTCTCTGACACGTTCTTTTTACCTTTTGGTAAAACTTCCGTACATTGTTCCTGGAGTATAGACTCTCGATATTCTCAAACGCGCGCTTCTCATGCTCTTTCTTCTTCTTTTGGAGAAGCCGATGTTCTTCCCGTCTCTTTTATTCATAGAGCTCACGAGCAGCTCTCGTCTTCCTTTGCAGCGCCGCTTTGTATGCCTCTTGTTTTGCTGCATGCACTCGCCGGCATTCTTCGTCAAACCAGGGGTTTCGCGGTGGTGGGCGAGCGAGACCCAGCACATCAGTCGCGGCGTTTCTGATGGCATGTTGGCAGCGTTGCCACTGGTCTTCGGCACTTGATGCTGGCGGTATAGGGGTGATTGAGAGATCTCGGGATACGCGTTCAGCGAAGAGTCTGGCGGTCTCTTGCGATTGTAGCTTTTCGACGTTAAATTTTCTCACAGTAATTCTTCTTTGTTGCTCAGATTGAGATATCCGCATTCGTACCTTGGCTACAACAAGGTAATGATCCGAGTCTATGTTGGCCGCTCGGAAGGTCCGGACATCCAGAATCCTGGAGGCATGCCTTGCGTCGATCGCAATATGATCAATTTGGTTGATCGTGACATGATCATTGGACCGCCATGTCTGCTTATGAATATCGAGATGAGGAAACCATGTGCTTGCTATGGTGACATTTCGCTCCACAGCGAAATCAATTAGCCTTAGTCCGTTATCAGACGTGGTGTCGTGTAGGCTATGCTTACCGACTGCTCTACCGAAGACGTCCTCCTTTCCTATTTTGGCGTTAAAATCGCCCAATACGATCTTAACGTCGTATTTAGGACATTGCTCGTATGTTTTGTCGAGGAGCTCGTAGAAACACTCTTTGGAGGCAGGGTCCTTTTATTCCGTGGGGGCATGAACACATATTAGGCTTATGTTAGCGAATTTAGCCTTGATCCGGATCGTCATAATACGCTCGCTCACGTGTCGGAAGCTTAAGACTTCTTGCCTAAGTCTGCCGCGTATGACAAATCCGCATCCGAATAAGCGTTGCCTGTTGCCTCTGTAGCAATCACCGTAGTAGATGTCACAGTTTTTCATCCTCTTTTTGCCTGGCCCATCCCATCGCACTTCCTGGATGGCGGTAATATCTGCTTTATAGCAGTCTAGGGCCTCTGCTAGTTGTTCGGCTGCACGTGGTCTGTAAAGGGACAGAACATTCCACGTACAGATCCGAAGGTCGTTGTCCTTATTTCGTTTGCTGGGGTCGTCATTAGTTGGGTCATCCTTATCCGAGGCTTTTGGTTGTTTCGGAACCATGCGTTTTTTACGTGGTAGGGAAGTTACCCCGACGGCACAACCCCCAACCTGGAGGGCCAGTTCCTTAATTATTTCCCTAGGACGAGGGGCCGGGTACACCGGTGCCAGTAGTCCACTACGGGAGTATGAGCGCTGCCGTTGGCCCATTAAGGGCTCCTCCGCCACCATCTCTATTCCAATGTCCTGACCAACATTGGAAATTCCTTACCGACCGAATACGTCGAAGCAGCTCGCGCACCAGACACTACTACTGACACCATAATTTCATATATTTCATCGAAACTATGATAGAAGCTGATTCCAAATGTTTATCCTGCTTTAAAGTAACAAAGCCTTAAAAAAATGAGCAATCACTTTAATTTGTGAAGTTTAATAGTGGAAGACCTATTCACTATTCAAATTCAGTTTTCGCTGGTAATTTCTGGCCGAGAGAGTAAAGATTCATTCTTTCATTCACAACCCGATAAATTAACTAATCGATAGTAATGCTAATCATTATCACCAAACATAACCAGCTGTTGAAGTTAGAATTATAGTGGAAGACCCTTTACCACTGGTGGGGCGATGTCTAAACTGAAATTCTCAAAATGCGATTGGGCTGTATATGCATAGGTGGCTGGCTCATACCCGGCTCGAAGGACCAAATTTTGAGAGTTTCAGTTTAGACTTCTCACTACCAGTAATAAGAGGTCTTTATATAAATTCGAATTTCAACACCAATCCTTAAATGTTTATTACCTTACTTACCGTACTTGAAAATATTGTGTACAACTCACAAGCCAACATAAAAGGCACAACATTTCAAAAGTCTGCGCAATTACTCACCTACGCGGACGCAATTAACATAATTGGGAGGAGAGAGCTGCATGTCAATGGTGAGTTCGTCAGTATTGAAGCAGAAGCGACCAAAATGGGCTAAGCGATAAACGAAGGCAAAACCACTCATTGAACAGAGCGTCACAACAGTGGGCAGCTAAAACTTCGGGGTAGTAAAGGACTTTGTCTATCTTGGCTCTGCTAACAATTCTAAAAACTACACCAGCGCAGAAATCGAGCGAAGAACAACTCATGCCAATCGTTGTTTTTTTGGGCTAATAAGGCAATTCAACAGTAAAGCCCTATCTTGAGCAGCTAAGGAGACTCTATACATAAAGTAATGTCCTGTATCCCCTTGTAGGTCCTAGGTCCTCTACTACGCCTACGCGCCATCGTGTACGGTTTCTGGCAATGTGTCTGAGTTCTCCCCAACTTTTCCCCAACTGCCGTGCCCCCTTCTCGACTGTTATGCCCCCTGTTTTTCTCGGGCCGCCTACTCTATACATATAAGACCCTGATCATACCAGACCTGCGTTACGGCGCTGAAACATGGATTTTATTTAAAGCGGATGAAGATATCCTTGGTCGTTTCGAGAGATAAATACTTCGTAAGATATTTGGCCCCGTTTGTATTGACGGGTTTTAAAGGAGAAGATTCAATGATGAACGATACGAGATTTACATCGACATCGACCTAGTAGAGCGGATGGACAACAACGTTCCGGCTCACAGAGTCTTCGAATCTTAACCGTAGGGAAGACGCAGTAGATGGCCACGTCGTAGGTGGCGTGCACAAGTTCAAGGGGACATCGACCAACTTGGAGTGCGAAACTGGAGGCAATTAGCTAAAACTGAGCAAAGTAGGTAGATAGGTGTGGTTCTTCTTCTTAAAGAAGAACCCAATTAGAACTAGGTGCCGTTTTGATACCACAAAACTCGTTTACCTGGATGTGAAAGTTTGTTGGTGAGGAGTCCAACCTGATCCAACCTGTGGAGTTTAAATCTTGAATCAAATCTGAGGTTTCTCTCTGAGACTTCCTCAAGGGAATTGAAAAAGGGTTTTTTTTTTTTTTTTTTTTTAAATAGGTGTGTGGCCACGCCCAAATGGCATGTAGGCACTGCGACCAGGGAGATCTATTGTGCCATAGGCCACAGGGCAGCAGTACTTCTACTCTCCTTATGAAAGCTATGATTACTGCTGCAGATGAGTTCCTTAGATCTTTTGGAGATATGATTTCTTTAAGGAAAAAGCTTCTCCTAGTACTACACAGAGCTACACACTCACATAGTATGTGTTCTGCGGTTTCGTCTTCTTCTAAGCAGAGGCGGCAGATAATATCCTCCGAGATTCTCATTTTGTTAAGGTGGTAAAGAAGTTCGCAGTGACCGGTAAGGAAGCTCACAAGCCTTCTTATGCCATTTCTGCTGTATTTTAGGATATCAACTGCCTGTCTTTGGAAGGGTTGGGCAGCACTTTTAGCCTGCCTTAGACCTTGGGAGTTATTCCAGTGGGAGATGCACATGTTGCGTTCCCAAATGTTAAGGGTCAGTTTAAAGGCAGAATTGGATGTTCCGCAGAAGGGTTCAGGTCCAGTGAACAACTCAGGGGAGCCCTTCCTAGCTAGCAGGTCTGCAGTTTCATTGCCGTCAACGCCTACATGACCCGGTACCCACCACAATTTTACTTTATTGTGTCGGCACAGATTTTGTAAGCTGTCGAAGCGGCTTAGAACTGATTTTGAACTGATCAAATGGGAGATCAGTGCTTTGAGCGCCGCTTGGCTATCGGTGAGTATATGGATAGAGGCGCCTTTGATGCCTGACTGCAGGTTAATGTTAGCACAAGCTTCAATGGCGTAAAGCTCGGCCTGGAAAACACTAGGACTCTTTCCGAGTGATTTCGAAATTCGATGGTTGTGTCCATACACACCGGCGCCAACTCCTGCATCCATTTTTGATCCATCGGTGTACCACACTATATCTTTTGGATCAAGCGACGGTCCGCCATTATTCCACATATCACGGCTTGGGATCATAATCTCAGACCTTCTACCAAAGTAGAGTGATTTCTGCGTAAAGTCGGAGACCGTGCTGAGCATGTCTAGCTCGGGGAAGTCGGATAATAGCTCCGTGAGATCCACGTGATCCCGTGTACTATTAGCACCTGATTTTCTAAGACTAACTGCACTGCGGGTTGCCACTTTTTTTTATAAGTATATGCAACGGAGTAAGTTCGATTGTGGCTTCAATGGCTGTTGTGGGACAAGTGTGCATAGTACCTGTGATGCCGAGGCAAGCTAGTCTTTGAAGTTTTGTGAGTTTATTAATAGTTGTGACCTCTTTGGTTTTCGTCCACCAGACTACGGATGCGTATGTCAGAATGGGTCTTACAACCGTGGTGTATAACCAGAAAATGACCTTTGGAGACAGGCCCCAGGTCTTGCCGTACATACGGCGACAGGCCCACAAGGCAGTAGTCGCCTTGGCTATTTTATTATTAATATGGGAGTTCCAGTGATAACTACCGTTCGATCAAGCTGATGTCACACACCATGAAGATCGTTGAGCGGGTAATAGGTGGACGACTGCGAAAAATAATACGGCTATCTGATGATCAGTGCGGGTTTGTCTCGGGTAAATCAACCACAGATGCAATCCAAAGTATAAGGATCATAATGGAAAAACATCGTGATTCCTTAAGGGATTTGCATATTGTATTGGTTGACTTTGAAAAGACATTCGACAGACAACCACGAGATCTGATATGGGTGGCGCTAAGACATCGAGGGGTTCCAGAAACCTATGTACAGATGATCATGGACATGTACGAAGGAGCAAAGACAAGAGTAAGATGCCCCGCTGGAGAGTTCCCAATCAAAGTCGGGGTGCACCAGGGAAGCGTTTTAAGTCCTTTGCTCTTTATTACAGTCCTTGATTATCTGCTTGAAGGTAAAGTGATGGACCCCAAGGTACATCAGTTATTCTTTGCTGACGATGGAGCCATCATAAGTGAGGATCCTACATCCCTGCAACTAGCACTTGATATGTGGGTGGACGTTTTGGAGGGAAATGGGTATCGCATTAGTTCAAAAAAGACAGAGTACTTGTGCTGCCCGTTCTCTGATCCACTCAGGCCTATTCCAGACATTTATTTGAATGGAACAGTGCTTCTCAAGTGCGAAAAGTTCAAATATCTGGGATCTATGATCAATAGCAAAGCAACTTGAGATGACGACATCAATCATCGTGTAAGCGTAGGGTGGATGAAGTGGCGAGAAAATTCCGCTATCTTCTGTGACAGAAAAATGCCCCCTAAGTTGAAAGGAAGGCTCTACACCGCAGTTGTACGTCCAGCGCTCGCATACGGTTAACAATGTTGGACGATGTACAAAAAGTATGAGAATAAATTAACGGCAGCTGAGATGAAGATGCTTCGCATGACAGCAGGAGTGACCAAGCTTGATCGAATAAGAAGTTCGAAGATCCGTGGAAGCTTTCACATCAAGGAAACCATCGTACAAAAATTAGAGCGCGACCGGCTCAGCTGATATTGCCACGTTCAAAGAAGAGATCATTTGAACCCTGTAAAAAAGGCAATATCTATGCACGTTCCAAAGACATCGCGATGTAGGAAAGGCAGGCCTATAAACGCCTGGATCAGACAAATGCGATGACATCGGCATTTCATTGGCCTCAGTAACCGAGTGATCCAAAATCGGCAGGCCTGCCGATATTTTCTGAGGTCAAATAGGCGAACCCCACAGGCGGATCAGTAGAAATGCGGTGAAGTGGGAGGGCTGTGATCCCTTGTTTTCGGATCATAGCCTCACTGATAAAAGGAAGAAGAAGATGGGAGTTCCAGTTAAGCTTCTTATCCAGGACAATTCCTAGATATTTGACCTCATCGGAGATATTGATTGTTGTACCGTTTAGAGTCACTGAGCCAATATTCAGCGTTCTTCTTCTTGTAAACGGTACAACGACTGCCTTGCTGGCGTTAATCGATAGGCTTTCCCCAGCACACCAGTCCGAGACTACAAGGAGTGCATTATGAATGAGTTGACATACATTGTCTTCATGTTTGCCTTTAATGATGATCACTAGATCATCTGCATAGCCTATGTTTGTGAAACCTGAACTATTAAGTGTGTTCAATAAGTCATCCACCACGAGTGACCATAAGAGAGGCGAGAGGACGCCGCCTTGGGGGCAGCTCTCTCCAGACGAAGATGTTATTATGCGGCTATCGAGCATGTTCCTAACCCATCTGGTAGTAGGTTCGTCAATTCCCCTGCGTCTCATAGCACTAGTGGTGGATACATAACCAGTATTATCAAAAGCAGCGGTAGGCAGCTTTGATGTCTGTGACGAGATAGTGAAAGGCGCCTTCCGTAGATCGACCTTTCCTGTATGCAAATTGACAAATTGACAGGAAGTGAACCTCGAGCAGGGTTTTCCTTCGACTGCCGGTGTAGGAGCCATCAGGTTTGATGAGAAATCCCACCCCATTGGAATGATCCTTTGAGAGAACCTTTTGGAGACGGGCTGCTACTGGAAGGAACTCGATATTTTCGCAGTTCTTTCTCCATGCTGTTCTCTTGGATTTCCTCAACTCTATGTTAAATTTAGTCAAAGCGGACCTATATTCGTCCCAATTTTGATTGCGTTTTGCGGTGTTGAAAAGTTTTCTCACCCTTTTGTGGAGTCTTTAGCTGGTCATTCCACCACGGTACGCTCCATTTACCTGTATTGTAATTTTTCGGGACACAGCTACTCCTGAAGGAAGAGATTAGGAAGTCATTTAGTTGGCAGGCTGCCACATCAACATCATATTTAGATATTAAAGATGTGAGCAGCATGTCATCTTTGACGTCATCTTTGTACATGGCTAACTGACGGAAGGACTCAGTTAGCCATGCACAAGACCATAACCATCCCAGTCCTGCTATATGGCGTAGAGGCATGGACGCAATCGAAATATGATAAAGATGCCCTTGGTTACTTTGAGAGAAGGTTTTTCGAATAATTTTTGCACCCGTCCGCATAAGCGAAGAGTAGAGGGAAGGATACAATGAAAAACTGTATGGGCTGTACAGAAATATCGACCTAGCCAGAAGAGTACGCATACTTCTAGGAGGGGGGAGAGGACTCCTCCTTGCGGACAACTTCTTGTAGCTGTTATAGTTTTATGGGAGCCTCCGCACCCTATTCTTATGTTCCTGCTTCGCAGCATGGTTAGGGTCCAGTTTATGACCAGAGATGCGATATTTTTCCTGATCATCGCCTTTTTGAAAGCCTCCTCTAAAGTGTTGTCCAAAGCTCCTTGTATATATACCATATGTATCTATGAAGGCGCAAAGAGCGGTTTTCTTTCACCTAATGATTTGCTGATTAACAACGTTAAGCTGTGTATGGCTATTTCAGTAGACTTTCCAGATTGGTATGTAAATTGGTTAGTATGCAGAGGATCATGAACCTTTCCTCTAAATGATGATCGTCAATTTTCTCTATCGTTCTTAGGAGAAAGTAACTAAGGCTAATGATGCGGAAGGATTTAGGCGATTGTTTCGCCTGCTTACCCATCTTTTCAATGACAACTACCTTAACCTCTTTCCAAATGTTTGATATACAGCCTAGTATAAGGATATATCTAAAAATTCCTATGAGGGTGAGAATTAACAGGTCTTGTCCTTGTTATAGAAGGCAGGGAAAAATGACATCTACAGCTGGAGATTCGTATGGGTAAAAAGTGGATATAGCCCATCTAATGTGGTTAGTCGTATAAATTTTTTCAGATAATCTATAGTTAGTGATGGGCGCATTCGAATGATATAATCGATTATAATCTGAATCCATTATCGTCTGAAATCATTCGAACGATTTACTATACCTACATACTTCTGTCGAAGTAGCGAGAACAGAGAACGAGCGCAAAGAGTAAACACAAAACAAAAACTCGTGTCTTATCTTTCATGCGTCATGTCTTAGTTCTCACTCTATGTTCTCGAATGCGTGAACAAAATTGTTTGATTTTCACACTGCAGATTCGACTTTGGAACATATTTAGGACTCCTTGAATTCTCGAAAACATTCGACATGATCACTTTCCAAAATCAAGGACCAGATTCGGTTCTCTGAGGAGACTGCATATTTTATATTCTTAGGAAGACATCAGATATTATTGAGTTATCGTCCGAGGTACCTCAAGGTTCGATACTCTGGCCGTTATTGTTATTCCGCGTACCATCAATTTCGTTTTGGTAATTTTCTTTTAAATTCACCCCTTGCGATACTGTTCTTTTAACCCAGTGATGGAGTGAAAGGAGTAGGTATAAGGAAGAAGTAGAGATTGGACGAAGAAAAAAACATTGCAAGATGTAGCATATATGTCTTGGTGAAGGTGAAGGATGATTTCCTCCTCCTCTTTGGCTCTACAGCTCCTGCAGAAGTCATTAGAAAGAGGACCAACCTTTTAGCATGTTCACCTAGCAGACGGTGTCCAGTGTAATGTAGGTAATCTGTGATCAGCTTAACCAACCCGATACTACTATAGATCTATCTAGATATATGACACGTTGACTCATCTATCTGACGAGCTCATCAGCCTTGCAGTTACCCGAAATGTCTCTGTGGCTGTCACCCACCATAGGCGAATTTCGAATTTTGAAAATATCCCTGACAGATATTGCATTACATTTCAACCATTGCAAGGCTTCTTTCCACGAAGCATAGAGGAAAATAGGAAGACATCGCGAGGCAGGCCAATAAACGCCTAGATCACATAAATGCAACGACACCAGCATTTGATTGGCCTCAGTAACCCAGTGATCCGAAATCAGGAGGCCTGTCGATATTTTCTGAGGTCAAATAGGCGAACCACACAGGTGGAGCAGTAGAAATGCAGTGTAGTGGGAAGGTTATGGTCTCTTGTTTTCGGATCATAACCTCGCCGAAATAGGAAGAAGAAGAAGTCTTCGGGAACGTCGTTACTCTCTCCTCAGTTAGTTTTTGTATTTTCTGTGAGACATTTTGATTGAAAAGGAGTCGAGTCCACTTTCTATTCTAAGAGTACCAAGATTTGCATTTCACCTTGTTGCATCCAATTGTACGAAGAGGACAAGCGAACTTCTCCCTAAACAATTAATATCGCATTAAAAGTATTTTGAACTAAGGAGACGTGTTATTATGTAAGAATCGAATGCTCAATATTTAATTGTTCTTTTATAATTATCTAGCCCAAGTTAACATACACTACTTTCGAAAGGCAATTGTTTTTCTTTAATGTCATCAAGGAGTGCAACTCTTTGCCCGTAGACACACAATCGCTTTCATCTGTAAGATGAAAAATGTGCTACATAAGACATGAGAAAATAATGGATTGAAATGCTTTATGTTCAAGATTTCTATTTGCAACAGGCTTTTGTTTTGTTTACCTTAAAGTACCTGTTAAGCTGTTTCATTTCATGGAATTTGATAATTAAAAGTCGTAACCTCCCTAATCCTTTAATTAAATTCCATCTGTGAATACATACAGCGCTATTGTTTATATTTCAACTTGAAATCCAAGAACTCTGTGGTGTTTTGTCATCATAACAAAGGACAACGCCTGTAATTAAACGTAAAATTGAAATCATAGAAATTCCACAATTATGAAACTATAAATCCTTTATTTTTGAAGCACAGAAGTGCGAATAAATGCCAAACTTCATTTTCATGTATCACTTGAAGAACGTTAATTTGAATGTATTATCCTGCATTTTCACATGTTACTATTAAAATAAAAACTTTAACTACTACCTTTAGGCAAAGAATTAAAATCATTTCTGCCCTTAGCCTTACAAAGGAAAAAAGAAAAAAAGAAACTGAAAAAGAGGAGAAAAGAGAAATCATTTTGATGAAAGTCCCTTTTATCGGCTAACTAAGGAAAGAGGACTATTCATTCATTCATTCATTTTCAATGGCCCGCTAATCATTCATGAGGGTCGCGGGGGTAGGATGCTCAGGTGGACTCTCCATCCTTCTCGATTCTCTGCCATTGACTCCAATTCATCAGGGGGAATCCCTAAGCGGCTCCAGGAGAGATGTCAGACTTGATCCAACCATCTATTTCTAGGCCTTCCGCGAAGTCGCCTACCTGATGGCACGGCAACCATGGCGCGTCTTGGAAGCCGGTCTGGGGGCATACGCACTACGTGACCAAACCATCGAAGCATAGATCGTTCCGTTCGGAGAAGTAGCTGCTCAACGTTGAGCGCCTCGCGTACTCTGGTGTTGCGCACTCGATCCCTACGAATAATTCCAACAACACCGCGAAGAAACCTCATTTCGGCAGCTTGTATCCGCGATCTTATTCTTTCGGTCACTACCCAAATTTCATGACCATAGGTGAGAGTTGGAACATACACCGAGTTAAAAACCGATAGCTTAGCTTGAACACTAAGTTCGGCCTTCCTTATAACAGATTGGCCAAGCTCTCTCAAAATTGATCCAGCCTGACCAATTCTACAGGATAACTCGGCATTGCTCCTCCCATCACTCGTGAATAGAACCCCGAGGTACTTAAACTTCTCCACCTGCTTCAGTGGGACTCCACTAACATGCAGAGTGCACTGAATGGGACTATTATTATTATTATTATCATTTACAGTTACATTTTTTTTTTATAATTTCCGCGCACTCAAAGGGTTATGAATACCTTTAACGTGTTAACACACAGTGCGGGCGTTGGAAAGGATGGACAGAGAGAGAGAGAGAAAGATTTTTAGTGTAGTGGTTTTTGAAGCTCAGTTGTTTATGCTTCAGCTATTCTCCGGGCTTGGCGTCCAGATAACTGGGGAGATTTTTTGTTATTATTGTCTTTGCTTCTGATTCACAGTACTTTTTTCACGATAAGGGCAAATCATCATCAACAGAGCGAACAATTTTTCCAGCCACATGACCAAGCTAGGTAGGTAGGTAGGTAAAGTGGCGATCCAAAAGAACCAAATTAGCGCTTAGGGTGCACCGTTTTGTTACCATGGACTCGTGTATACCTATTGTAGTGGTTAGTTAAAAAAGGGATGTTAAGTTTAAACCCAGCCCGCTATCTCTCTAAGATCCTCGAAGAAGGGTTTGCCAAGAGTTTGTTGTCTGATCCTCGCCAGGGCCGGACATCTGCAAAGGAAGTGACATAGAGATTCTTTCTCATTAATATCCTTGCAGCTCCTACAAAAGGTGTTGTGGGAGGTACCAACCTTGGCCGCATGGTCTTCAACTGGCCAGTGACCTGTGATAATAGCTACGATTTTGGCAATAACTGGTCTTAGTTTGCCTAGTAACTCTTTTGACCTGGGTTTGTTAAAACTGGGCCACGTCTTTCTAGATATGACACAGCTTGTGAGGCTGTTCCACCCGCGATTGGCTAGCTGGAAGGTGAATATAGCCCTTAACGGCACCAGGCGGAATGTCGACTCCCGCCTGGCCACCTCAATAGCACGCTCATTACCCTCATGGTTGCCGTGCCCTAGGACCCAGATGAGAGTGATTCTCAAGTGAGTGCTTTGTTGATTCAATTCGAACCGGCATTGCTCTACCAGTTTTGAAGAGATGAAAACCGCATCAATGGCTTTGATGGCAGCCTGGCTATCCGAAAAAATAGCGATATTGTGGTTAGATGTTGGAAGATTGTTTAGCAGGTGGCAGGCTTCTCGAATCGCAAGAAGCTCCGCTTGGAAAACGCTAGCAGTGTCTGGGAGACGGAAAGACCTTGATATATTCAGCTGGTCAGAGAAGATACCTGCGCCGACTCCGCAGTCCATCTTCGAACCGTCCGTGTATATCCCTATATCATAGTTGCAGGTAACGCTTCCGTTCTTCCATTCTTCTCTGGAAGGGGATTTTGTTAAGAAGGATTTTCTGAAGTTGAATTTGGGTATCGTGTAGTCGGTCGAGGACGCAACCAGTTCACTTGGTATCGTCTCCAGGACCTTGCCGTGACCATATGGCCTTGTGATCCAGCATCCATATTCCCTGAACCGGACTGCGCTGCATATAGCTGTGTCTTTGATGTGTAGTTCGAGGGGGATCAGATGCAAGATCACACTGAGAGCATCTGTTGGACAAGACCTCATTGCTCCTGTGATACCCATGCACACCGATCTCTGTACTTTTTTGATTCTGTCGATATTGTACTTTTTGCTCAAAGCTGGCCACCAAACGATAGCGCCGTAAGTAAGAATTGGACGCATAACGGCTGTGTACATCCAAAGGATAATCTTTGGCTGGAGTCCCCATTTCTTACCGAATGTTTTATTACAGGCATAGAAAGCTACGCTTGCCTTCTTAATTCGCTGTTCTATATTGAGTTTCCAACTAAGTTTCGGGTCTAGGACCGTGCCTAGGTATTTTTTTCACTGGAGCAAAGCGAGAGAGGCTGACCGTCTAGTTTGGGGCGGGTGAATGCCGGTACCTTGGTTTTAGTGGTAAACAGCATCATTTCAGTCTTCTCCGGATTTACTCCGAGGCCACAGCTCGTAGCCCATGAGTGTGCCTTATCCAGAGCCCTCTCCATGAGTTGACTTATCGTGGAGAGGAACTTTCCTGATACTAGTATAACCACATCATCCGCGTACGCAACCACCTTAAAACCCTCCCTATCAAGTCGCACCAAGATTTTATTAATCACCATTAACCTGGGCAGGGGGAGATGACTCCGTCTTGTGGAGTTCCTCTGTTTACCGTATTAGTTGTACTATTGTTGCCTAGTATTGCATTGATTATACGAGTACTGAGCATGGAAACTATCCATTGGCTAATAAAGCCTTCTACACCTAACTCGGTGAGAGATTCCTGAATAGATTCTGTGAAAATGTTGTTGAAGGCTCCTTTTATATCAAGAAATGTGGCGAGAGTATATTCTTTGTAGTGAAGAGTTTTTTCCACTGTACGCACAACCTCATGAAGAGCAGTTTCTGTCTACCGCCCTTTGAGATACGCATGCTGGGATTTCGACAGTGGCGAACTCAGGTTATCGCGGATATGGAAGTCTAGGATACGTTCTAAAGTTTTCAAAACAAAGGAGGACAGGCTTATGGGTCTAAAATCCTTCGCGGATTCATTCCCTCGCCGGCCCGCCTTGGGGATGAAAACCACTTTGACACGTCTCCAGGTTTGGGGAACATGGTTTAGGTTTAAGCAACTCCTATAAATGGGTAATAGCCAGGGAATTGCTATGTCTTGCAATTTCTGCAGCATAATAGGCATGATGCTGTCAGGGCCAGGTGACTTATAGGGAGAGAAGATATTTATAGCCCAGGAGACTTCATCCTCCGTAATAATGTTTGTGATGCTATCCTAAGCTGCCAGTGGCGTACAGGTGGAACTAGCTTGTTCTACTCTAATCTCACTGCAGCCTGGGAAGTGAGTACTCATTAGGAGTTCCAGAGATGCCGCAGAAGAATCCGTCCAGCTTCCATCCGTCTTTTTAAGAAAAGACGGGTTGCTATGCCCTTTGGACAAAATTTTGCTGAGCCTTGCGGATTCTTTGAGGGACTCGATAGACTGGCAGTAATCTTTCCAGCCCTGTTTTTTGGCCATTCTGATGGACTCCTTATATATTTTTAGACAGTCCTTGTAGGGCTGCCAGAAGTTGTGATTGTAGCAGATATTGAAGATCGCTCTGGTCATCTTCCTAAGCTTTGATAGATCTTCATTCCACCATGTTGGGACTTTCTTTTTACCAAAACTGATTGGACACGAGACTTTAAAGGCAACGTTAAATCTTTCCGGTGGAAGAGAATCAAATTATTCGCTTTGGAAAGCGCTAAAAGGCATCCAAAAACCTCAAATGCCAGCACCACCAATTCGGAAAAACGATGGAAACTTTGCCAAGAGCGACAAAGAAAAGGCAGAACTTTTTGCTTTGCACTTAGAAGAAACGTTTAAGCCGTTCGACGGCCCTTCGTTAACGCCCGACTCCCCAGTCACAACATCTGACAACTTTAAAGTAAAAAAAAGTTGAATTGATTGAACTGAGGGAAGTGATTAAAAATTTAAAGACGAAAAAAGCACTGGGTTACGACTTGATAACGGCGCAAGTAGTCAAGGAATTGCCGAATAAAGCTATTATCAAACTGCTCTACTTGATCAACGCTTTGTTCAGATTGCTCTATGTTCCGAGAGAATGGAAATTCGCCGAGATTATAATGGTCCCGAAACCAGGTAAACCGCTAAATGAGAAGAAATCATATCGGCCTATTTCCCTATTGCCGGTTATCTCAAAAATATTTGAAAAACTGCTTTCCAAACATCTACAGCCCGTAATCGACGAAAGACGTCTCATTCCTGACCATCAGTTTGGATTTAGAATGAAACATTCTACAATTGACCAAGTCCACAAAATAACTGACGTGATTGAGAAAGCTCTGGAAGAAAAAAAGATTTGTTGTGGTGTATTTCTTGACAGTTCACAAGCTTTCGATAAGGTTTGACACGAAGGCTTGGAATATAAATTGCAACGACTACTGCCACGGCAACTCTTTTTAATCTTACGGTCGTACCTCACCGAGAGACTCATTCGTGTTAAGCACGGAAACGATTACTCTGACTTCAAGGAGATTGCAGCCGGAGTCCCGCAAGGAAGTGCCCTTGGTCCAGGTCGTGAAAAAGGCAGGAACTTTCATTGGAATTTAACCTGTCTAAAGTGCTACATTTATTTTCAATCACATACCAACATCTTTTTCTATAATCACGATTGTCGTAAGCGAAAATAAAACTGCTGTATAAGCACTGGCTTAGTTGTAGTATTAATTTTGAAGAGATGTGTTTTTTTTAGTGAGTAAAAATCTCACAGTACCATAAGCACGCGTCGTCGGGCCTTATGGTGTCTTTAGAAGATTTTTCACCTGCTCTCGGCAAAAAAAAAAAGTTGCTTTCTCAAAGATTTCAACCTTTCATAACCAAGCTACTGCCAGTGTTATGCCTTCGCAGTAATGTTCACAGAAGCTTGACGCAATTCATACACTTCGCACCAGAGATGGGCTAAGTCGTAAATTTGCATTAGCAGTTATAACTGTGAATGCGATTTTTTATTGAGTGTGAATGTAAGCTGCTAATGCTAATTCGTAATTGAGTCATATATGGTATACCTGTCCGGGTATTTTGTCTGATAAGCGAATGTGTTTCTTCCATAAGCGAGTTTTCATTTTATGGTGCAAGTGCCCCACATCATTTTACAACTTCTAAATTCCTACCTATGTATATATTTATGTACACGTATGTACGTACATTCATATATCGTTTCATAAAAAAACTTACTCGCTCACCAGGGCCCCCGATGAACTTGCTGAAACTAAAGACACATTAGGATACTTAATTTCAATGTGCTTCTTTAAATTCGTTGTACAAGTACTGGAACTCCCGCTACTATATACGAACTAACCAAACTTTCAAACCAGCTGTGACTGCGATATGCAACCTTATGAGTTGGTTTGGTGCTTATTGGCGTATCATAAAAAGCTTCGCACACACAATGGCACATGTCCGAAAAGAAAATTGCATGAGACGTTCAGCAGATATCGTGGAAAAAGGGTAGTTTAGTTTTATAAATTTACTAGCTGACCAGTGCTCGCCTTGCTTCGCCCGCATTTTAGTTGACGGTTATTTACTTGTTGAATACAATACCGAAAATGTGTAAACTCAATTATAACTTCCCCCGTGTGAATCCCACCAGAGCATACGCAAACCCGCTTCCAACACACAATTTATTTTAAATTCATTAAAACATTCTAAAATGTGGACAAACATCTAACAAAATGGAAAAATATTGCAACAGTTCTACGTCTACACATGCATATGCATCACAGCACCAAGTCGGACGGGCTGGTGAAGCTAAGCTCAGGCAACTGTGGGGGTCACAGGTGACGGATAGTGTACGGCCTGCGTAAATGCAGGTAAGCTGCGAATACCCAATAAGCAGTCCCCGACCAAGAGCGGCAGAGAAGGAGGGCGTGGCTGAAAAGGTCAAAGGAACCCCTATGAACTTTCTGTGACAAGACGAATAAGCACCGTCTTCCATGTAAGTGCTCCACACCCCATACGGTGGCTGCGAGGGATACAGAATGGAGAAAACGGCGAGATCCGGATGTACCCGCCACACCGTGAAACGTGCAGCCTCCTGCCCTGGATGAGAGGTTGCATATATGGTATTATAAATATATTATACATTATTATACCGAGAAGAACTACAAACTGTTCTTTCTTTACGATGACTTGGTCATCAGTACCAAAACCAATAAAAACAAGAAACATTAAGACCGAGCCCAGTAAGGTCTTAATAATGGCATACTGGATAATGAATTGGAATGAGAGCTATGAGGGCTGACGTTTGTAGTATTCTGTTACCTGAGTAAGTTGGAGTGAAATCCGGTTGAAATGGCTTTCAGGCTAATGCTACGAGCGCCCCCGTCCCGTTAAAACCTTGGCAGGCCTCAAAGTACGTTCAATGTTTCGTCACCATTAAGTTGGTGGTGTAGGTGCAGATGTAACATTCCTGCTTGGCACCGATCCGGCTCTGACACAATACCTCATAAGGGGTTGTGCCAACCCTCGCATGGCCTCCCTGCTTGCACAGATAACCATGGGATCCCTGGGTGACTACACATTCGAGCATTGATAGCGGCTTTGAGTGGAGACCTACTAGAAATGATTACAAACAAAACAAACAAAAACACCGGAGAAAATACAGAGGAGACGAGGAAAAGGGGAGCTTAAGGATGCTGAGGTCACCAGCTGGCCAAGTAGCATCAGCACAAAGACACACGGAACGACGCGAGTCACCTGCAATAAGAAACGTGACGGTCGAACCATCCGCCCGGCAATCTGATTTCCACAAGCTAGGTGAGCAAATTAGGGGGCTGGTAGAAATGCTGGAAGACGGAAAAAGGCGCTCAATTCACCAAGCGATGAGAGATGCCATTGAAAGCATCAGAGCTCTCTATGAGCTCTCGGCGATCCAGCTGCACGACGAGAAGGCAAAAGAGGTAATTCGTTAGAACAACTTCTCACAAACTTCGCCGTGGCTAAAGTCAACTTTAGAACCCAAGAGAAGGCAGGCTGCAGCCAGCGAACCCCCGGAGCCAAAGCGGAAAGAGGTACATCCGGCAAATGGTGCTACAGACAGGAAACGTACGGAGCCAAAGCGGAAACAGAAACATCCACCTTTGGCAAACACCAAGCAAAAGGATGCCGCAGCTGCCGTTGAGACCCCAGTGGCCACAGATAAGCGGGCAAACGCAACCACAAGCAAGCAACGGGCAACAGGAGAAAATGAGTGGTTAAATGCCTCCAGGAAGAAGGTCGCCAACGCAGCCATAAAGAGTCAAAAGCCCATCAGAGCGGCGAGCAACGAGCAGACTATAGGCCGCGGCAGTTCCTGGTCGAAAGTTCTCAAAAAGAACAAGAAGGATGAGAAGAAGCCAGGCAAGACCGCCAATGAAAAAACGCGACCGGACGCAATAGTGGTGGCAACCAAGGGTCAACTTTCCTACGCCGAAATACTACGCAGGGTCAAAGCAGACCCCAAGCTCCACAACTTGGGGGAATCGGTCACAAAGATTAGGAGAACCCAGAATGGCGACCTGCTGTACCAGCTACGCGAATCTGGTGACAGCACCGAACTATTTAGGAGCATCATCGGTGAAAACCTTGGCGCAGAGGCGGAGATCCGCACTCTAATACAGAGATCCACGGTCGAAATTAAAGACCTTAACGAAGTCACCACTAGGAGAGACATCTGCGAAGCTATCAAAGCTCAGTACAACATTGAGGTTGCCGAAGCATATGTGCTCAGCCTTAGGAAGACCTACGGTGGCACGCAGATCGCGACAGTGTGCCTACCGACAAAGAAGGGGAACGAGCTGCTGGAGTCCGGCAAAATCAAAGTCGGCTGGGTGAACTGCCGTATATGTGTTCGAAAGGCCCTCACCAAATGCTTTAGATGTCTGGAGTTTGGCCACACGGCGCGTCAATGCAAGAGCGAGCATGACCGATCCAAACAGTGCAGAAACTGTGGAGAGGAGGGCCACATAGCCAAAGAATGCAAAAAGGACGCATTATGCTTCTGGTGTAAGACGGTCACGCCAGAAAACGCCGGACACGTAGCTGGTAGCAGCAAGTGTCCGGTACTCAAGAAGGCACTGGCCAAATTAATGTGATGAATGTCGTCCAGATAAACCTAAACCAGTACGCCGCCGCACAGGACCTTCTGGCGCAAACTGTACGAGAGAAAAGGATCGACGTAGCCCTAATAAGCGAACCGTACAAGCCCATAAATGGAAGTAGCTGGATAGATGATACCACAAAAAAAGCCGCGATATGGACCTGCGGGAGCTATGGTCTGCAGTCAGTCGGCCACCAGGCTGACGTTTTCGTATATGCAAGGATAAATGGTGTGCACTTCTATAGTTGTTATGCGCCCCCCAGTATAACACTGGCGTACTATCTAAAGCTACTGGACGACATCGTAGCTGATGCGCGGGGGAAACACCCAATGATTATTGCTGGAGATTTCAACGCCTGGGCTACTGATTGGGGCAGTAGAACCACAGACGCAAGGGGAAGAGCTCTCCTCGAATGTTTCGCAGCACTGGACATTAGTCTGGCCAACGACGGTACAGCGGAAACGTTTCGAAAGGCAGGCAGAGGGTCAATCATTGACATCACATTCATGAGCAACTCTCTCCTGCGGAAAACCAAATGGCGGGTCAGCGATATGGATATCTTAATTAGTAAAATAATCACTGATAATGCTTTTTTCCAGTTTTCTTTTCTCTAGAAGAGATCGTACACTGAAGATCAAAACATAATCATGGGATAGCGCGCCCATATACTCACACACACATACTATTGCGACGATAGCCATTGCTGCATGACTGCTGGCCGTGGTCTTCACTGAAGGAAATTTGTGGGTCATGATTTAAAACAAAAATGATTTGATTAATTGTTTTTAGCATTGCTTGTGAAGAACAGGTGAAAGGGCCTCAGCATTTGTGTCTGTAGTGACAGTCAGGCTGCGCTTAAGGCCTTGCTTAACCCTTTAACCACTTCTAAAATAGTTCGTGAAACCAAAAACTCTTTGAACTCGGTCGCAAGACTGAATTCTCTGTCTCTTATCTGGGTGCCAGGTCACATTGGGATCTTGGGGAACGAGATCCCCGATGAGATTGCTAGACAAGGCTCAGAGGAGGCTTTCTCAGGTCCCGAACCGGCGCTGGGTCTCCCTGCGTCCTCAGTTAGGTCTTCCATTGACGATTAGATCTCTCACGAGGACGATTGCGTGTGGCATGATTCTCCAGGATGTAGGTTGACTAAACGCATGTTCTCGGACGCCTGTGTGTAAGAAATCAGCAGCATTCTTGCTGTCTCTCAGCAGGAAAGATTGTAGACATCTTATTGGCGTCTTGACAGGCCACTTTACTTTTGCCAAGCACCTTAACGTGTTGGGCTTAAGGGACACAACAATCTGTGACGCTTGTGGAGAGAGCGACGACACCGTAGAACATTATCTCTGTGGATGTCCGGCCTTTGCTCGTATCAGGTGGCAGATCCTCTTTGCTGATGTGGTGAGTGCTGGTACTGTAACCTCCTCATCATTAAAGTGCTTGCTTGGCTTTCTTCGAAAGACAAGGAAATTCCAATAAAATGGGTAAATCAGGGTTTGCTCTCTGAAAGCCAATAGACCAGTCGCGGTTGAGTGCTCCACTCGAGCATTTCCTATCCCGAAAAAAGAAAAAAAAAATGCTTACGGCCCAGCCTTGCCCATTCACCAAAAATATGAAGGTTGCTAGTTTTAAGATGCATAGGAATCTTATGGGGGAGACTATAAATTGACTGTGACATTACTTTCGAAATGTATTGAAAGTATAAATATACACCATGGTGGTAGTCCAGTTTCTAAATGCAGCGTATATGTCGGTGTATTTTCTGGTGGTCTGAACATTTAATTGAGGAAGTATGTAAGAAGTTCTTCAATCTCTTCAAACTCCCAAATTCCACACACTTGTGCCGCGTAACACATTATTGATCTCGTGACATCTTTGAAAATTGTATACTTATTGTGTACTAGGCGCAATATTCTTTTTGCTTAAGACACCTTTCCAGCTGCAAATTAATTGCGCGTTTAGATTCCCTTAGCTTCTCCTGGAGGTGCTTTTTAATAAATTACTGTGTAGTGTTGTTTAAGCGTGAGTCTTTTTTTTTTTTTTTGTAATCTTCATAGATACTAGTGGCCCGAGTGCTACTAGCATCCACGATTCGCAAACCTGATTAATCGATTCCAGGAATACGCCTACATACTAAACACACACCCTACACACTTCAACCAGTCTCCCCGCGGGACTGGTGTTAGGTGTTACTTCGCAGGGTTGGTTAGCAAATGAAGCTATTCGTGTTGTGTCACTAAGGCTTTCCTTAGCCTTTCCATTCTCCGTAGCTCATTTTGTACAATGGTTATAAAAACATGTTTCCGCCGAATTCTCCTCCGACTGAAACATGTGATCGAGGATTAGCGTCGGACTGGGCAGAATAGTTCTCCATGCCATAAAGCTTGAGCAATAAGATACTGCGTGCTCGGTATCTTTATCTTCATATGGGCATTCGGGACAAAATGGTGAGCTGTTATGTCCAAACCGGTGGTGATACTTGCGGTAACCACCATGGACAGACAGGAACTGCGTAAGGTTGTAGTTGCAGTCTCCATGTTTACGACTTAACCAGTTCTAGATTGTCGATATAAGTTTGTGTGTCCATCTGCCTTTTATTATAACATAGCTACCGCTATCTTTTCTTCAGTTTTGATCACCGTAATACAATTGGCTTGTTGTTGGACCAAGGATCTTCTGTTATACATCCATTTGCAGGGATATCGATGGGGGCCATTCCAGCTATAACAAAGGCGGTCTCGTCTGAAGTGATTCGAAAGCCGCTGATTGTCCGTAGCGCACAGAGTCTGTATTTTGACGATAGTCTCCTTTTGGTTTTCTTCGTTCTAAGTGCCTGCGCGCAGACTGTGGCGACATATAACAGAACTCTGGAGAATATAAGCCTTTTTGCGTATCCAGATCCGCCAATGCTAGCCAGTATGCGCGAGGGGTTTGACATACCTGGCCAACTGGCCAAGGTTTAACATACCTGGCCAACTCTCATATGTCTCCAATAAATACGATCCCAAATCTACGGAACGGCATCGCTATCGTGAACTAGTGTTCTCAAAAAAAAGATATGCTTCTCACATCTATCGAGTCCATAGAAGACCTGGATGAAGCTGCGTACCACCTTAACAATATACTGCTTGATTCCTACCACGACAGCTGTGTCCCAAAGACACATTTTAGCAAACGCAAAGTGCCTTGGTGGAATGACCAACTGGCGGAACTTAGGAAGACAGTCAGAAAACTCTTCAACTCTGCAAAGCGAACGAAGAGGTGGGACGAATACAGGTTTGCTCTCACAGAATACAATCTAGTATTGAGACGATCTAAGCGAGCTGCTTGGAGGAAATGCTGCGAAACAATCGCTGACATGCCTACAGCGGCACGAATCCATAAATCGCTCGCAAATGATCATGTCAACTGTGTAGAGTTACTGAAGAAAAATGACGGAACCTACACGACAGACCGTGTGGATACACTTAGAACCTTACTTCAGGTACATTTCCCAGGCTCGTCTCTTAACACATCTCATGTGTAGTCGAACACAGTTAACCACAGGGTTTATGTGGACAGTAGAGTTAATAGTTTATCTGGAAAAATATTCAGTCCAGAGAAAGTTGAATGGGCGGTAGGCACATTCAAACCTTTTTTAAGCCCCCGACGGTGACGATCTGTTTCCAGCACTTCTTCAAAAGTCAATTGACCTCATCCTGCTGGGGTTGACAGCTTTATTTAAAGCCAGCTACAATTGGGGATACATACAACCCACCTGGAGGCAGGTTAATGTGGTTTTCATCCCCAAGCCAGGCTATAGGCCTAACGAGCTGCCTAAATCCTACAGACCTATAAGTCTAACATCATTCGTCCTTAAGACAATGGAGAGACTCATAGATATCCATATTAGAGACTGGTTAGATCTGTCTAACCCTCTGCACTCGAATCAGCACGCATACACGAAAGGCAAATCTACAGTAGGTGCGCTTCACTATCTCGTCAAAAAGATAGAGGGAACACTCAGTTCAAGGGAGATAGCCTTGTGTGCTTTTCTTGACATTGAGGGCGCGTTCGATAACACTGGTTACGACTCGATCGCAAGGGTGATCAGTAGCAGAGGTATCGAAGAATCGACCAACCAATGGATCAGGGCCATGCTGGTCGATTCATTACTTCCTCCTCTGGGGGAGTGTTGGTGTCCATAACTGCAGCCAAAGGTTGTCCTCAAGGCGGAGTTCTTTCCCCCCTGTTATGGTCTATAGTCATCGACAACTTGTTAGTAGATCTTCACAGATCAGGCTACACCACCGTCGGTTATGCTGATGACTTGGCGGTTTTTATCAGAGGTAAACACAGCACGACAATTTCCAACGTCATGCAAAGTGTATCTGCACTCTCAAGTTGTAGAATGGTGTAACAAAGAAGGACTATCCATCAATCCTAGTAAAACCGTTCTGGTGCCTTTTACAAGGAAGGTAATCAAAGGCACCACACTAGTTTATTCCAGCGAGGTCAAATATCTTGGTGTAATTCTTGACAAACGTCTTAATTGGAATTTACATATCAAGTCCGCCACTGAGCGCGCTACTAGAGCACTGTGGGCCAGTAAACGCCTATACGACAGAACTTGGGGTCTCTCTCCTAAGGTGATACATTGGTTGTACATAATGATGGTTAGACCCATTATCACATATGCGGCCATCGTCTGGTGGCCAAAAACTCTCCAGCAGACAACGGCAAACAAGTTGCAGAAGTTGCAAAGAATTACCTGTCTTGGCATTACAGGTGCGATGCGCACCTGCCCTACTACAGCTCTGGAAGCTATTGTTGGGCTTACACCCTTACCAATCTTCATTAGGAAGATGGCTGCTAGATATGCCATCAGGCTGCGGCTAGATCACGAGTATAAACCAGGTGACCTTGTGGGACATTGAAAGATACTCAACTCAATCCCTAAAAGAGACATGTTCTGCACTTTACCAGATATTATGGTCAGGCAACACTGCTTTGGTAGGTTATTCGAGGTTGAAATATTGGACCGTGAAAACTGGTCCAATGGTGCTCCAACACTGGACCCTAGAAGTCTGGTCTGGTTCACCGACGGTTCGAAGATGGATTCTGGAGTTGGAGCTGGGGTTTTTGGACCCAACACAAAGATTTCGGTACCTATGGGTACGACTCCCACTGTATTTCAGGCTGAAATCCATGCCATTGAGATTTGCGCCAGACACAATCTCCGCAAGGGGATCAAAGGCCCTAGAATACATATCTTCTCAGATAGCCAAGCAGCACTTATGGCACTGTCGTCCAACCAAATGGACTCCAGAACCGTGGAATGCTGCTACGATGCATTACAAGACCTTGCCAAATACAACAGGGTAAAACTCGGTTGGGTACCCGGACACCAAGGGATTGTGGGCAACGAATCTGCAGATGTGCTTGCTAGGGCTGGCTCAGAATCTGTGTTCATAGGTCCTGAACCTTATTGTGGCGTCAATTGGGCGACAGCTACAACGCTGATTAACGAATGGGAAAACGAACTTCGTCCAGACCACTGTACTAGTGTGCCAGGTCTAAGACAATCCAAACTATTAATCAAGCCTTACGCCTATAAGGAAATCCTTAACTTAGATAGGGAAAGCATTAAGAAGCTTGTGAGCTTTCTTACTGGCCATTGCGGCTCGAGATACCACCTTAACAAGATGAACCTGTGCCAAGAGAAGGACTGTCGGTTCTGTTTAGAGGAGGATGAAACCTCCGAACACATTCTTTGTGAATGCCCGGCACAACACTGGTTAAGGAAACCTATTCTCCACAAGGAGATACTTACTTCAGTGGAACTGAAATGCTCTGCTGCTAAAGACATACTCACTTTCATAAGGGAGGTAGTACGTCTGTTAGATTAACTCCAACCCTCCTATACAATAGATCTTTCAGGTCGCGGTGTCGTTGCCACGCGGGCATGGGTTGTACATGAGGAAAAAATAAATAAAAAATGCGCGAGGTAGCCCCTGCATTTGCGATGCTTTCTTGGTTAAATGGTCCACGTGTGTTTTGAACTGCAGTTTATTACCCAGCATTAAAATAAATAAATATTTGGCGCAACAGCTCTTTAAGTGCCAGGGCCTAGCTTCTCGCAACCACTCATGTTGTGTGCGTTATATTTTTCACACGAATGGAAGAGACCTACAGTTTTGAGAAATCTTTTCGAGACAACGATTATAGTATTTCGCCCCTTCATCTGTGTTGAATCTCAATTTCCTATTGTTAGAATAGTTCGTCACTATACGCAGCAAGTAATATGGTGTATCCATCTTGGCGAGTAATCTTCTAATAAACGACCACTTCGCCGAGTTAAATGCGTTTTTAACGTCCAGCATTACTACTACACAATACCTTTGTGCCGTAGAGCCATCTTTCCCCTTCGATGGCACCTTTTGTGATATCAACTACTGCTTTTATGGCATCTTAAGCGTGAGTCTATTTATGATGATTTGCTGGACATAAATGCCTAAAACGAGAGAATGACAGCTCGGTTTTGCAGTTGTCCATATCGTCTATTCTATATAAAGGAAAAACGCCCTTTATTTCCACCACTTGAAGTATATATTGATTCACTATAAAATACCTTTTTTTTTTTTTTTTTAGGTTGCGCCAGGGATGTGTAATCTTCATAGATACTAATAGCCCGAGTGCTACTAGCATGCACGATTCGCAAACCTGAGTAATCGATTTCAGGAATACGCCTACGTACTAAACACACACCCTTCACACTTCTACCACTCTCCCCGCGGGACTGCCGTTAGGTATTACTTCGCGGGGCTGGTTAGCAATTTATGCTGTACTTTCTGCTTCTCGACGTATTCGTTCTTGAATTCGAAGCTGCATTTGCACATGCGTAATAAACGCGCAAATTTCCATCCATTTTTCCTCAGATTGTACCATATGATCTATGAGGAATGGGGGACTGGGAAGTTCGTTTCTCCAGTTTTCAAATCGCCTACAGTAGAAGACTGCATGCTCCTGGTCTGGACATTCTGGACACAACGGAGAGCTATCGTGTCCAAACCGGTAAAGATATTTGCGATAACCTCCATGGCCAGACAGGAACTGCGTGAGGTGGTAGGTGCAGTTCCCATGTGCTCGGTTTATCCAAATGTCGATGGTGGGGATTAATTTATAGGTCCATCTGCCTTTAACCGCATTATCCCATCGATCTTGCCACACAGCTCTTGAAGCTGCTTTTTCTTCTTCTATAACCCTTCTTCTTTCGCTAGCCTCTTGGTGGCTCGAGCGTCTCCGATTGTAGATTCTCTGCATCTCGTTCGCGAGGATGTCGATAGGAACCATTCCTGCTATGACAAAGGCTGCTTCGTCAGAGATAGTTCTAAAACCACTGATGGTCCTTATAGCGCAGAGTCTGTAGGCTGATGTAAGTTTCCTCCTTGTTTCTTTGGTCGCGAGAGCCCCCGCCCAAACCGGAGCCGCATAAAGAAGGACTGAGCTGACAACTCTGGATAGTAGGATCCTCCTAGCGTATCCAGGTCCTCCAATGTTGGGCATTATCCTTGAGAGTGCTGCCTGAAGTCGTGACGCTTTTTTGCTCGAATAATCAACACGCTATTTAAACCGCAGTCTATTGTCGAGCATTACTCCTAAGTATTTGATTGCTTCTTTGGATCTGATGATTTGGGTCCCAACCTGTACATTCATATATTCCACAGATTTCCGACTGGTTATTAGAACAGCTTCAGTTTTGTGGTCAGCTAATTCTAAACCGGCGGATCCTAGCCAGCTTTTGATTTGACTGATTGCCACATTTGTAGCTGATTCTACTTCACTGATTTGTTTTGCTACTGTAACAACAGCGATGTCGTCAGCAAATCCAATTATATTCACTTTAGGTGGCAGTGGTAGTCGTAAAACTCCGTCGTACATTATGTTCCATAGTAATGGGCCCAGCACCGATCCTTGCGGGACCCCAGCTGTAACATCGTAGTACTTCACTCCTTCGTCGGTATCATACCTCAGTTTCCTGTTGGTAAAGTAGCTCGCCATTATCTGCAGCAAGTAAGATGGTGTATCCATCCTAGCAAGAGATCTTCTTATAGTGGGCCAGTCTGCCGAATTAAATGCGTTTTTGACATCTAGCGTCACTACTGCACAGTATTCCTTGGTGCCGTATCGCCATCTTTCACCTTCAATTGCTTCCGCTGCTATATTAACTACAGCTTTAATGGCGTCAATTGTTGAGCGAGACTTTCGGAATCCGAATTGCTGGTTGGACAAAGCCCCTTTCTCCTCCGCTATTGTGAGCAATCTGTTGTAAATGATTCGCTCCAGGATCTTTCCCATTGTGTCCAGTAGGCATATCGGGCGATACGACGATGGGTCTCCTGGGGGTTTGTTTCCTTTTGGCAATAAAACGAGGTGTTGCAGTTTCCATTGCTTAGGGAAAATTCCTTCTTCTAGGCACTTTTGCATTGTTGCAATAAAGATGTCTGGCCTTTTTTGAACAGCGGCTTTCACTGCTTTGTTAGGGATGCCGTCAGGTCCAGGCGTCTTGTTGTCACCTATCTTTCTGGATGCGATTGTCAATTCCTCTATTGTAATCACTGGAATTACCTCTGTAAAGTTTTCTCTGGTGATTGCGCACATAGTAGATGCTCTCCTTGGAAAAAGATGTTCTACTATTGACTTCAGCATTAACGGGCATGTTATCTGCGGGGAGTTGCCGCCCTTAAGCTTTCTCATCACCATCCTATACGCCGTGCCCCAAGGGTCTACGTTAGCTTCATCGCAGAGCTGTCTGAAACATCTTGCTTTGCTCTCCTTGATAACTCTGCTTAACTGTTTTCGCGCCAGCTTAAAGGACGATAGGTACTCCTGAAAGTTGGGTGTGTTTCGCGATCTTTGTACTTTGCGCCTTGCCCGTAGACACTCTGCTCTAAGTACCCTGATCTCATCGTTCCACCAGTAGCAAGGCAGGCGTCTTCTACTTGAGGCCCTCCTGGGCATTGATGCATCGCACGCCATGTTGATGGACTGGGTGAGGTGGCGAGCTGAATTTTCTGCCGATCCTCGGACTAGCGTGAAGGTGTCAACCACTTCCGCGAATGTATCTTTGTCGAAGAGCTTATCCTGCCATTTCGGACCAGTCGATCGCGGGCGGTGAGTGCTTCTGGCGTTACCGATGTCAATTATAACAGCTTGGTGGTCACTGTGGGTATAATCTTCACTGACTCTTCATTTAATTCCCCGCAGGATGGAGTTACTCGCTAACGTGATATCAATTATTGAGCCCATGCCTGCTCTGCGGAAGGTGTTAGCCCTACCTACGTTTGCGATGCCTACGTTGAGAGCTGCAAATGTTTCCAGGAGGGCATGACCCCTTGCGTTGGTAAATCTACTGCCCCATTCCGTCGCCCATGCATTGAAATCTCCGCCAATAATCACTGGAGTTCTTTCCCGAGCATCAGCCACGAGGTTATCTAGCATCTCCTGGTATTCAATTATAGTCCAGCTGGGCCGAGCATAGCAACTATAGAAGTGTATACCGTTGATTTTGGCCCGAACGAAACCCTCTGACTCTTCATTTGCATCCTGGAACGCATGTCTCCCACATGACCATATTGCGGCCCGCTTCGATCGATCACTGAGCCAGATGCTGCTGTTGTCAGGAATTTTATATGGCTCGCTGATCAAGATTACATCTGCTTTTTCGTCCTTGATGGTTTGTGCCAGGATATCCTGAGGTTAATTTGGATAACCTTCATGGTTTCTTGCTGCAGATCGCTTTCTTGAGGACAGGGCATTTATTGCCGCCGGCTATGTGCTTTGCATTTTCCGGGTTGACTTTCCTGCAGAACATGCAGGATGGTTCCTCGCTGCAATCTCTCGCGATATGTCCCTCTTTACCGCACCTCCTACAGAGTTTGGAGCGGTCTTCATCGCTCTTACAATGCTTGGCCAAATGTCCGAATTCGAGGCACTTGAAACATTTCTGTAGCAGCGTCCGCTCACGAATGCGGCAGACTACCCAGCCAATTTTGATGCGTCCTGCTTCCAATAGTTTCTTCGCACTTTCTGCAGGGAGATTAATTATTGCCGTTTGAGTCTCACCGTACGCCTTCCGCAAAGAAATGATGTCAGTAGTCATGACCCTGCCCAAATCGAATTGGGCTCTGATCACCGCGCATACGTCCTCCTTAGTAGTGACCTCGTCGATGTCTCTGATCTCGATCGTGGTACGATGGGTGAGCGTTCTGACTTCAGCCTGTTCTCCTAGAGCTTCGCCAATGACGTTTTTGTAATCCGTCGTTTTGTCTCCTGCTTCCTTCAGTTGTATCAGAAGATCCCCTTTTTTCGTTCTCCTGATTCTGGATACCGCCTTGCCCACAGCTTCCAACTTAGGGTCTGCTTTTATGCTTCGGAGTATCTGGGTGTAGGAAGCCTCCCCTTTCGCTTCGATGACGATGGCATCAGGTTTTGGTTTTCTGCCCTGCTTCTTTTTGGTGGCCTTCTTGCTTTTAACAGCTGACCAACCATTGTCTTCTTCTCGCATCGTATTTTTCTTATTACCAGAGGTACTGGCTTGTTTAGCCTTTGCCAAAGCCGTTTCTGTGACTTTTTTTGGCTCTTTTTTCTTATTTTCCTCATCTGAGGGGCGCTTCTGCTTGCGTTCACGTTTCGTGAACGGCGTGCTGTTCTCCGATGGCAGTCTCTTTTTTTTTGCGTCCTGAACAGGTTTGAGCCAGGGGGAGGTCTGAGAAGAGTTATTTCTTCTTATCACTTCCTTGGCCTTTTCATCCCGCAGCTGGATTGCCGAGAGTTCATACAACGCCCGAATGCTTTCTATGGCGTCTCTCATTGGTTGATGTATTGAGCGCCGCTTTCCGTCTTCGAGCATGTCGACTAGTTCCCTAATCTGCATGCCCAGCTTGTGGAAGTCAGGTCGATCAGGGGCTTTTTCAACCGTCGCCTCCGATGCCACCGGAAGTGCTCCATCTGATTGTCCCACAGGTGACCTCAGCATCACTGAGCTCCTCTGGAACGGGTCTCCTCTATACTCACCGTTGGTTTGACTGTTGCTTGTTTTGTTGTTGTTTGGGGTTTTTGTTTGTTTTGTATTCATTTCTTTTGGGTCCCCTATAAAATACCTATGCAGCAGTTACCGCGGGGAAATGATATTGCATTAAATACAAAATGTTAAACTCACTCAGGACTTTCCACAAACTTTTACCCGGTGGTCGAAGTGCCATTTCTTTTAAACAAAACGTACTCGTACTTCGTACTCGCACATTTCAAGGAATAAAAAACATAAGATATGTACTCGTACCTACTCGTAGTTACGAATTCTCTCATCCACATCTTTAAATTCAATTTTAAATGGGAAACATTAAACTTATTGCTTTTCTTTGCCATATTTTGATTTGGAATTCTCAAACTTCTTCTTTACTTTACAGTTTTCTGATTTGCATCCCCGAGACATTGAAGAGCTGTGGGGTACATTATGTCAGTTTTGGCCAAATAACCTGAAGGTCATCCTACGATACTTGGTCATAATGTCTGGAATGGCACCAACTGAACTTCTACCCTATGTAAGTCAAACAGTTTACCTTTTCTCTTTTAATTACATAACTAGAACGTACGGCTTTAATTATCCGTATGCTTGTGCAAATGAAACTGCTGTTGCTGCCTAATTGATTCTCATTATCGCTTGCAGGCAAAACGAGTTGCTCTCTACCTCGCCAGGACGTGTGCAGATCGGCTGTTAGACGAGTTAATGGCAGAGCTGCAAACAGTGGAAACCCTTAATTGTTTAATTGAGCGAACGGAAACACCTCCATTCTATCGACTAACGAGCATGAGAAAGGCCTCCAGCCATTCAGATGGTAAGACATTTGTTTATTAAAGCGATGAAATGAAGGAAGTTATATTATGATTTATACGTTATATTGAATTACAAAATAAATTGATGAAAAGAGGACCAACATTCAACTCACCGGGGATTGACAACTTGCAGGCACTAATGCCACACGCGCTATTTAGTTTTGCGAAGTAATAAACATGATGACTCTTTGTACCTTAAGCCCGGTATCCACAGTAATACATGGATGTGACACATGTATGTCATGTATCATTTGATTCGATGAATTTATTCTGACAACACGTGCGTGGAAACTCATTATAGATTTGTGTTTCGGAATTGTAAAAGAGAGGAAAACAAAAGCAAAACATGCTTATTGGGGATATCAGTGGCAAAAATTATTGCAATCCAAGAATATCCACTGTCCTTGGGGGAGCGCCACATTTTCCCGCTCTACAAAATCCCGCATGGACAATCACAAAATTTTAAGAATCCCGCAGCACAAAATCTCGCCTTCAGAACATCGACAAAAATCCCGCCCGGGATTGGTAACACGCGCCCTGAGCACCTACATGTGAGGCCGTCCTGTGTTTTTTTTTTTTTTTTTGTGTGCCAAGGGATGTGGTTCTTAGAAAGATAAGTACTAGTAGTCCAGGATAGCAGCATGCACCATTCGCAGACCCGAATAATCGACGCCAGGAATACGCCTACATACGGATCCTGTGGGCGCCGTGGCGTAAGTGGTGGGGTCATTACCGACCTTGATGGAGCAGCGAGCGTTCTCCATCGTCAGCCTGCACAGGCGGACAAGTTTGGCAGGGATGTCAAAACTAGACATGGCTCTATAAAGCTCTTCTCTATAGATGCTGTCATAGGCGGCCTTGAAATCGATAAAGAGGTGGTGAGTATCGATTTGGAATTCTTGGGTTTTCTCCAGGATCTGCCGAAGTGTGAAGATTTGATCGATGGTGGACTTTCCTGGCCTGAAACCGCACTGATAGGGTCCAATCAGGCTGTTGATAAAAGGTTTCAGGCGTTCACACAATATCGCAGAAAAGATCTTGTACGCGATGTTGAGGAGACTGATGCCTCTATAATTGGCGCAGTTGAGGGGGTCTCCTTTCTTGTGGATCGGGCAAACGATGCTGAGATTCCATTCATCAGGCATACACTCCTCTGACCAAATATTAGAAATGAGTTGGTGTATGCACTCTACCAATTCATCCCCAGCTGCCTTGAAAAGTTCGGCCGGTAAACCGTCAGGTCCAGCAGCCTTGTTCGATTTTAGCTTGGATATTGCTATCCTCACTTCGTTTTGGTCAGGTGGACGGAAATTTTGACTATCATCGTCCATGTTGAATGGTTCATTCTGCCTGACAGCGGGATGTTGGTCTTCGTCGCCGTTATACAGTCTGCAGAAGTAGTTTTTCCATATTCTCAGCACCGACTGTGATTCTACTACGAGGTTTCCATTCTCATCTCTACAGGTTTCTGTACGGGTATTACTTCTCTGACACGTTCTTTTTACCTTTTGGTAAAACTTCCGTACATTGTTCCTGGAGTATAGACTCTCGATATTCTCAAACGCGCGCTTCTCATGCTCTTTCTTCTTCTTTTGGAGAAGCCGATGTTCTTCCCGTCTCTTTTGCTCGTAGAGCTCACGAGCAGCTCTCGTCTTCCTTTGCAGCGCCGCTTTGTATGCCTCTTGTTTTGCTGCATGCACTCGCCGGCATTCTTCGTCAAACCAGGGGTTTCGCGGTGGTGGGCGAGCGAGACCCAGCACATCAGTCGCGGCGTTTCTGATGGCATGTTGGCAGCGTTGCCACTGGTCTTCGGCACTTGATGCTGGCGGTATAGGGGTGATTGAGAGATTTCGGGATACGCGTTCAGCGAAGAGTCTGGCGGTCTCTTGCGATTGTAGCTTTTCGACGTTGAATTTTCTCACAGTAATTCTTCTTTGTTGCTCAGATTGGGATATCCGCATTCGTACCTTGGCTACAACAAGGTAATGATCCGAGTCTATGTTGGCCGCTCGGAAGGTCCGGACATCCAGAATACTGGAGGCATGCCTTGCGTCGATCGCAATATGATCAATTTGGTTGATCGTGACATGATCATTGGACCGCCATGTCTGCTTATGAATATCGAGATGAGGAAACCATGTGCTTGCTATGGTGACATTTCGCTCCACAGCGAAATCAATTAGCCTTAGTCCGTTATCAGACGTGGTGTCGTGTAGGCTATGCTTACCGACTGCTCTACCGAAGACGTCCTCCTTTCCTATTTTGGCGTTAAAATCGCCCAATATGATCTTAACGTCGTATTTAGGACATTGCTCGTATGTTTTGTCGAGGAGCTCGTAGAAACACTCTTTGGAGGCAGGGTCCTTTTATTCCGTGGGGGCATGAACACATATTAGGCTTATGTTAGCGAATTTAGCCTTGATCCGGATCGTCATAATACGCTCGCTCACGTGTCGGAAGCTTAAGACTTCTTGCCTAAGTCTGCCGCGTATGACAAATCCGCATCCGAATAAGCGTTGCCTGTTGCCTCTGTAGCAATCACCGTAGTAGATGTCACAGTTTTTCATCCTCTTTTTGCCTGGCCCATCCCATCGCACTTCCTGGATGGCGGTAATATCTGCTTTATAGCAGTCTAGGGCCTCTGCTAGTTGTTCGGCTGCACGTGGTCTGTAAAGGGACAGAACATTCCACGTACAGATCCGAAGGTCGTTGTCCTTATTTCGTTTGCTGGGGTCGTCATTAGTTGGGTCATCCTTATCCGAGGCTTTTGGTTGTTTCGGAACCATGCGTTTTTTACGTGGTAGGGAAGTTACCCCGACGGCACAACCCCCAACCTGGAGGGCCAGTTCCTTAATTATTCCCCTAGGACGAGGGGCCGGGTACACCGGTGCCAGTAGTCCACTACGGAAGTATGAGCGCTGCCGTTGGCCCATTAAGGGCTCCTCCGCCACCATCTCTATTCCAATGTCCTGACATTGGAAATTCCTTACCGACCTCTGATCCGAATACGTCGAAGCAGCTCGCGCAAGGTATTCACTAAGTTCAACCTAACTGGAACTATAGACGCCACCGTTGACTCCGTCTAGGGAATTCGTCCGCTGCCGCCTGGAACAGGAAGAAGTGCTCTAGTGAGAAAAGCACTCACTCACGCTCTTCGTTTTTTGCTGGGTCTTTTCTTTGAGACCACATTTGTTTCGCGTGCTAGCTCTTCTTCATCCGTGTGATATTTGGGACTAGCTGCACGTGGTGGGGTAACTTCGCGTTCTCTTTGCAAAAGTGAATTCTTTAAGGCCTTGTTTTCCTCTTTTAGTGATTCTACCTCTCTCTTAAGCTCTTGGTAGAGTAGATCCATTTTATTTAGCTTAATACGGAGTTCATTGTTTTCTTCCTCAAAGCTATTACATTTCACTGAGTCCCGTTTTTCTTGCGCTTGCGCTTCGGCGGACTTCTTTTTCCGGGGACATTCGGTCTTGATGGTGGAGACCGAGTTACCCTTGAATTTCTCAAAAAGGGGTTTATTAAATGCAACAATTGGCTCTCCCCAGAATCCGTAGAGCCTACCTCCGAAGAGGGTGGATTTTCCAGAGAACCTGGACTGGCACCTGGGGTACTATATCTATTTGTTTTACTCATTGCATATTATGTATACGTTTTATCCCCGGTATACGAAGGGTGGATTTTAGTCGCCTCCTACGACAGGCATGCCTACCTCGGGTATATTCTGGCCCTTACCCGAAGGGGTAGGTCTTCTGACATGTCTGCCTACCAGACAGTGTTCTGTGATTAATTCTACTGTGGGCTTGTATTTCTTCTATTTGAAGACAGGAGTCTTTTAGTTCTCTTTACGCCCGTCAATATAAACGTAATTAATTGATCCACTTATTGCCTGCGACTGCTTGGGTTTTGGCGGACAAGCGAAGTTTTATCGTTTGTATTGGAGCTTGTATTGTGGGGTTTGTATTGTGGGCGCCGTGGCGTAAGTGGTTAGTGTGTCGGATCACTACGCATGAGGTTCCAAGTTCGAATCCCAGAAAACACCAAAAAGTTTTTTCACGGTCCCACCTCTCGCGAGCGTCTGACAAACATCCGAGAGTATTGTTGTCACGAAAAAGCTTTTCAAAAACGGCCTTCGGATACGGCACTGAACTGTAGCTCCCTTCCATTCGTGTGAAAAATATAACGCACACAATACGAGTGGTTGCGAGAAGCTAGGCCCTGGCACTTAAAGAGCTGTTGCGCCAAATATATATTTTATTTATATTCATGCTCGTAAATATTATTGAGCAAGAATGCTTGATATTTAATGAGTTCTCTTGGGCCATATTTATAAAATTCCGAAGGTACTCTATCTGATCCTGCTGCTTTTCCATCGTCCAATACATTCAGCGATTCCGTTACATCCCGTTCGGTTAGTGGCGTGTCCACAATGTCATCATGAAAACCCGGCGAAACATATTGATGTGTCTAGGGGCTTACAATTGTTGGATTCAACAGTTCCATAAAATAAGCCTGCAAGACCTATGGAGTTATAGCATTGTTGATAACAAACTTTTAGTCTTAAGTTTCCGGGTGAAGTTCCAAAATTTCGAAGAATTTGTGTGTCTGCGAGCCTTCGTTTCGTAGTACATCCTCTTTCTTTCCTTGCAAAGTATTTACAACTTGTTCGGAGTACTGCAACGTGTTTGGGCTGCCTCCAACTCTCCAACTTCTCAAAGAGGTTGATTCCTCTTCGACTGTCCTGCGTTACTTTCGCCTAAGGCGTTCCGCTGTTCTGCCTGCCTGGGTAAGGGGATTCCACTGCATGGCGTATTTCGCAATAGAGATGTCGTCGCGGCGTACGTTGTGTCCAATCCACTGCCACTTTCTCCTTCGCACAGTAATGTCTATAGGTTCTTGGCCCGTTCTCAGATAAAGTTGTTCGTTGCAGATACGACTGGATCAAAATATCGTCAAGTTGATTCTTAGACATTTGTTTACGAAGGTACTGCAAGTACTTCATCCATAAAGAAGGAGTACTGATTTTACGTTGGAGCGAAACAGTCGCAGCTTGGTTCTTAAGCTGAGAACATTGCTTTTCCAGACTTTCTACAGCATTCCGAACGCCTCCCCGATACTGTTGCACACATTCAGTTCGGTGCCACTACGGTCAGCCGAGACCACACTTTCTAAGTGTAGAAAGTTGTCTACTTTCTCGACTTTCTGTCCGACAATGTTAAGTTAGATAGATAGATAGATTGATTTATTCAGTATAATTCATATATTGTATAAAAACAAAAAGTGCTTTTCTTAAATCTATGAAAAGCATGACTTGAATAGCCGCCTGCCCAAGTTTGACAACATAATATATGTTCACAATTAAAAAGCTTCTTCAGTAATAGCTGTCCTGTACTTGGATGCCTTTTCGCAATATTTGTAAAGTTGAACCCAATTTGCGCCATTTAAAATCCTCACCATTTCTATTTCTTCTAAAATTCGCTTACCGAAATAATGTTGCCTGAACTCGCCTAGTATGGGACAGGTTCCAAGGAAATGATGTATGTTCTCCCTCTTCTGTAAGTTGCAAAGTGTGCAGTACACTGGCAAGTCTTTTCGACGAGATATATAGTTCAATTGCATAATTTCTCCTTTTACTTTAAAAATTGTTGATATCATTTCCGCTTTATAATCATCATTAAAATAATTTTTGTCGCCGAGTCGATGATTAAGTCTAGCATAGATTTCCCTATGTACAGAGTTTTCAACTTGTTCGATGCTGTTTTCGTGTAGTTTATCGGCCAGAATCTTAAGCAAATTGTATAGCTCTCCTTTTCAGCTTAAAACATTATTTAGGTTTAAAGTGAAGGTATGTTCAGAGGATTCAGCCAGCTTCTGCCATTCACCAAACCAGAGTATCTTCGCCTCTATCACATATATCGCAATCCGCTTTGCTAGTCTCTCTTCGCCCGTTGCCAACGATTTCAAAATGTAGTCAAAATGGAGTTTTAGGGCATCTATATATAGCGGGGGAAGTCCAGTTTCAACAATCAACATGTTGTTTGGTGTGCATTGAGGTAGTCTAAAAATCCGTTTAAGGAAATATCGAAGAAGTTTTTCGACGGTTTCGTACGATTTGTAGCCCCACACTTGCGCACCGTATAGCAAGATGGATTTTGCTACGGCTTGGAATATAATATATTTTACTCTCATGGATATTTTTGTCTTCCAGGCAATTTTTCCATGCAGCGCTGATGGCTGTCTTCGCTGCTGTTAACTTCTCCCTTAGATGGTGTTCCATGTTCATGTTGCTGGTGATATCAAGACATAGATACTTGTATGTTTTAACAATCTCCACTTTCTGTCGATTAAAAATCCAACTTTCGCCTCTCGCATATCTTCCTCCTCCTCCTCTGAAAATCTTTTCCTTCGATTTCGATACGTTTACCGACAGCCTCCAATCTTCACAGTACTTTTGCAGCCTGTTCATCATTCTCTGCAGGCTCTCAGGCGAATCAGCCAGCAGAACTAAATTATCGGCATACAACAGTACTTACTTATGTCCTGTATCCCCTTGTGGGTCCTAGGGCCTCTACTACGCCTACGCGCCATCGTGTACGGTTTCTGGCAATGTGTCTGAGTTCTCCCCAACTTTTCCCTAACTGCCGTGCCTCCTTCTCGACTGTTCTGCGCCATGTTTTCCGCGGACCGCCAGGTCTTCTGCCATCCTGAGTTAGAGGTTTCCATTGCATAGCATGGTTCGCTATGGAGCTGTCACCCTTTCGGAACGTGTGACCAATCCACTGCCACTTCCGCCGTTGGATAGTTGTGCCTATTGGCTCCTGACCCGTTCTCTCGTAAAGGTGTTCGTTAGAGATACGATTGGGCCAGAAAATCCTTAAGATATTGCGCAGACACCTATTAACGAACGTTGCAGCTTTCTGGTGATAGTAGTGGTCACTCTCCACGTGCTGCAACCATATAGCAGCACGGATTCAACGTTGGAGCGGAACAGTCTTATTTTGGTGCTCAAACTGATTGCATTGCTTCGCCATATTTTGGACAACATCCCGAACGCGGACTTTGCTTTGGCGATCCTGTTGGTTATATCCAGTTCGGTTCCACCATCGGTCGAGACAATACTCCCAAGATACTGGAAATCCTCTACTCTCTCTACCGGTTGTCCAGCAATGCATATTTGAGCCGATGAGTTAGTTCCAAGGCTGATGATTTTAGTTTTTGTCGTATTGATTTTCAGCCCGACGACACCTGCCTCCCTCTCCACATCTGCTGTCATTTGGTGGAGGTCCATAATTCTGTGGGAGAGTAAGCATACATCGTCTGCGTAGTCAAGATGTTTCAGTTGAGATGTAAGAGTCCATCGAATTCCTCCGTTTCCCGTCGACAAAGCTGCATGAAGCACATCGCTAATCACCAATAGGAATAATATTGGTGAAAGGATACAGCCTTGTCTTACCCCACTTTGGATCTCAAATTCCTCAGACAACCTCCCCCTGTACAGAACGTGACATTTGGAGCCTTCATATGTAGCTTTGATAATAGCAATTAGTTTATCGGGAATGCCTCTCCTGCGTAAGGCACGCCAAATAAACTCCCTGTTGACACTATCGAACGCCTTCTCAAAATCGATGAACAGCAGGTGCAGTGGCGATCGATATTCAACACACTGTTCGATGATAATCCGCAGGGTGTTGATGTGGTCGGCACAGGAGGATCCAGAGCGGAAACCTGCTTGTTCGGCATCGAGTGTGTCTTCGAGATGTTGTTTAATTCGCTCAAGGATGATTTTAGCTATTATCTTAGCTACAGCAGGCAGCACGCAGATACCCCTCCAGTTTCCGCACTCCAATAAATTTCCTTTCTTAGGAAGCTTGACGATCATTCCCTTTTTCCACTCGTTAGGAAAGCTCTCAGCTTCCCAAGCTCTATCTATAAGTGGAAGCAGAAGCTCAGCCGATGTTGTTGGCGCTGCTCGTAAGAGCTCTGCTGGAATACCGTCAAGTCCTACCGCCTTGTTGGTTTTGAGTGCCTTGATCGCGGTAATGATCTCATCTTTACTGGGAGTCGTGGTGCGTATTCGGGAACTTCTCACCTCGGGCATCTCAGTCTGATTTGGGAGCATATCGCTAGCGAATACACGTTTCAAAACCGTAGCAAAATGCTCTTTCCATCTCTTGAGCTGGTCCTCATCCGAAATGAGCAAGAAGCCGTCTGGGCTTTTCACTGGGTATTGGCTGGAGCTGCGACCACCTGTCAGCTCTTTCGTGATTCTGTAGACAGTCCTGCTGTCGCACCTCCGTGCAGCTTCTTCTGCTTCTGTAGCCAGCGCGTTGATGTAGTTGCGCTTGTCACGTCGTACGCTACGCTGAACTTCTCTCATCTTCATGCGATATAGGGACACTAGCTCGCTTCTCCATGCTGCTGGGGTAGCTGCAACGCGAGCTTTCAGCTAATTACGTTCGTCAATCCGTCTACAGGTATTCTCGGAAAGCCACGCCCTATGTCTTCCCTGCGATCGACCGACAATTCTTTCAGCACCAGATGTAAAAACATTTTTCACAGCACACCAATGGTCTTGGATGGTTGCGGGCATTGAGCTGCTGATTGCTTCCACACCTTGCGAAAAGTGCTCCCTTAATTGTTGGCGCACTGAGGGATCACTAAGTCTATCGATGTTGAACCTGGGCATTCTTGTGTTGTCGTGGGATCTTCGAACTGTAGCAGTGCGTAGTTGGAGAGTAGCTATCATAAGATGGTGATCACGTACTATCCCCACATCTGCCCCTCGTCTGTTTCGGACGTCCAGGAGACTGCTTCTAAAGCGGCGGCTGATAGCAAAATGGTCAATTTGGTTGGAGGTTGCTTGCCTGTCGTTGGAAACCCAGCTGACTTTGTCGCAGGTCTTGTGCTCAAACATGGTGCCACCTATCACAAGGCGGTTGGCATTGCAGAAATCCACAAACCTTTCGTCGTTGTCATTGCGGTTGCCTAGTCCATCCTTCCCGATTACATGTTTGAGCCTTTCGTTGTCGTTGCGTTCCTTGGCATTCAAATCCCCCATCACTATGACAATGTCTCCATTTGGTGTTGTGTTGAAGACGGCGCTTAAGAGATTGTAGAAGCTCTCCTTTTCGTCCTCAGACGAACTATTCGTTGGGGCGTAACACTGTATGATGGTGACGCGTCGTACTCTAGTCCGGAAAAATACAAATATTTGGCGCAACAGCTCTTTAAAGTGCCAGGGCCTAGCTTCTCGCAACCACTCATGTTGTGTGTGTTATATTTTCCACACGAATGGAAGGGACCTACAGTTTACTGCCGAATCCGAACGGCGATTTGAAAGGTTTTTTTAGACAACAATACTCTCGGATGTTTGTCAGACGCTCGCGAGAGGTGGGACCGTGAAAAAACTTTTTGGTATTTTCTGGGATTCGAACTTGGAACCTCATGCGTAGTGATCCGACGCACTAACCACTTACGCCACGGCGCCCCATAGTCCGGAATCTGGCCGTCAAAATCCTATCACCATGAGGCTGCCAGGAAATCAGGCCCTTGCGTGCTGTTGTTGTTAGCAGTAGTCCGACTCCATATTCTCGCGGACTTCCGGTTGGTCTTCCAGAATAGAGTAGTACAGTGTTACGCGTTGGAGACTGGTACTCGCCCGCTTCTAACCATCTTACTTCACTTACCCCCAAAATGTCCAATTTATATCGCATGAATTCCTTTTCCAGTTGGAGGAATCTGGCATTGTAAGGACCTTCTCTTCCCGAGTCGAGGAGCGTCTTTACATTCCAGAAACCTATCTTTGTCCGGGTACAATAGCCAAAAGTCGTCAACATGTGATCAGTCCTTATCCGAGGCATAGTGTCGGTTTCAGTAGCGAGCTGGTTTCAGTAACGCAGGTTGTTGGCCCACGTTACCTAGCCTAGAATCAAGGCCCTAGACAACCCGCACTTACAATTTTGGCCTATACGTATAAGGGTTTATACGTATAGTTGCCCGGGGACCACCACTAGGAGGTAAAGTAAGCACTTCATCACGAACTTGATTGTTGCGCTACTGGCCCAAGCCAAATTTTGGGCAGTCAGTAGTTTCCCGATCAATCGCAATGCAGGTCCCCAATACAACAGTACCTTAATGCAAACTCCACCGATTTGAATACCTCCAGGTAAGACCTCTGTTATGTCATCTATATACATCGCAAATGCTAATGGACTAAAGTTACAACCCTGCTTAACACCCGCTGTAGCATCAAAGAAATTTGACAACCGCTTCCCATCCTAAACTGCTGAAGATGTTCTCTCATAAAGAGCAATCATAAAACTGAGAAATTTTCGGGAAAGACCGCGATTGCAAAGTTTGTAAAATAGTGCGTTTCTATCAACTGTATCAAAGGCTGCCTTTAGATCAACGAAGAACACGTACAGCTTTTTCCTCAATCGGATGAAATTCATGACTACCGTAGAAAGAACGAAAATATGGTCGGCAGTAGAGTAATTTGCACGAAATCCAGCTTGAAACTCACTCAGCAAACGATTCTGTTCTATCCAGTCCTGAAAACGTTTGGTAAGAATACCCATTAATATCTTCAGTGAGGCGTTTAGAAATACGATGCCTCGATAGCTTTCAACACTGTTAGGATCTCCTTTTTTATATATAGGGAAAATAACAGATTGCTTAAAATTTTCTGGAATGTCACTTGTTGAAAATATTCTGTTGTATTCGTCTGTGAGAAGCTCCAGAAATTCATCGTTTGCATATTTGTAAAATGTTAATGGTATACCGTCCATACCCGAAGCTTTGTTGTCCTTTCATCGATATAGCCATCTTTTAACTTCTTCAATTGTGATGTTGCAATCTAAAAGCTCATTCTTATTGTCTGGAACAGTATACTGAAATTTAAGGCTATCTCCTGATGATGAAGGATTAAGATGTATTCTAAAAAACTCCTCGAGCTGCCTCGCATTTACTTTTACTCCAATTTTATGTTTTGTGTCATTTCTCTTTCTGAGCAACTTCCAAAACGTGGACGAATCCCTACATTGAGATATGACATATGCTGTGCTATTTAGATATATTATTCTTTTCGCTTGGCATTTACGTCGGAATTTGTGGTTGACATACAGATACATTTGCTTGTATGTTAATTCGTCATATTTGCGGTATAGGTCCAGTAGTGCAAAAGATTTCTTCCTGAGCCTTTCGCAATCTGTATCGTACCACTTCTGCTTTCGAACCTGTGTACCACCTCGGACTACAGGCAACACATATGCGTTTTTGATTGTCATTTCTATATCTTTTATTCTCCACCCTGTGTTTCCCTCTGTTTTTGAATCTCCCTGCTTAAGTTCACATTATACATTTCTTTTAGGCACTGCTTCCATTTCCACCTTGGCAATAAATTTAAATCTTCGAGGACTTCGCTATCTTCCACAGAAAGTTCAAAGGTAGTAACTATTGGTAGGTGATCCGAAAAGTTTTGTGATTGAACTTTAAAATCGTTAATTAAGCGATTCCAGATTCCTCCACTCAAACACAAATCAATAACTGAACTACCCTGCACACCTACAAAAGTGTATTCGCCTTTTGGATCGCCAACCGAGCAGCCATTACGAATTGTCAATCCATATTCGTTACAAAATTCTATCAGCTGGCGATCTTTAGTAATCCAAAACCACATCTTTAGATTTGCGGCAAAGTAGCGTGTTATACTCATAATCTGACATGGTACAGTGGGGCTGAGAGTCATTCGTTCTTCCATTGAAATCGCCTATCAGGAGGATATCATTCTGGTTACACAGGTTGTTAATTACATCCACCAGTGTCCGCAAATCGCGCCCCCACTGCGGTCCTTGTGATTCGTTTAGGTATACAGGCATAATGTAAGGGCTCAGTCGCGGAGCATTTGTTGTTTTGATGTGTATGTAGTTGTACCCATTTGTTTCAGCATATTCAGTTTCTATGTAATTTAAATTCTTTCTGTACCCATAAAGGCAACGTCCGCTGGCACGTCCCCTAATGCTACTTCTAATTCCCGGTCTCCAGCAAAGCTTGTAATCTTCAAAAATATTCTCAAAAGTTTGTTCATTACCTTCTAATAAATGTGTTTCAAATAAGAAAAAGAATTCAAATTTTTGTACATACTTAAAGAAATCAGAATATATACGTTTACTTCGCAGACCGCAAATATTATAACTTAAAATTCTAAATTGTTTTTTACTAGCTAAATTATTGTTTAAATCTATATTTGGGCAGACGGAAAGTTCCTAGTCTTGCCGCAAGACATTGCCGACCTCTGTAGACGTTGACGGTTGAATTGGCTGGTTTGAATCTTTGATGATCCTTTGTCTGGTAGATGGCGGTAGTCTCGGCTGATGGTTTTTTGCCGTCTTAGAAGCTGATTCTTTGACAACCTGGGTACTAGTGTTGTTTATGATTTGTGAGATCACAAAATTACCATCGTCTTTCCCACATTTAAGACCATGAATGAAGCTCCAAGTCAACACTATATCTTCTACGTGCAGCCTATCATCTCTTAAGTACACGTTTGCAGTTGGATTTTTCGCCTTGATAGCATTCCTGATCTCCAGTAGTTTTGCGCGTTTTAAAGGGATGTTTCTGGGGAAATCTCTCCCCGTGCAGGGACGGGTTAAGAATATCACTGCAGCGCCCCTCCCCCCCCCCCCCCCCCCTCCCCCCCAAAACCAGCGCTTGTCGTAAAAGGCGACTAAGGGGACAAATCAGATCTAGGCAATATAACACCCAAGTGAGCCTAGCGACACATATACTACCTTAAAGACCCTCCCACAAGTGTGCATGCGAGTCCGTGGGTTGACACGACTGGAGATCACCGGTGTCATAGAAGAAAGATCAAACAATACTAAAACAGGAGCACGCACGTGTCAAACAATAAACACCATCGCAATATGGTGCACAAAATTGTATTGCAAAACTGTATCATTATGGTAATACTTGCAAAAAGGAAAGGCACTACCCCGCCAGGCACTACCACTGCTGTGCATGGTACTGATCCTGGACCGAGCAGAAATGTTCGGGTCAGAGCTATACGGATTCCGGGGGCTAGCAAAATAATGAAACAGTTTGGACGCAATTTGAGGGTCGCGAGTTGGAACGTTGGAAGCATGACCGGTCGACGTTACGAGCTGGAAGAGATGATGAATAGAAGGCGGGTGGACATCTTGTGTGTCCAAGAGACGAAATGGAAAAACACCGGCAATCGGGCGCGTTTCTTGGACGTTAGAACAAAAGATTACAAGATGTTCTACTACGGAACGGAAAAGGCTAAGAACGGAATCGGTATCATCCTTGCGGCAGAGCTACTTGGTAACGTCTTGAGCATTTCGAAGTCCAGCGACCGTTTGATGTCTCTCAAATAAGTAATACAAGGAGAGGTGTGGAATATTGTCAGTGCATATGCTCCCCACGATGGGTACAATCAGAGAGATAAAGATGCATTTTGGCTAGATTTCCACAATCTCCTTAAAAACATCCCAAAGGAAGAATTTCTATTTGTTGGAGGAGATTTGAATGGACATGTCGGGAAATCAAACGAAGACTATGAAGACTGCCATGGAGGACTAGGATATGGCACCAGGAACCTTCCTGGTGAAGACATCCTAAGCATGTGGAAATCACACGGTCTTATCGTGTTAAATACCATGTTCATCAAACAAAGCCGACACCTGATCACTTACAGCAGTGGTGGAGATGAAACTCAGATTGACTACCATTTGGTAGCCAGTTTCATGAAGCCCCGGGTAAAAGATTGCAAAGTGATCCTGGGAGAGGCAATCGCTCGGCAACACCGTCTCATGCTAACAGAAATTTTTATGAAAACACCGAAGAAAAGCAAACAAACAAGGGTCTCTGAGAAAATCAAGTGGTACAATCTGGACAAAGAAAAAGGCGAAGCTTTTGTTTTCGTAATGAAAAATTACCTCTCTCACACCATCAACGGAGCTGAGGATGAAGAGTGCAGAGCACAAAATATGTGGGATTCCCTACAGCGAACTTGCTTAAATAAGGCCAAATCACTGCTAGGAGCTTCAAAAGGCCACCATCAACACGCCAAAGAAACATGGTGGTGGAGTGATGAAGCTAAGAAAGTGATAAATGAGAAGAAAGCGGCTTTCAAAGCTTGGTCAAAGTGCCCCTCTAATAATAGTGACGAAAAAGCTCGCCTCGAAATGGAATACAGATGCTGCAAGAAAAAAGCGAAGAAGAAGTGCGCCCAGCTTCAAGCAGAGAGTACGGAGGGCCTGTATCGGGAGCTGGAGAAAATATTTTCCCCCGTTGCTGATGCAAACCAGGCTATCCAGGAGCTGCGAAGACACAATATGAACAAGAGCGCCACTATCTTCAAAATAGCCGCACAAAGAAGGAACAATGCTCAGGAGATTCGTTCGCCAAAGTTCATTAGCAATGCTCATGGCCAGCTTCTTGTGGATGACGACAAAATTCTGCAGAGGTGGCGACAGTATAGTGAAGAGCTTTTAAATGAACAGTTTCCCCGGCTATACTTTCCAAGAGCCACTTCTAACTGTGAAGAAATAGCCGACATTACAGTCGAAGAAGTTAGTGAGGCGGTCAAATACTCCAAAAAACGAAAAGCGGTTGGGCCAGACGAAATACCCTCTGAGTTCTGGAAAAAGATGGGAGACATCGGGTTCAGATGGCTCAGAATTCTTATCTCCAAATTCGTGAGAGGTGATCCAATGCCGAATCAATGGAGGGAAAGTTACCTCCTCCCTGTATACAAAGGGAAGGGTGATACGCGAAACTGTGATAACTACCGTTCGATCAAGCTGATGTCACACACCATGAAGATCGTTGAGCGGGTATTAGGTGGCCGACTGCGAAAAATAATACGGCTATCTGATGATCAGTGCGGGTTTGTCTCGGGTAAATCAACCACAGATGCAATCCAAAGTATAAGGATCATAATGGAAAAACATCGTGATTCCTTAAGGGATTTGCATATTGTATTGGTTGACTTTGAAAAGGCATTCGACAGACAACCACGAGATCTGATATGGGTGGCGCTAAGACATCGAGGGGTTCCAGAAACCTATGTACAGATGATCATGGACATGTAGGAAGGAGCAAAGACAAGAGTAAGATGTCCCGCTGGAGTAACCGAAGAGTTCCCAATCAAAGTCGGGGTACACCAGGGAGGCGTTTTAAGTCCTTTGCTCTTTATTACAGTCCTTGATTATCTGCTTGAAGGTAAATTGATGGACCCCAAGGTACATTAGTTATTCTTTGCTGACGATGCAGCCATCATAAGTGAGGATCCTACATCCCTGCAACGAACACTTGATGTGTGGGTGGACGCTCTGGAGGGAGATGGGTATCGCATTAGTTAAAAAAAGACAGAGTACTTGTGCTGCCCGTTCTCTGATCCACTCAGGCCTATTCCAGACATTTATTTGAATGGAACAGTGCTTCCCAAGTGCGAAAAGTTCAAATATCTGGGATCTATAATCAATAGCAAAGCAACTTGTGATGACGACATCAATCATCGTGTAAGCGTAGGGTGGATGAAGTGGCGAGAAAATTCCGCTATCTTCTGTGACAGAAAAATGCCCCCTAAGTTGAAAGGAAGGCTCTACACCGCAGTTGTACGTCCAGCGCTCACATACGGTTCACAATGTTGGACGATGTACAAAAAGTATGAGAGTAAATTAACGGCAGCTGAGATGAAGATGCTTCGCATGACAGCAGGAGTGACCAAGCTTGATCGAATAAGAAGTTCGAAGATCCGTGGAAGCTTTCACATCAAGGAAACCATCGTACAAAAATTAGAGCGCGACCGGCTCAGCTGGTATTGCCACGTTTAAAGAAGAGATCATTTGAACCCTGTTAAAAAGGCAATATCTATGCACGTTCCAAAGACATCGCGATGTAGGAAAGGCAGGCCTATAAACGCCTGGATCAGACAAATGCGACAACATCGGCATTTCATTGGCCTCAGTAACCGAGTGATCCAAAATCGGCAGGCCTGCCGATATTTTCTGAGGTCAAATAGGCGAACCCCACAGGCGGATCAGTAGAAATGCAGTGAAGTGGGAGGGCTGTGATCCCTTGTTTTCGGATCATAGCCTCGCTGATAAAAGGAAGAAGAAGAAGTTTCTGGGGAAATCTCTATGGACTGCTATTCCGACCTCTCGCAGAGCTCTTGATGCACGCAGAATCTTCAAGGCCGGATTCCTGGAATCCAATCGCACCAGAAAGTTTTTAGTGACCGGATTATTTGATCTGATCGCAACAATGTTACTCTCGGGCAAAGTAGATAAAAGTTCACCGTGTGTTCTACAAATTGCTTGGATTTGACTCTTTGGTTCAACATTGCTGCCACTCGGTATCCGAAAAATCAGGTTGCATTCGTTTATCTTCATTTGGCTGGATTCCATCCGATTTTCGAGCTGGTCGTACCTTTCTTCTAATGCAACGACTTTCTTTGTTAGTGTTTCGTTATTGTTTTTAAGCTGCTTAATTTCGTCGTGTAATTTTTCCATATCTGAGAGCCTTACAACATCTTTGAGAGACTCCTTTATATCGTTGAGGTTTATCTCCAGAACCTCCTGCATAGCGTTTCGTAACTCGCTCATACCAAAATCGCTGGGCATTTTTCTTTTGTTTGGATTTAATTTGTCTGGTGAAGTTTCTTCCAATTTTCTCTTAATCATCTATACACAATGGATGAGGTTATGTGCAAATTCGTATATATACGCTACGAGTCGTAGAGTGGCTAACTTGACTTAAATACAAGGACTTACAGATATTCTAGTTTTACTCTAAAGCTGAATAGTTTATGATGTGATTGCGATACTTTATGGTTTTAATACGTGTTTGTTTTTCTATCATTTTTATCTTTTTTATGGACCACAAAACAAAAACTGATTGCCGGTTGTACAGGGTTGCCAACCTTTTCAATGTTAAGTTGAGCGCGGGTGTTAGAAGTGCTCAGGACTTTTGTTTTGGCTGTGTTTATCTTAAGCCCCACTTTGTTTGCCTCAGCTTCTAGATTTTGGGCCATCAGCTCAAGGTAAATTATCCGATGTGAAACTAGGCAAGCATCGTCAGCGTAGTCGAAGTGTTTAAGATAAGTTGTCATAGTCCATCGAATTCCATTGTTACCTTCCGTAAATGCTGCACAGAGAACATCGCTGATGACCACCAAGAACAACAGCGGTGATAGTATGCACCCCTGACGTACTCCACTTTGGACTTCAAAATCCTCCGACACCTTAGCATTGTGTAAGACGTTACACTTACTTCCCTTGCATGTAGTTTTGATAATAGCTATGAATTTTTTTTAGGATGCCGCTCCTTTGCAAGGCTAACCAGATAGCATCTCCATTCAAGCCCGAAGTCGAAAAACAGCTAATTTAGTGGAGACCTAAACTAGATGCACTGCTCTATTATGATCCGTAAGGTGTTATGTGGTCAATGCAGGAGGATCCAGCACGAAAGCTTGCCTGTTCGACGCCGAGAATTGAATCGAAATGTTCCTTAATGCTTTCTTGTATGATTCTAGCTATTATCTTGGCTACGGTCGGTAGAAAGCATACGAGTATACCTCTCCAGCTTCCACAATCGATCGGATTTCTTTTTTTCGGAAGCTTGACGATCATCCCTCTTTTCCATTCCTGTGGGAATTATTCATTTTCCCACGCTCTTCGTATGAGCGGGTGTAGCAGTTCAGCCGCTGGGAATAGTTCGGCAGGGATGCTCTTAATACCCACAGCTTTGTTTTTCTTGAGGGACTTGATTGCTGCTGTTATTTCAGTTTTACTGTAAGGTCCGTTGCGAATTTGGGAATTAGTTGCTTCGGAAGACTCATTTGGGTTTGAGATCATATCACCATCGTCTAAGTGGTTAAGGACTGTAGCGAAATGATCTCTCCATCTAGTGATTCTAAACTCTTCACTGGATGTTGTTTGGAGTTCCCACCACCAATGAGTTCCTTGGTGATGTTATAGACAATCCTACTGTAACACCTACTTGCTGCTTCTTCAGCCGTTGAGGCAAGTGAGTCGACGCACTAACGTTTGTCTCATCTTACACTACGCTGTACTTCCTTCTTTTTAACGCGATATTGGGCTTCTAGCTCGGTACTCTCTACTGCTGAAGCCGCTGCAATCCGAGCCTTGATTGCTTTATGCCCATCGATCCATCCCAGGTGTATGCCGATAGCCATGTGTGGTGATTATTCTGCCTTTTACCGACGTATGTAGGTGTGTGTCCTAGTTGCAAAAACATTTTTCAAAGCTTTCTAGCAGTCATCCACGCTTTCCTGCATTGTGCTGCTGATTGTTTCTGCTTCTAAGGCAAGATCTTCCCTGAATTGTTTACGTACGTGCAGATCCCTAAGCCTATCAGTATTGAACCTGGTGAAGTATAGAATAACGTGTAAGAGAATCAAAATGGTTGTATTTCTTTTCTATAATTTTGTTAAAAACTTTTACTAACTTAAGACGTTTGCTATATATGTGTGTGTACGAGTGTATTTCTGTATTTTATAGGACAAGCTGCAGGAATAAATGATTCTCGCATTCAGGACTTAGCGGTAGAAAAAGGAACTATTCACACTAAGCGCCACAGCGGTGAGGATCCTATTAAAACCGGGTAAGTACTAATTAACACCGTTATTGCTAAAATTTTAAATAAATTTGATCCAATTAAATATTTTATCGTAAATAAAGTCTAACTACAAGCGGATTTAAAAAAAAAATAGTGCCTACCTTAATAAAAAAATATATAGGTATGCATATATGATGGAAACAGCCCATAAAGCTGCTCTTCTCGCACTTATTCCTGATGTGTGTGATATGTTTTTCGCACGAATGGAAGAGACCTACAGTTTTGTGCCGGGTCCGAAGGATAATTTCATTTTTTGAGAAGCGTTCGAATGGTCTTCTTCCTCTTTATCCTAGTACGAAGTCGCCAGGAATTGCGGTCCTGGGTAGTCATGTCGTCAACTTATGCTCTCCTCATTGTATTATTTACTAGGGTCATCCAAGAAAGTCGGGGTCTGCCAGGTCTCCTGCTTGATGTTCCGATTTCCATAACTTTCCGTGTCATATGTTCCGCTGGTCTTCGCATGTCGTGGCCGTACCATCTCAGTCGGCTTTCTGTGATCTTTTCCGCTATTGGCTTTATTTGAAATGTACCGCGGATATGATCATTACGTACTTTGTCAAGCATCGTTACACCGCCCACCCATCTCAACATTTTGTTTTAGTTTGTTAGCTTAATGGCCAACATTCGGCGTCATACATCATGGCTGGTCTAAAGGCGAACCCCACAGGCGGATCAGTAGAAATGCGGTGAAGTGGAAGGGTTATGATCCCTTATTTTCGGATCATAACCTCGCTGATAAAAGGAAGAAGAAGACATCATGACTCGTCTAACAGCGGTTTTGTATACCTTTCCTTTGATTCGAATTGGCACCCTTTTATCACACAAGACCCCCGATAGCATTTTCCATTTCAACCATCCGATGTTCGTGCGATGGTCAACATCTTCGTTGATATTTCCGTTCTTAAAGATCATTTAACCTAGGTACTTGAAGCTAGATACTTCATTTAGTGGGAACCCTTCCAAGGAAACTGTGACACCTAGGGCTGAATGGTCAGAGAACTCGCACCTCATGTAATCAGTTTTCTGTCTACTGATGCATAGACCCGTCTACTCTAAATCTATTTGCAACTCGTCAAGCATCTTTTGGAAGTCTTCTACACTTTCGATTATTAACACTATGTCGTCCGCGTAAAGTTTGTTCCAAGGGGTGGGTCGTTGAGTTTCAGCTGTGAGATGGTTCTTTACGATATTGAACAATAGCGGACTAAGTGCTGAGCCTTGCTGAACTCGGACTCCAATCTTGAAATTTCCACTGGTGCCTGCTGATCCTCTTGACACGGGTTGAGATGTCGATGTACATATCTTTGATCACGTCTATGTAGTGCTCTGGAACATGCTGTGCTCTGAAAGAGTGCCATATAAGATCTCTTGGGACCCTGTCGAAAGTTTGTTAAAGATCTATAAAAGCGAAATTTAGGTTATTTTTAGTTTTGCGATACTTTTCTACAAGGATTCGAATAGAATGTATTGCATCAGTCGTTGATTTTCCTGGTACGAATCCACACTGATTTTCAGTGATTTTAGTAAGCGCCAACAGCCTTTTACGTACGACTCTTTACTTATATCCTTTAACCCCTCGGGGGCATAGGACGCCAACCACACCTAAGCGCCATCGTGTTCGAAGTTCTGCAACGCGTTTGAGCTGCCTCCAACTCATTCCTAAAGAGATCGATTCCTTCTCAACTGTTCTGTGCCACGTTTGCCTAGGGCGCCCCGCTATTCTGCTTGCCTGGGTGAGCGGATTCCACTGCATGGCGTATTTCACAATGGAGTTGTCTTCGCGCCGTAGGGTGTGTCCAATCCATTGCCACTTTCTTCTTCGTATAGTAATGCTTATAGGTTCTTGGCCCGTTCTCAGATAAAGCTGTTCGTTAGAGATGCGGTTCGGCCAAAAAATCCTCAAGATGATTCTTAAGCATTTGTTTACAAAGACTTGCAGCTTCCGTGTGTTAATGGTGTCCACCTTCCAAGTACTGCACCCATAAAGCAGCACTGATTCTACGTTGGAGCGGAACAGTCGCAGCTTGGTTCTTAAGCTGATAACATTGCTTCTCCAGATTTTAGATAGCATTCCGAACGCAGCTTTAGCCTTCCCGATTCTGCTGCACACATCCAGTTCGGTGCCACCGCGATTAGCCGAGACCACACTTCCTAAATAAAGAAAGTTATCAACTTTCTCGACTTCCTGTCCGGCAATGTTAAGTTGAGCGCGGTTGTTAGAAGAAGTGCTCAGGGCTTTTGTTTTGGCTGTGTTTACTTTTAGCCCCACTTTGTTTTCCTCAGCTTCTAGATTTTGGGCCATCAGATGAAGATCCATTATCCGATGTGAAAGTAGACAAACATCGTCAGCGTAATCTAGGTGTTTAAGGTAAGATGTCATCGTCCAACGAATTCCATAGTTGCCTTCCGTCAATGCTGCACGGAGTACATCGCTGATAACCACCAAGAACAATAGTGGGAACAGTATGCACCCTTGACGTACTCCACTTTGGACTTCAAAATCGTCCGATACCTTACCATTGTGCACGACGTGACACTTACCGCCCTCGTATGTAGCCTTGATAATAGCTATAAGTTTTTCTGGAATGCCTCTCCTGCGCAAGGCCAACCAGATAGCATCTCGATTCAAGCTGTCGAAAGCCTTCTCGAAGTCGATAAACAGTAAATGTAGCGGAGACCTATACTCAACGCATTGATCTATAATGATCCGTAAGGTGTTTATGTGGTCGATGCAGGAGGATCCAGCACGAAAGCCTGCCTGTTCGACATCGAGAGTTTAATCTAAATGTTATTTAATTCGTTCTAGAATTATTCTAGTTATTATTTTGGCTACGGCTGGAAGAGCACATATACCCCTCCAGTTACCGCACTCCATCAAGTTTCCCTTCTTTGGAAGCTTAATGATCACCCCCGTTTTCCACTCTTTCGGACATTGTTCACTATCCCAAGCTCTCCGTATTAGCGGATGCAGCAAATCTGCCGATGTATTTGGCGCCGCTTGAACTAGCTCGGCAGGGATGCCATCAATACCCACCTGTTTGTTCTTTTTGAGGGTCGTGATTGCTGTTATTATTTCGGTTTTACTGGGAGGTACGGTGCGAATTCGGGAATTTGTTGCTTCGAATTCAAGATCATACCGCCATCGTCTAAAGTGATTTAGCACTGTTCTCTCCATCTAGTGAGCTGATCCTCATCCGAAATCAGAAGGTTACCGTCTAGACTTCACTGGGTGTTGTTTGGAGTTCCGACCACCAATGCGCTCCTTAGTGATGTTGTAAACAGTCCTACTGTCGCATCTACTCGCTGCTTCTTCAGCCCTTGAGGCCAGTGAGTTGACATATTGACGTTTTTCACGTCTCACACTACGCTGCACTTCTTTCTTCTTCGCACGGTATTGGGTTTAAAGCTCGGTTCTCTCTACTGCTGAGGCCGCTACAATCCTAGCCTTGATTGCTGTACGCTTATCGATCCGTCTCCAGGTGTCTGTAGAAAGCCATGTGCGGTGGTGTTTCTGCTTTTTACCGACATACGTGTGTGAGTCGCAAAAGCATTTTTCACAGCACTCCAGTGGTCATCCATGTTCTTTTCCAGTATGCTGCTGATTGCTTCTACTTCTAAGGCAAGATAGTCCCTGAACTGTTGGCGTACTTGGGGAACCTTGAGCCTGTCGATATTAAACCTGGTGATGTTAAGAGCGGTTGCTGTTGACGGATGCAGTACGAAGGCATAAATGAGCTACCATAAGATGGTGATCTCGTTCTTATCCGACGTCAGCTCCACGTTTGTTTCGGACGTCCAGGAGACAATTTCTAAAGTGGCAACTGATCGCAATGTGGTCGATCTGGTTGGATGTTCGTTGCCTATCAGTGGAAACCCAACTGATCTTGTGGCAGGTGCTATGCTTAAACAGCGTATCTCCGATGACTAGGCGGTTGGTATTGCAGAAGTCCACAAACCGCTCACCGTTGTCATTACGGTCTCCCACGTCGTGAACTCCCATCACGTGCTTAAGCGTGGTGTTATCGCTACCCACCTTGGCATTGAGATCTCCCATCACCATTACGTATCCCCATTAGGCGTTTGGTTGTAGGCGGCGCCTAAGTGGCTATAAAAATCATCATTTTCGTCCTCAGTCGCGTCTAGAGAATAATGATGGTAATTTTTCTAACTCTACTCTAACCCTACAGCTAGGTTCCAAGCTGTCAATATCCGGTCACTATTGGGTCTCCAGGATATGAAGCTACTACGTGCTGCTGGAGTTAGCATGAGTCCTACGCCGGAACTCCGTGCACTTTCAGCTGGTTTACCAGAGTAGAGCATGACAGTGCTTTTTGTTGGGGAGATATATTCCTCAGCATCGTACCATCTTATCTCGATCAGACCTAAGATTTCGATTTTATACCGTGCGAATTCGCGTTCCAATTGGATGAATCGGGCATTATAAGGCCCTTCCTTGAGTGAGTCCAGGAGGGTCTTAACCCTCGTTGTCCGTGTTCGATAGCCAAAGGTCGTCAACAAATTATCAGTTCTTATCCGAGGCGATAGTACGACTCGCTCCCATATTTTAAATGTGTGTGCTATAAGTTTTATAGCTCTGTAGTTCTCACCGAGTCGTACGTCTCATTTATTTTTATAGATGCTAATTGCATCCAGTTGCGCACTAGAGGTTGTTTGAGGTCCCAACCACGCGCCACGTACCGCGAGTAGGCTATCTACTGCGTCGTCCCTCTGCATTAGATTCGAAGACTCTGCAGGCCGGAGAATTGGTGTCCATTTACTTTGCGTGTCCTTGTCATCTTAAACGTCATATGACTAGGTCGATTTATTTATTTCGTATGGAAGAGTACAAAGAACACAGTGTAACGAATAAGTTGACAAAGTAAAATAAATTATACAATTAAAAGTCTTGCAAAGGATATGAAAGTTACATTATAAAATTGCACAATATTTCTATTTGTTCAAATATCAATATTTAAATTCTGCAGCCATTCAATTGCAGTTGGAGTTGCTTCGTAGAAATTCGCAGGGTTCCCCTGATATGCTCGAATGCTGCATTCTTGGACAATGTGCTTCATAGTTTGTCGGGCCGCTCCACAATCGCATCCTGGAGGAGGATGTCCCATCGATAGAGAGAATCACCACATTTACCAGAGTTTGTTTTAACCCTATTTAGTTTTGACCAGATGTGTCTTGGCAAATCGAAGCCAGGGAGCTTAGAAGATGGGTTTGAGATGTAGGCCATTGTATTATGCCCAGAGGATAACCAAGTTCTGTTCCACTCATCTTGGATGTTAAAGCCAAGACTCCTGCATGTTTTATAGCGGGGTTCCTTGACTTAAGTCTTGGTTGTGTGTGCTGCAATACACCAATATCATCGTGTATAATTAAATCTGGATTCGTCAAGATTTTTCTATAGTCCCACAGGGCTGAGTTTGAACGACGAAGATTAGGAGGTGCAATATTGCAGAGAACTGGGAGCCAGTGAACCGGGGTGGATCGAATTGTGACGGATATCAGTCGCATGGTGGTGTGGAGCTGGACGTCGATTTTGTTGACGTGGGCGCTCTTCAGCCACATCAGGGCACAGTATTCTGCGACACAGCTAGTACTCCTTGCGGGAGCCCATTGTTAAGCTTCTTAATTTTGCTCTGTTTTCCGTCAATGAAGACTTGTAGTATCCGATTCGTCATGGTGTTGTTTATGAGCTGTGCTATCGTCAGGCAGGATATGACTTTTAGAAGTTTATACGTAAGTCCATCCCTCTAGACAGTATCGTATGCAGCTGTCAGATTGACAAATGCCACAGAGGTCTTAAGGCCCTTTTCAAAGCCAGCCTCGATATGCGTTGTCAATGATAGCACTTCAGTAGCAGCCTCTCAAGTAATTTATAGCAATAGGGTGGTAGCTTTCGGCTTGATGTTTCGGCTTATTGGATTTCAGGATTGCTAACATCTTAGTTCTTTTAAAGGCTTGAGGCAGATTTCCTGTGTCCAAAATGTTGCTATAAAATTTAGACACCCATCTTCTTGTGTTATTGCCGGCGTGAATAATGAATTCTGGAAAGATCTCATCAAATGCTGCTGCTTTCCCGCTTTTCATTGATTTTATAGCATTGTCGACTTTATAGGCAGAAAAGCTATGTGAGAATGCGGACGGCACAGGTGTATTGCGTTTAAGTTCCCGCAATGCACATCTAATTAATTTTGTATGCACTTTGTCGACAGGCATGCGAGAGAGGTCTACAACGCGGTTCGCTATTGCGTCTGGGCTTATAGGAGTTGCGTCTGGAATTATAGGAGTTGGTGAGGCTGATGTTGAGTTGCTGGCTCCAAGTTTGCGGAGTAGGTTCCACGCCTTACGGCTGGAATGTGTGAAGTTCATTCTTTCCACCGTTGACGACCACTTCTGTTTACGGCTCTCGTCAAGGGACCTTAGTAATCTGTCAGCGATGTTAGGGCTGCCAGTATCTTTAAAATCCTTGAACAACCGTTCGCTTTCCTCGGACCATTCAGGGATATATTCTTTGCAGTGGCCCCGTGGAATGTGTTTTTTGGCAATAGATAGGATGATGTCAACAAATCTGTCATAGTTTTTTGCTGACGGAGGGACGAAGCGGAGGCAGGCATCGACTTCTCGGCTGAAATTGTTCCGGTTAGCTTTGTTAAAATTCCAACGAGGCTTTGGGACGGAGTTTATTAATGGGATTTGTATCCCAATTTCGACGATGACTGGACGGTGCTGGCTATGTGGGAAGTTCGGGAGTACAGTTCTCGCAGCAGGGACTGGGTGGTTATCAGAGTTCTTGGTGACAAAACAGAGATCAGGGTTGTAATCCTTTTTCCATCTCCGAGAATAAAACGTGGCCTTATCTTTAGCATCGAATACTAAATGCATGTTGTTGTTATCGGCCCAGTCGGCAAGTTTATTTCCATTTTCGTCGTTTGTGGTATACCTCCAGAGCTGGTGGTGGCTATTGAAGTCGCCTATGTAGACTGTTGGTTTATCGTAAGCTTTGAGAACACTGTTTGGCCAAAAAATTCCGGGGGGCTTATATAGATTCACTATGTAGGTCCCAGCTGTCTCTATGGTTACGGAATAAACGCAATCGTCGGAATTTGAGCTGATGAGTTTAACTTCGTCAAGGTTGTTTCTTGCATATGTTGAGACACCATAAGTAGGATGGAATATAGAGCCGATCACAGAGTACCCGTGGATGATGCCTCTTGACTGAAGTTCAACTTCTGATGATACGTGAGTTTCTTGAATGGCTACAATGTCAATTTTGTTGCTTAGAAGTAGTTTCGATAAGTGTTCGCATTTTAACCTACTTATGCTTTCGATGTTTTATTGACATATTCGGACAGAAGGGGCTATATGTCTCGTCTTTTTGTACTGAGACGTACAGGTTCTATAATTCATTTTCATTTGTCTGCAGTTAACTATTGTACTTAATTAGTTTATTGCTTGTGTATGTACTAGTAGCCAGGGGAGATTAACTGGTTTGGCTTCCGAGTTGATAGATCTTTTAGCGCTACCCAAGGTGCACCACGAGGAGGCGATCTATCATAGCACCCCCAACTATCGACTAGGTCGATGTCGCTGTACAGCTCATATAGTTCGTCACGAAATCCTCTCCTCCGAAACCCGTCAACGCAAACGGGACCTATTATCTTACAAGCATTTTTTTTATCTCGAAGCGACCAAGGAATAAAGTACATGTTTCAGTGCCGTAAAGCAGGACTGGGATGATCAGGGCCTTATATAGAGATTCCTTGCTTGTTCGAGATAGGGCTTTACTGTTGAATTCTCTTATTTGCCCAAACAAACCGCGATTGGTAAGAGTTATTCTTCGCTTGATTTCTGCGCTGGTATCATTGTTAGAGTTAATATTAGAGACGAGTTAGACAAAGTTCCTTACTACCTCGAAGTTGTAGCTGCCCACGTTGACATTCTGTCCAATTCGTCGGTGTTGATTGTCCCTTCTTGTTGACAGCATGTGCCGGTAATAGTCCACTACAGGAGTGTGAGCGCTGCCATTGGCCCATCAAGGTTCCTCCACCACCACCTCTGTTCCAAGGTTTTGACTAGCACTGGAAATTCCTTACCGACCTGTTATCCGAAAATGTCGAAGCAGCTCACGCAAGGTGTTCACTAAGTTCAACCTAACTGGAACTGTAGACGCCACCGTTGACTCCATCTAGGGAATTCGTCCGCTGCCGTCTGGGAAAAAAGAAGTTCTCTAGTGAGATAACACTCTTCGCCCCTCTCTCGTCTGGAGCCGCTAAGAATCCCCCAAAGGGGTTAGTTACCCATTTCTCGGATCAAGGTATTAAGAACCCAGCGGTCGCCACGTGAAGGTTAAGAGTAGGATTTGCTAGGCCTATTCTAAATGAAAACGCTTGTATTTTCATGTAATCGCATGCACTAACGTTTGATCACCATTACCCCACCACCACGTCTCATTATGAATCCTTAGTAACCCTTTGGATACTCCCAAGTGTTTGCTCGCGTTCTTTAGTTGCCAATTGTTATTTGCAAGAAAGTTGCGTATAATCCCAGTAACACTAGTCCCTTCCGCAGTGTTTAGGTCGCGCCATTTGATTATCAGAGTGAGCTTGGGTTTTCGTTTTTGAATACACCATTCTACCCTGATGTCAACTACCAGGAGGACGGCGTTGAGTGGTGAGATTTATTTATTATGTATTTTAGAGATTTGTATTGCGATTAGATGTTCCTCGCATTTCTCAAAGTGTTCCAAGTGTTGTCAAGTGTTCCTCGTTCTATATGTACTACCGAGTATTGCTCTTGCCAATGTGTCCACTGAAATCACCGCAGATCAGCTTTGTTTCGTCTAAAGGCAGACCGATGATGTTCAATAAATCTCAAACAGCCTGTTTGTTCTGTAGTCTATCACCCACTCGCCTACCAAAAAGCAAGCGGAGGACAATGTCGGTGTCGGTTGCGATGGCAGGTACATCCACTTCTTCTTCTTCTTCCTTTTTATCAGCGAGGTTATGATCCGAAAATAAGGGATCACAACCCTCCCACTTCACCGCATTTCTACTGATCCGCCTATGGGGTTCGCCTATTTGACCTCAGAAAATTTCGGCAGGTCCGCCGATTTTGGATCACTCGGTTACTGAGGCCAATGAAATGCCGATGTCGTCGCATTTGTGTGATCCAGGCGTTAATAAGCCTGCCTTTCAGGTACATCCACATCGTGGGAAAACTAGATTTCCCATGATGTAATTTATGCAAGTTGAGCAAATTATGTATTTGCACCTGTTTTTTTTTTTTTTTTTTATGTTGCGCCAAGGATGTGTAAGCTTCATAGATACTAATAGCCCGAGTGCTGCTAGCATGCACGATTCGCAAACCTGAGTAATCGATTCCAGGAATACGCCTACGTACTAAACACACACCCTACACACTTCAACCACTCCCCCGCGGTACTGCCGTTAGGTATTTCTTCGCGGGGCTGGTTAGCAATTATGCTCTAGTCTCCGAGGCCGCCTCTTGGGCTCTTCTTAGGGCTTCTGCTCTTCGCAGCGCGTTCTGCACATATACTATGAATGAGCAAATCTCCATCCACTCGCCCTCTGATCGTGTCATGTGACTTACAAGATTTTCTGGACTTGGCTGGTTTGCTCTATCTTCTGCAAAGCGTCTGCAGTAGAACACTGCATGCTCCGCGTCCTCCTCTTCGTTTGGACATTCTGGACACAGGAGCGAACTATCGTGGAGGTATTTCCGGTAGCCGCCGTGTCCGGACAGGAACTGTGTGAGGTGGTAGTTACAGTTCCCCCTCGCTCTCTTTGTCCATGATTTTGTAGTGGGAATGAGCTTGTGGGTCCACCTTTTGTAGAGCTGTCCCACCTGGTTTGCCACAGCGTTGCAGATGCTGCCCTTTCCTCCTCCTTAATCCTTTTTGCCTCTTGCCGGTTTGAGGGACGTCTAAGGTATACGTCCTGCATCTCATCCGCAAGAATGTCGAATGGGACCATCCCAGCTAAAACGCAGGCTGCATCGTCGGAGATAGTTCGGAAGCCGCTGATCACTCTGATTGCGCAGAGCCTGTGAGCTGATAATAGCTTCTTCCTGCACTCATTTGTCGCCAGTGCACCTGCCCATATCGGGGCAGCGTATAAAAGTACCGAGCTGACCACTCTGGACAGCAGGATCCTGCGGGCGTATCCAGGCCTACCGATGTTCGGGAGCATTCGGGAGAGTGCTGCCTGCATCAGCGATGCTTTCTTACTAGAATACTCGACGTGGGCTATGAAGCGCAGCCTGTTGTCAAGCATGACTCCAAGGTACTTCAAGGATTCTTTCGACCTGTTTGTCTGGTTTCCGACCCGGAAGCTGGCAAATTCCACTTTTTTGCGGCTAGTTATTAGGACAGCTCCAGTCTTGTGGGCAGCTAGTTCCAGACCGGTAGACTCCAGCCATTCCTTTATTCTTATACCTGCCTCATCCGTGGCAGACTCCACCTCGTGTACGTGCTTAGCTACTGTAACCACTGCGATATTGTCAGCGAAGCCAATTACTTTGACTTCCTCGGGTAATGTTAGTCGCAGAACTCCGTCGTACATAATGTTCCATAGGAGAGGTCCCAGAACCGACCCTTGCGGGACTCCCGCGGAAACACTGTAGTGCTTAACGCCATCGTCAGTATGGTATCTTAGCTTCCTATTGCTGAAGTAGTCCGTGACTATCCTCAGCAGGTAGTATGATGTATGCATCCTGGCCAGGGATTTCCTAATAAATGACCAGCTTGCCGAGTTGAACGCATTTTTGACGTCGAGCGTTACTACTGCGCAGTATTTCTTCGTCCCCCATCTCCACTTTTTCCCTTGTATTGCTTCAGTTGCTATATCTACTTCCGCCTTTATGGCATCGACGGTAGGGCGTGATTTTCTGAAACCGTACTGACAGTCTGACAGGGCTCCGTTTTAATCCGCCACCGCAAGCAGTCTGTCATAGATGATACGCTCTAGGATCTTTCCCAACGTATCGAGCAGGCATATTCGGCGATACGATGATGGTTGTCCGGGCGGCTTATTGCCCTTTGGAAGCAGCACTAAATGTTGCAATTTCCATGGTGTAGGGAATACCCCCTCCTCTATGCACCTTTGTATCGTTGTTAGAAAGATGTCCGGTCTCGTCTCAACAGCCGCCTTGATTGCCCTATTCGGGATGCCATCCGGTCCAGGTGATTTGCTGTCTCCGATTTTTCAGCATGCCCCAAAGAGTTCTTCAGACGTGATTGCCGGGATATGCTCCATGCTGATCTCCCTCGTGATGGAGACCGTAGTAGTTGGTCTATGGGGGAATAGGTGCTCTACTATGGTCCTTAGCATTGCCGGGCATGTTAGTTGTAGAGACCTGCTGCTTTTAAGCTTCTTCATCACCACTCTATACACTATGCCCCAGGGGTCTAATCCAGCATCGTCACAGAGACGCCTAAAGCTCCTTGACTTACTCTCCTTAATGGCCCTTTCCAGTTCTCGCCTCGCCAATTTAAATGTGGTTAGCCGCTCTTGGAAATCTTGTCTGCCTCTGGATCTCTGAGATCTGCGTCGTGCTTGTAGGCACTTTGCCCTGAGCCGTTTAATCTCGTCGGTCCACCAGTAGCAGGGCTCGCCTCTTTTACTGACAGACCTTCTGGGCATTGCTGCGTCGCACGCTGTGGTTATGACCTGGATCAGCTGATGCGAAAGTGCCTCAGCCGATTCATTATGGGTGTTTAACATTTCTTCGAACATGTCTTTGTCGAAGAGCGTGTCCTTCCACTTTGGTCCTGTTAGGGTGGGACGCAGTCTACGTTTCTCCTCGCCGACATTAAATAGAATTGCCTGGTGGTAACTGTGGGTATAGTCTTCGCTGACCCGGCATTTGGTTTTCCGCAGGAGTGAGTTGCTCATGAATGTGATGTCAATGATTGACCCTCTGCCTGCCTTTCGAAACTTTTCCGCTGTGCCATCGTTGGCCAGACTAATATCCAGTGCTGCGAAGCATTCGAGGAGAGCTCTTCACCTTGCGTCTGTGGTTCTACTGCCCCAATCAGTAGCCCAGGCGTTGAAATCTCCAGCAATAATCACTGGGTGTTTCCCCCGCGCATCAGCTACGATGTCGTCCAGCAGCTTTAGATAGTCCGCCAGTGTTATACTGGGGGGCGCATAGCAACTATAGAAGTGCTCACCATTTATCCTTGCATATACGAAAAGGTCAGCCTGGTGGCCGACTGACTGCAGAGCATAGCTCCCGCAGGTCCATATCGCGGCTTTTTTTGTGGTATCATCTATCCAGCTACTTCCATTTATGGGCTTGTACGGTTCGCTTATTAGGGCTACGTCGATCCTTTTCTCTCGTACAGTTTGCGCCAGAAGGTCTTGTGCGGCGGCGCAGTGGTTTAGGTTTATCTGGACGACATTCCAGCTACGTGTCCGGCGTTTTCTGGCCTGACCGTCTTACACCAGAAGCATAATGCGTCCTTTTTGCATTCTTTGGCTATGTGGCCCTCCTCTCCACAGTTTCTGCACTGCTTGGATCGGTCATGCTCGCTCTTGCATTGACGCGCCGTGTGGCCAAACTCTAGACACCTAAAGCATTTGGTGAGGGCCTTTCGAACACGTATACGGCAGTTCACCCAGCCGACTTTGATTTTGCCGGACTCCAGCAGCTTGTTCCCCTTCTCTGTCGGTAGGCCCACTGTCGCGATCTGCGTGCCACCGTAGGCCTTCCTAAGGCTGAGCACATCTGTTTCGGCAACCTCAATGTTGTACTGAGCTTTGATAGCTTCGCAGGTGTCTCTCCTAGTGGTGACTTCATCAAGGTCTTTAATTTCGACCGTGGATCTCTGTATTAGAGTGCGGATCTCCGCCTCTGCGCCAAGGTTTTCACCGATGATGCTCCTAAATTGTTCGGTTCTGTCACCAGATTCGCGTAGCTGGAACAGCAGGTCGCCTTTCTGGGTTCTCCTAATCTTTGTGACCGATTCACCCAGGTTGTGGAGCTTGGGGTCCGCTTTGACCCTGCGTAGTATTTCGGCGTAGGAAAGTTGACCCTTGGTTGCCACCACTATTGCGTCCGGTCGCGTTTTTTCATTGGCGGTCTTGCCTGGCTTCTTCTCATCCTTCTTGTTCTTTTTGAGAACTTTCGACCAGGAACTGCCGCGGCCTATAGTCTGCTCGTTGCTCGCCGCACTGATGGGCTTTTGACTCTTTGTGGCTGTGTTGGCGACCTTCTTCCTGGAGGCATCTAACCACTCATTTTCTCCTGTCGCCCGTTGCTTGCTTATGGTTGCGTTTGCCCGCTTATCTGTGGCCACTTGGGTCTCAACGCCAGCTGCGGCATCCTTTTGCTTGGTGTTTGCCAAAGGTAAATGTTTCTGTTTCCGCTTTGGCTCCGGACGTTTCCTGTCTGTAGCACCATTTGCCGGATGTACCTCCTTCCGCTAAATGGAAATCTTGTCTGCCTCTGGATCTCTGAGATCTGCGTCGTGTTTGTAGGCACTTCGCTCATTTTCATTTGCACCTGTCGCATACGTGCTTCGTGTTTAGACGGATCTCGTTACTTAGACCCAAACAGAAAACGATAGCACCCAAAACGTAAGTTTTGTCAGTTGTGCTACATACATGGACACGATTTGGAGATATGGGCTGTTATCGGTTTCTATTTTCAGTGACACATTATTTCGCACATAAGTACGTATAAAGCAAAACAACAAACCCTTCACATATTTATTGGTACAGAATGCAGCCAACCGGAAAATGTTAAATGGCTAAATGATGTTCAAGGATAAATGAACAAAGGACGAGTAAATTGCTTTGCAGAGTTTCCCTTTGCAATGCAGTCTGTCCCATAACTTGATTAGTCAAATGTCCACCCTCGTCACATTCGTAAGTTTGCTCTCTCTGTCAACTTTTCTCTGTCTCCTTTTTTTCGCTCCATTGAATTCATCCTTGAAACTTTCCAAATGCAATTTCTTACTACGTGACAGACTGGAGGGTTCGAATTGATTCGTTTCTTATAAAATCAAACGACTATCCGAGAGTCGTTTAATTAACGCCCCATTCACGTCTCCCCAAGAAAATCGCTTCTCAATGAAATATTCATGTTCCCTAAATTGAATCAACCCTTCTTCTGAAATCGAACAATTTGCCTGTTTACCCTTTGGTGTTCATTGTGGAAAAAAAAAGAACGATTAAGGACGTCGTTGGCTTCTCAAGTCGACCTTTACAAATTTTGATAATGATGGTGGTAATTGAATTTTGTTCGTTTGCATTATGCAGAACCTGCAAGTCAGATAGCGGAATTCGAGCCTTCACTCAATCAAGTCGTCCACCAAGGGGAGCAGATAAGATTCGTGCTGCATCGGGTCCTTCAATTATGCCTCGTCCAGAGGATATTCTCATCAATGACCCTGAGGTATGAATGATAATGTATTCTGAGTATGGATTGTTATTAAAAGTTGTTACAGTTGCGTCAGGAGGAAAATGTTGAACTGCGTTCGGAACCGCCTGCTGCACCTCACCCACTTCCAATGCCAGAATATGGTGGTTATTTTGCACCGCTGACTGAATTCTTACCGGATGTTAGTTTACCGATAAGTGGATTCCATCGGTGAGTAATTACGACTCAATTAAGTGTAATAATGGGTTCATTATCTTTTTTTTTTCCAATGAACATTCATATTTTTAGATGTAACGTGGCTGTAATGCTTCTCACCGACATTGTGGTCGATGGTATTCCTGGAGTGGACTGGACGCTCCACTTACCCCTTATGCTGCATATTCTATTTCTAGGATTGGATCATACACGCGTCATTGTTCGAGAGCATTGTAAGCAATTGTGCATCAATTTATTGGTAAGCTTTTCGAATCTCGTCTGAGATGAAAATATATTTCTTTTGTTTTGAAATTCTTGTGTAGATTGTGTTGGCAGAACATAATGACCATTTGACGGTCGCTAGAATATTGCTTAACAGTGAAACTACAAAACTGGAACTTGGTTTATCCGTGCCGTCTTTGCCTGTAATTAGTAACAATTTCACAGGTATGGTCACTTTAGATTCTGTATTTCGAAAACTTACTGTTTGTACCTGCACCTACATATGGCCAAAGTATTTTAAAGAAAAATTAGCCAACATTTGGGTTAAAATAATGTGCACATACCTGAATGATTGGATATAGGCTTAATGCAGTGTATATATATATGTACATATTGAAAACATAAAGTTCTTACTTAGCCTAGGCCTACCAGCTCCTAGTCACACCTCCACGTTGGTGACCGCTGGGTGCCTAACCTAGTCTCTTGATCGGAGATTGGGTAACCAACCCTTGTAGATGATCTTGGGTGCAGAAGACGAGAGAGGGGGAAGAGTGCTTTCTCACTAGAGCACTTCTTGTTCCACACGTCAGCGGACGAATTCCCTAGATGGAGCCAACGGTGGCGCCCACAGTTGTAGCTGGGTTGGACTTAGTGAACACCTTGCAAGAGCTGCTTCGACGTATTCGGAACACACATCGGTAAGGAATTTGCAAGGTTAGTCAGGACCTTGGAATAGAGATTATAGCGGAAGAGTCATTAATGGACCAACGGCAACGACCATGACGACTGTTGTAAACGTAAGAAGGACAACGATCTTCTTGCCTGCACGTGAAATGTTAGGTCCCTATACGAGTACAAACCACGCGCAGTCGAACGATATTCGGAGCCCCTACACTGCCACAAGACAGACATTACTGCCATCCAAGAAGTGCGATGGGATGAGCCGGGGAAAGGAGGATGAAAAACTGCGACATCTACCACGGTGTTTGCTACAGGCCACAAGGACAGCGTCTATTCGGGTGCGGATTTATTATTAGAGGCAGACTTAAGTAAGAAGTCTTGAGTTGTCGGCATGTGAACGAGCGCCTCATGACAATCGGTATCAAGGCTAAACTCGCCAACATAAGCCATAAGCCTTCTCACGCCCCTCACGAGAAGATGGACGACCCGACGAAGGATGACTTCTACCAACTCTTGGACAAAACGTATGAGCAGTGCCCTAGCTACGACGTTAAAATTGTCCTAGGTGATTTAAACACAAAGCTAGGAAAAGAAAACGTCTTTAGCAGAGTTGTCGGAAAGCACAGCCTGCACGACACCACATTCGATAATTGATTCAGGCTATTCGACTTTGCGGCGGGACGAATAGTTGTCGTTGCTAGTACGCGGTTTGTACGTCTTGATATTCACAAGGGGACATGGCTATCTTTTGAACGAAAGACCGTCAACCAAATCGCTCACATTGCGATCGACGAAAGGCACTCTTCCAGTGGCTGGTCAAACGGTAGTGCATGCCATCATATGAAAACACAAGCGTTTTCACTCAGCTGAGGCCTACCAACTCCTACTCTCAACCTCCACGCGGTGACAGCCGGGTACCTAGTACCTTAATCCAAGAAATGGGTAACCAACCCCGTTTGGTGGATTCTTGGCGGCAGCAGATGAGAGAGGGGGGGAAGAGTGTTATCTCACTAGAGCACTTCTTCCTGTTCCAGGCGGCAGCGGAAGAATTCCCTAGACGGAGTCAACGGTGGCGTCTATAGTTCCAGTTGGGTTGAACCAAGTGAATACCTTGCGCGAGCTGCTTCGACGTATTCGGATCACAGGTCGGTAAGGAATTTCCAATGTTGGTCAGGACATTGGAATAGAGATGGTGGCGGAGGAGCCCTTAGTGGGCCAAAGGCAGCGCACAAACTCCCGTAATGGACTACTGGTACCGGTGTACCCGGCCCCTCGTCTTAGGGGAATAATTAAGGAACTGGCCCCCCAGGTTGGGGGTTGTGCCGTCGGGGTAACTTCCCTACCACGTAAAAAATCGATGGTTCCGAAACAACCAAAAGCCTCGGATAAGGATGACTCAACTAATGACGACCTCAGCAAACGAAATAAGGACAACGACCTACGGATCTGTACGTGGAATGTTCTGTCCCTTTACAGACCACGTGCAGCCGAACAACTAGCAGAGGTCCTAGACTGCTATAAAGCAGATATTACCGCCATCCAGGAAGTGCAATGGGATGGGTCGGGCAAAAAGAGGATGAAAAACTGTGACATCTACTACGGTGATTGCTACAGAGGCAACAGGCAACGCTTATTCGGGTGCGGATTTGTCATACGCGGCAGACTTAGGCAAGAAGTCTTAAGCTTCCGAAACGTAAGCGAGCGTATTATGACTATCCGGATCAAGGCTAAGTTCGCTAACATAAGCCTAATATGTGTTCATATCCCCACGGAATAAAAGGACTCTGCCACCAAAGAGTGTTTCTACGAGCTCCTCGACAAGACATATGAGCAATGTCCTAAATACGACGTTAAAATCGTATTGGGCTATTTTAACGCCAAAATAGGAAAGGAGGACGTCTTTGGTAGGGCAGTCGGTAAGCATAGCCTACACAACACCACGTCTGATAACGGACTAAGGCTAATTGAAACAACATGCCATCAGAAACGCCGCGACTGATGTGCTGGGTCTCGCTCGCCCACCACTGTGAAACCCCTGGTTTGACGAAGAATGCCGGCGAGTGCATGCAGCAAAACAAGAAGCATACAAAGCGGCGCTGCAAAGGAAGACGAGAGCTGCTCGTGAGCTCTACGAGCAAAAGAGACGGGAAGAACATCGGCTTCTCCAAAGGAAGAAGAAAGAGCATGAGAAGCTGAAGACGGAAGAAAATGACGGAAGTATTACCAAAAGGTAAAAAGAACGTGTCAGAGAAGTAATACCCGTACAGAAACCTGTAGAGATGAAAATGGAAACCTCGTAGTAGAATCACAGTCGGTGCAGACTGTATAACGGCGACGAATACCAACATCCCGTTGTCAGGCAGAATGAACCATTCAACGTAGACGATGATAGTCAAATTTCCGTTCACCTGACCAGAACGAAGTGAGAATAGCAATATGAGTCTAGGATGTCTTGAAGTAAGATTCCTAGATCAACAGTATCAAACGCCTTTGATGAATCCAGTGCAACTAGGACAGTGCGATCGCATGGTCGTTGTTGGTTAAGACCGTGTGTGATGTCAGATGTGTGTCGTGATCTCGAAAAGACCTGTTGCTGTACTTCGCAGTTTGCGGAAGCCGTTTTCATGTTCGGCTAGATGAAGTTCAGAATGAATCTTTGATAGTTTTAAAGTTTCGAGTATTTTCGTAACTGGAGTGAGAAGAGATATCGGACGATATGAAGTACCTTGGTCTGCTGGTTTGCCTGGCTTAAGAATCGGTATTATTCTGCCCACCTTCCGGGGGTCAGGGGTATCCGATGATTGAAACCAAAGAATAAACACCTGGGTGAGGTAAGAGATTCATATAGGCCCCAGGTGCTTGAGCATAATCATTGAGATTCCATCTGGCCCAATGGCTTTAGAGTGTTTAGCTTCGCGGATGGCAGATTCGACTTCGGACGGTAGTAGAGAGCAAAGAGTGGTATCGGGAGTAAGGCAGGGAAGTTTCCTGAGGATGGCACGTTTAGTTATGTTGCAGTGTATCGGGTGTTCGATGAATTGGCGACAGAAGGATGAGAAACATTTCCTGTGACCATTAAACCGTGAAGTGTTGAAGGTGATGGCTGTTAGGTCTTTGCATCTGGTGGAATTGGAAAGCTCCTTGATGGTAGCCTAGAGCTTCTTGGAGCCTTTATTGCAGGTCTGCAGGTGTTCTAGCCATTTTGTCCGTCGATGTTGGTTGACTAGGTGGTAAATATCTCGGTAGAGATGATCTATTCTGTGATTATCAGGATTTGTTTCTACGTAACAGGTCACGTTCGTTGGCGAGCTGGGCTGCTTCGGCTGGAAAGGTAGACATAAGCTTAGGGAGTCTGTCTGCAGGAATGAAACTGGCTGCTTTTTTCGTTAGTATCTGTCGAAAGAGCTTTTCCCCTGAGTGCACATTAAGGGGAGACGGAAGTTGTTCCAGTTTTCGATCTACGAACCGTTCAAAGCCCGACCAATTACTCTTGGCGTAGTTGACAAACGTACGGTTGTCAGCTGATATGAAGTCATCAGGTCTATCCGTAATGGTGATGATCCGGATATGATCAAAGTTGAGCGCTATGTTGGCTCTCCAGGATGCATATAGGAGCAATACGGCACTCATGATGCTGATGTCTGGTGAGTTGCAGCAGGTTGCACAGATCCTGGTAGGAAACTCTTCGTTGATGACTCTGAAATTTGGCTCATCAGTTTGCTCGGCGATGTGTATTCCACGGCGATAGTTAAATAAGTCGGAGTGCCAGCACTCATGGTGAGCGTGTAAGTTTACTATAACCATGCGGTTGTCACCCGTAAGAAAATGATTTAGTGATGGAAGGTAACCAGAAGTGCAGCTAACTAGCGGTGGAATGTCGTACACATTTGTTATGTCGATCAAGGTGTTATTCGATCTGACAGCAATAGTTTGTGTTTCTAGATGAAAGTCAGGGGTAGGAAGCATGGGTGTTGGTACGAGTCTGTAGTTAACAGAGTTGTGAACGATGAATGCCAGGCCCCCACCGCCGCCACTAACTCTGTTTTTACGAATGATGTTGTAGTCTGAGGCGAACCCCACAGGCGGATCAGTAGAAATGCGGTGAAGTGGGAGGGTTGTGATCCCTTGTTTTCGGATCAAAACCTCGCTGATATAAGGAAGAAGAAGAAGAAGAAGTGTTAGTCTGAGCTTTTAATGAGCATACATGAAGGAGTGAGCTTAGTTTCTTGTATGGCGGCAATTAGTATTCCGTGACGTTCCATGTAGTTGGCGATTTCGGCGATTTTCCCTCGTAGACCATTACAATTCAGATGCATCACTGTGAAAGGTCAGTGATGGTCCTGAGTAAGGATCTGGCTGTTAGCCTGGGTGGGCAATACCGGCGACTGGAGCGGAGTGTTGGTGGCTGAAGTGACATTATCTATCAAGGGGCTTCTGGTTGAAGGTGGAGCAATTGATGGAGCGCGAGGAGGCGTAGCTGCATTGGAGCAGTATGAAGCTAAGTAGCTAGAAGTCCATTGGTGGCAGTTGTCAAGGCGGGAACAAGCTCTGAGGTGGCACCAGTTTTCACATCAATTGCATTTGACAGAGGTCGCGTTGCCATGAATACAATTTCGGCACACTGAACAGGACCAGGTGGTAGAGGGGTTGCTCGTATGCTACAGCAGTCCGCGATGAAATTCGCACTCCAGTCGTTTATGTTGAACAGGCCAGAGCATCGTAGAAAATGGCACCAGTTTCTACACATGTTTCATTTAACTGATGTTATGTTTCTATTGATATTTGCGTGACATACGCAGCAAATCAAGATCCGTGGGTTTGGCTCAATGCCGGCGCGTAATAATAGCATGCGGAGCAAGGAGGCTGGCGTCATTTGCTCCACTGTGGAAAAAACGTTTGATGTATACTAATGTTGCAGTTGAAATGTTGACAATCTTTGGCCAGGAACAACCTGGGTCGATTCCGGGACGTAGACCCAATTGTCGTGAGAATCGGCAGCAGCACCCTGTATTTCTTTTCTCCTCCATAGGTTGTACTACGATATCTCATTATTTCTTTTCATTGTCCCAGCCCATTTGGAGACTTTTAGAAGACGATGAATGGTCAAGCTGTTTTTAATCTACAAATGGGTTACATCTCTTTTGGCGAACTTTTAGTATGTTTTACACACCACTTAACTAAGCATATTTTCAATACTTCAGCTGTACATTATTTACTGCAAGGTGCATCCCATCCCAAAACTTAAATTACTGTGCACATTCTTAGAAAATATTTTGCATATTTAACTTGAAACTGGTAACCGCAATCGCTTTTTTTTAGAAACAAGCCAAGAGTTTGATAGCTATCTATTCGGACCTTGCAACATACCCACTACATCACTCCAACAAGGCACTAATGCGACACAGCTTCAAATTAACCCAAACACATCTGAAAATTCAGAGGTTCCCCAAATTATTACCGACGAAAACTCTCCACCACAGCCTGGACCAACAATGCCCATAGCGCATGTTATAAAAAGCTTGTTGAAATTTTTATCCCAAGGCAGCAGTCAACCGCTATGGAATTACGAAGACATTACCGCTAAGGGTGAATTAAACAAACCAAAATTAGCTCCTATATTAGAACATAACTATTTTTTTATGCAGTTTGGTCAATAAAATCATCGGAACAATTGACATCTTTCCTCAAACACATGGTGAAAGTGTTTTCGGATAGTTATCCCCAGGCACGAATAGCAGAACGTTGGGCACAAACCGCACTGCAACTTGGACTGAGCTGCTCATCCAGACACTATGCAGGCAGATGTTTGCAAATATTTCGGGCGCTAAATATTCCCATAAATTCGCGAATGCTGTCCGATATTTTGTCGCGTTTAGTCGAAACTGTAGCTGAACAAGGCGAAGATATGCAAGGCTATGTGACTGAGCTGTTGCTGACACTAGAAGCTGCAGTCGACAGCTTAGATTCCGATTTTAGGCCCTTAGATGTAATGAAGGACATTTTCAAGAGTACACCAAATCTGAACAACAAGGATGGTGGTCCAAATTCAGTTCTTGCCGGTAAAAAGTCACCATCTGGTGCAACGCCACAATCGCCAAACTTTTCAATGCCAAGTCATGCCCGCAGCACAAGCTATTCAGTATCCTATTGCACCCGCAAGGCCACAAACTCTCCATGCGATAAGCAGGGTATGTATTCTCAAATCAAAAAATCAGTAAGTATCAATTGAACACATTCTTTTTAGTCGAGCTACGAAATCGCGCCTCAGGAATAGATATTGAACGCAATGTTTCAAAGTTCGGCTCAGCATTGTCACGTTCGAGAAGTGCACAAAGCTTGAAAATGCTTGGAGATACAGCCACTCAGGTCATACATTTTCTTCTTTAAAGTTACATTAATAGGAATTTCTCCTATATGCGTTTACAGGATGACAAGATGACCATACTGGCACAGCTCTTCTGGCTCTCTGTATCACTGCTTGAGAGCGACTATGAACATGAATTTCTTCTGGCCCTTCGACTTTTGACTCGTGTCCTTCATCGTCTCCCTTTAGATCGACCAGATGCCAGGGATAAAGTTGAAAAGCTACAACAGCAGTTAAAGTGGACTGGCTATCCTGGAGTTCATGCGCTACTCCTCAAGGTAACTTCAATGCAAATCTATTAAAATAAAATAAAAAACCTTAAAGCATTTAACTCTCTTCCACAGGGCTGCACACACACAACAACATATGAACCCACTATAACCCTTTTATCTACACTAGCTCCCCTTTTGAATCTACCCGTTTGTGATCCAACCCAAAGTTGTGCTTTTCCTATGAATGTTATCTCCCTCCTGCCGTACATGCTTCTCCACTTCGAGGATGCCAATGAAATTTGTATACGAAGTGCGGAAAATATTGCTCAAGTTTCATCAGAATTGGGGGCAAAATTGGAGAACCTGGGGACAGTGATGACTTTGTACAGCAGAAAAAACTTTTGTAAGGAATCATTTCAATGGACAAAATGTGTGGTCAAATATCTCTATGACACATACGCACATATGGGACTTCACATGCTTGCCTTCCTCATTGAAGTACTCGAGAAAGCCCCGCAGCAAATTCAAGTTCCTGTCCTAAATGTTATTCATTGTATGCTTCATTATGTGGACCTTTCAGCTCCCCAGGCTCAAACAATAAATGCTGATTTATTAAGAGCCATTGGAAAGTATCTCGATGTAAGTATTTTTTTTTATGTTTTATCGCGCTTTGTAGAAATTTAATGAACGATTAATGGGGCACATCTCCCTATTAATAATTCAAATCAAATTTTTAAGGGAAACCTTGATGTCTAGTTTTATATTTAATGCATGTGTTTATTTATTTAAATTCAACCGTGCGCTTTGCGGTGTGGTACACACCAACTCTTTTTTTAAAGATGGAAGTCCCAAATATGTTAAGCACTATAGGCTTCTCGCAGCATTCTTGTGAAGGGTTCGAAATGTCCATAATTAGTACGATGGTATGCATGACGAGAAAGGGTAATGGACTTAAACTAAGCAGGGAGAGTTCGGCTAGCCATAAACAGGTGATGTACAAAGAGTACATCACGACGTTCTCTGCGGATTTGAAGATTGATCAGGTTTAGCCGATCTTCATAGGGAGGCAAATTGTACCCGTCAATCCAAGGGAGACCACGTAAGGTGAAACGAATGAAACAACGCTGAACACCTTCAATTCTCAAGAAATTAATTGGCGCAGGAGTTGGAGAATTCCTTTGGCTAACGTTTGGCAAAACCCAGAGTGGAGTTGGCTTTGTTTATAGTGTGATCGATGTGAGAACGACCAACATCCCGCCCTCATGTAGAATGAACCTTCAATATAGATAATGATAGTCAAAATTTTCGTCTGACCGACCAAAGCGAAGTGAGGATAGCAATATCCAAGTTGAAATCCAACAATTCTGCTACGGCCGAACTTTTCAAGGCAGCTGGTGATGAAGTGGTAGAGAGCATACACCAACTCATATCTAAGATTTGGTCAGACGAGTGTATGCCTGATGAATGGAATTTCAGTGTCGCAATCGTCCCCCATGGTGGAATGCAGAACTTAGCAGTCTTCGCTGCACAAGCAGGAAACAATTCAATAAAGCCAAACGAACATGGCTACCACTGGACTGGGAGATCTACAAAGAAAGTCTGAAGAACTTCAAAATAGAAGTTCGGAAAGCTAGACGCAGATCCGGGCGCGGTTTCAGAGTATTGACAACACGTCTCAATCCTCTAGACTGCGAAAAGTCCTCTCTAAAACACCAACTATACCTAGTGTCCTCATGAATCCCAATGGATCCTGGGCGGAATCGGACGAAGCATCGCTCAACCTGCTCATGGACACTCACTTCCCCGGCTGCACGCCTACCCCCAACGATGATCGCGCCCTGGTAAATGTTGCACGCCCACAGGCACCTCCTCATCTGATCAGCGAAGATAAGCTGAAATGGGCAGTTAACAGTTTCGAACCATTCAAATCCCCGGGACCGGATGGTATTTTTCCGGCCCAGATTCAGACGGCCTTCAACATAGTATGGCAGTATCTTTCCTGCATTCTGAAGGCTTGTCTTGAGCTCGGAACAACACCAACTGCCTGGACCGAGGTAAGAGTGGTCTTTATACCCAAAGCAGGCAAGACATCGCACGCCCTCCCAAAGGACATTAGACCTATTAGTCTAACGTCCTTTCTTCTCAATATTCTGGAAAGAATCCTGGACCTACACATCAAGTCCACTATTGATAGCACCCTACTATCCACGTCACAGCACGCCTACCAAAAACGTAAATCTGTCGAAACGGCTTTGCACTCTATCATCCACCCTATCGAAAAACCCTAGTGTCATTTCTAGACATAGAGGGAGCCTTCAACAACGTTGAAACAAATTCGATTACCAGTGCCTTACACAGGCTCAACATCTGCGAACCCATCTGTTGTTTCATAGAACACATTCTAAAGAACAGGGTAATAACAGCATCCTTCGGAAGTAGCACTGTCGAGCGACATGCACATCGAGGCACCCCTCAAGGGGGTGTACTGCCTCCACTATTGTGGAATTTGGTGCTCAACGAGGCCCTTCTAAAGATCGAAAAAACTGGATACAATGTTATTGCCTATGCAGACGATGTCGCCATTCTAACAACAGGCAAATACCCGCAGACGCTGGCCGATGTCATGCAGTCTGCTCTTAATGAACTGCTCAGATGGACCGATAAATGCGGCCTCTCCGTTAACCCGACGAAGACAGAGCTAGTTCTATTCACAAGAAAACACAAGCTCCCTGACTTCACTCCGCCCAAGATAAGGGGATCCACCCTCAAGCTTTCAAATAGTGCTAGCTATTTAGGCCTAAAGCTTGACCGCAAGCTTATTTGGAAAGAGAATGTCGCCGAACGGGCCAGGAAATCGCTGGCCGCCCTATACATCTGCAAGAAAGCAGTAGGCTCCACCTGGGGCCTTAAACCAAACATCATGCACTGGCTATACACGTCGGTCATTAAACCGATTCTCATGTATGGAGTATTGGTTTGGTAGCCCGCCTTGGAGAAGAAATCCAACCTATCCATAATGGAAAAAACTCAGCGACTCTCAGCATTACCGGTGCACTGAGAACTTCTCCGACAGCGGCGCTCCAAACCACGCTCCACCTGCTTCCGATTGACATCGTCAGTAAACAATTAGCTGTCAGCTCGGCAATAAGACTGAGAGGTTTCAAGCAGTGGAAGGAGCAACACACAGGATATGCCAATATACTTTCGATGCACCGTCATCTTCCCAATTCCACTGACCATCTGCCCACTGAATATGATTTTAACAAGGGCTACACGCACTTGATACCGGACAGAAGTGAGTGGACGCAACGCGATGTCCTTTACAACGAATCGCTGTCAATTTTCACGGACGGGTGCAAAATCAAGGACGGAGTCGGTGCCGGAATTTTCTCGGAAGATCTGGACATACACGTCTCCTTTAACCTTCCAGACCACTGCAGTGTTTTTCAAGCCGAAATCACCGCAGTTCGCAAAGCCGCTGACTGGCTGGCGGCTAGCACACTATCAACACCTGATATTGTTATTTATGTCGACAGTCAGGCAGCCATCAAATCCCTCGCATCCAGCACTACGAGATCTAAGGCAGTGAAAGACTGTCGCATATCTCTTAACGAGATAGCTGGTCAGTACAACCTCACCCTTTGCTGAGTACCAGGTCACTGTGACATACCGGGGAATTGTGCAGCCGATGAACTAGCACGACAAGGTTCCTCTGGTACAGATAGCATCAGCATCACCGACATCGAAGCGCCAGTGTCTTATGTTATGTACCTTATTCAAATTGATGCCGAGAAAGTAGCCAATCATCGATGGCAACATCTAGACCAATGTCATACCGCCAGACAGCTCTGGCCGACACTCAATAAATCCAGGTCCATCGGACTCTTGAAGCACAAGAGAGGAATCCTCTCAAAAATAACGAATGTCCTCACTGGACACTGCGTCATAGGAATACATGACCAAAGATTAGGTATACCTCATAATGACTTCTGCAGAAGCTGCAGAGATGAAGAGGAAGAAGAAACCATCAGTCATCTCCTGTGCGCCTGTCCTGCGCTCGCCAACATCAGGAAGGCCACCCTGGGTGAATACTTCTACAATGATCTTAATGATCTCGGCAACGCCTGCACGGCTAAAATTCACGACTTCATTCAACGAAGCAAATGGTTCCAAGAGTAAGAGGGTGACCCACCCGCCTTACACATCGGCAGTACAATGGACCTACTTTCTGGTCTAAGTACATCCTCATCGAGGGCCGATCCTAACCAACCAACCAACCAACCATCGTTTGCCCGATCCACAAAACGGGAGACACCCTCAACTGCGCCAATTATAGAGTCGCATGACGGTTTACCCGCCAAACTTTTCAAGGCAGCTTGTGATGAATTAGTGGAGAGCATGAACCAACTCATCTCTAAGATTTGGTCAGACGAGTGTTTGCCTGATGAATGGAATCTCAGTTTGCCCGATCCACAAGAAATGAGACCCCGTCAACTGCGCCAATTATAGAAGCCGCATGATGGCTTTCCGGCCGAACTTATACCAACTTATATCGAAGATTTGGTCAGACAAGTGTATGCCTGATGGATGTTTGCCCGATCCACAAGAAAGGAGACCCCCTTAACTGCGCCAATAATAGAAGCATCAGTCTCCTCAACATTGCATACAAGATATCTTCTGCGATATTGTGTGAACATCTGAAACCTTTCAACAGTGCGATTTCAGGCCAGAAAAGTCCACCACTGATCAAATCTTCACACTTCGACAGATCCTGGAGAAAACCCATAAAGCCCAAATCATTACTCATCATCTCTTTATCGATTTTAAGGCCGCCTATGACAGCATCTATAGAGGAGAGCTATATAAAGCCATGTCTAGTTTTGACATCCCTGCCAAATTTATCCGTCTGTGCAGGATGACGATGGGGAACGCTCGCTGCTCCATCAAGATCGGTAATGACCTGGCCAAGAACAACTAAGGAGACTCTATATAACACCCTGATCGTATCAGTCCTGCTTTACGGCGCTGAAACGTGGAAAAAAATTTATAGAGGCCGGCATAAACTGCGAACGCTACGCCGACGACATAGTCATTATTGCAAGATTAAATTTAAAGAAACTCTGTGAAATTATTTAAAAGGGTTTAGGTTAGGTTAGGTAGATGGGTGCCTTGTGACAAGGAGTCACTGCTCAATCAGACCAATAGTACGGGTCCATTGTGCCCAATCATTTAACCCTGGAAACGCTGTAAAGAAAATCCGCCGTTAGAACCACCCAGAAAGTGATATGAATCTCAGGAGGTCCGCTAGCTCAACACTACCCAAGTCCTAAAGCTCCGAGAAGAAGTAACTACCAAGAGTCCTCATTCTTCTGACGGATAGGGCAGGACAGTCACACAAAAGGTGACGAACAGATTCAATTTCTTCTTCGTCCCTGCAACTTCTGCAATAGTCATTATGCAGCACACCGAGTCGCTCCGCGTAAACGCCAATGGCACAATGTCCGGGAATTATGCCAGGAATGACCCGTGCGTTATAACGACTAAGTTTTGCCAGAAAGGTTGATCTCTTCTTGCTGTAGGCCGGCCATAGCGCCCTGGCCGTTGCGCATGTTTCCAGATGAGCCCAGCGTCTGTTTGCTCGACCGGTGGCTTCATGCTATATTTTTTTCCGCAAGGAACTGATTGGAGGGCCCGCGATAAGTGCAGCGCCGACCCTTTCCTAGCAAGCTCGTCAGCCCTTTCATTACCTTCGATATCCATATGCCCTGGTACCCAGCAGAGGGTCACCGCATTGGCTCTAGATATCTCGTTTAAGAGTGATTTACAGCTTCTCACGAGCCTCGGCCTAACTACGGCAAAGTCCAGAGCCTTAACGGCTGCCTGACTTTCTATATAGACAGTGATCGTTTTAGCAACGATATTACTCTCGTGTATAATTTCAGCAGCCTGTGTGATGGCTGCGACCTCGGCCTGGAAGACGCTGCAGTCGTCATTTATTCTAAAGGAGCGGTTTATTCGTAGGGCCTCACAATAAACTCCGCTCCCGTGCCAACGTCCATCTTAAAACCGTCGGTATAAAAAGCCAACTCCTTTTTCTTTATGGTTCTTCGATTCTTCCAGCATATTCTATCGGGAATTCTTGTAGTAAATCTCCTTTCGAATGTTAGCATCGGGTTCATGTGATCAGTTCCCGTCAATCCGCTGGTGATCCCCCATCGGGGCAGAATGGAGGCATGCCCGTAAAGGCTTGATGACCACAACTGGCCTTCTCTCAGTCTTACAGCGGTTTTAGCCGCCAGACTGCTGCAGTATATTTCAAGCGGAATGAAACTAAGCATGGTTTCCATCGCCGCTGTTGGTGTTGTTCTGATTGATCCCATGACTCCGATGCACGCCGCCCTCTGGATTTTGATGATGTTTGAAAGCTGGTATTGCTTCTCAAGTGCCGTCCACCATACTAGTGAACCATATGTGAGAATGGGTCTTACAACCGGCGTGTATATCCAGTACACCACAGCCGGTTTGAAGCCCCACGTATTGCTGAAAGCCTTTTTGCAGGTGTAGAAAGCTACGCTTGCTTTTTTAACGCGTTTGGCAATATTTTCCTTCCAGTTAAGTTTAGAATCTAGAACTACGCCCAGATACCGAGCTGAACTTGAGATACTTAGTTCAGTGCCACCAATACCACCAATATTTGGGGGTCTGAAGGTAGGGATTGATCTCCTCTTAGTGAAGAGAACTACCTCCGTCTTTGAAGGATTCACTCCCAGCCCATTGCTGTTGACCCAGTTATCCACTAGTTGTAGCGCGAAATTGAGCCTTTCACTTAGGACTGGAGGAAATTTTCCCGAACTCAGGATAACGACATCGTCCGCATAGGCCGTCACGTTGAAGCCGTTTTCCTTCAATATCACCAAGATCTCATCCACCACAAGGAGCCATATTAGCGGGGACAAGACTCCACCTTAGGGTGTTCCTCTGCAGACCCTTCTCCGGATGGTTACATCTCCGTGCGTTGAAGATCTGCACAATCCAGTTGCAAAGGCCGGTGTTGAGATGTGCTCTGTGCAGACTGTTCAGGATCGCCTTAGAGCTTACGTTGTTGAACGCTCCTTCAATGTCCAGGAACGCCCCAAGAGTGAACTCCTTGAAGTGGAGGGATCTTTCTATGCTCGATACGACCCGATGGAGGGCCGTGTCTACCGATCTGCCGCAGATGTATGCATGTTGTGACTTAGATAGGTTATCGTCGCCGATCACACCTCTTATATATACATCTATCAAACGTTCCAAAGTTTTCAGCAAAAAGGACGATAGACTAATAGGTCTCAGATCTTTTGCGTTTGTATGGCTCGCTTTCCCTGCTTTGGGAATGAAAACAACGCGCACTTCCCGCCATGCTTTAGAAACATAACCTAGCTTAAGGCATCCTGTGAAGATGCGTTTGAGCCATGGAATAGCAATATCCACTGACTCTTGCAGCATCACTGGTCGAATGTTATCCATTCCTGGTGCCTTATATGGGGCAAATGATTTAATTGCATAAGCTATCTTGTCATCATCTATTATATAACCCACCTCTTCCGCGCTTATTCCCGATGTCGTCTCTGGAATGGTTAGATCATCTCCGGAGATTGATGTACATTCGGGAAAGTGAGTACTCAGTAGCATATTCAGCGTTTCCTCGTGTGATTCTGCCCAGGTGCCATCGCTTTTCCTAATATTGGATTCCGGCGTTGGTGTCTTGGCCAGGACCTTCCTTAGGCGGGACGCTTCGTTTGCTGAATCTATAGATGGATAGGTCCTCAGTGAGGTGATACACTGATTTCCTCAGTTCTCTCTTGAATTTTGACCAGTTGTCCCTACGCGGATTTCTAAAGGTCCCACTCCCATGAGTAGAAAGTTGTAGCTTGAAGAGTATCCAACAGTGGTCAGATAGTGACGCCTTGTTGGAGACTCTCCAGTTAACAACTTCCAAGACTTCCCTTCTATTAGACGTCACAAAGGTGGGGTCATTGCCTCTATTACAATTAATAAGATTGGTTTCAAGAATATAATTAAACAAAACTTCGCCTCTAGCATTGATGTCGGTACTACCCCACAGAGTATGGTGGGCGTTGGCATCACATCCCAAGACTAAGTTTTTCTCACCTTTTTGAGACGCTGATATGAGCGGCCTCAGATTTTCCGGACGACGTTGATGCCGTCATCGTAAGGTAGGTACGCAGATGCCACCGTGCAGTTTCCATTCACCCCTCTCACGTTTACCGCTGTCAAGTCGCCGAAGCTGAAATGAGAAATAAGAAAAGGGTTTAAGAATCGCACAAAGTGGTCAGATAGCCAAGCCGCCATCAAGACATTGAACTCACATGAGATCAGATCCAGACCGATATGGGACTGTCCCACCATGATCAACAGGCTGGACCAGATTAATAAAGTAACTCTCTACTACAACCAGGAAAGAGGCAGAAACTGACTTAGAATAAGCAAAAATCGACTCCACATCTTAACAGGCATGCCAACGGGACACTGCAGACTCAAGGAGTACCTTATGAAAATGGAAATAGAAGGGAATGGACACTACAGATTCTGCAGGGACCTCGCAGAAACACCAGCACATCTTATGAAGTGCGAAGCACTAATCTATAAAAGAAGACATCACCTATATGCCTATCTTCTATCAGAGATGGATCTGCCTTCACTGGATCCACTTCAGATACTCCGGTTCATCAAAATAGTTAGACTAGAGGAAGTACTCTAAATTAAGCACGCCATCGACTATTGCCCTAGTTTGGTGGGCACAATAGGTCTACTATATGGTCGCAGTGAAATTGCACCACACTAATCATCGTCATCTACATGTATATTTCTGCACCATAATGATGACCTCCCAAAATGTTTGTTTGTTTGAGCAGTAGCGTCGTTTTGCTGAAACCACAAACGGACATCGGATAGGTGACTCAGCTGCGGATGTGGAAATTCGCTGAAATTTCTTTTTTTTTTTTTGTAAAGCACGGTTGTATGAACTTTTGTCTGCAAGCTGAATAGCAGATGGGGTGGCCAACGTGCAGTGATGACGGTATCATTTCCCACGCTAATGGTTTATGGTTCAAATCCCGATGTCAGCAAGCATTTATTTATTTCTCATGAAATAAAGAGTCAGTCCGATCAATTGCGAAAACTTGTGTGAACACTATTGCAAAGGTATACCACTGGCAGTAGGTTGGCCATATAGCTCGAAAATTGTAAGCTCTGTTCATTGATATGCCTGTGATATCAGGTATTCGTGAACAAAAATACTGTGAATCAGAAGCAAAGACAACAAATAACAAAGATCTCCCCAGTTATCTGGACGCCACCCCCGAAGTTTCTCTGAAACATAATATCTGAGTTTCAAAACCACTACTCAACTTTCTCTTCATCTCTCTATCCTGTCCAACCCCCCCACTGTGTGTAAACATATTAAGGCCTAAGGGTATTCATAATCTCTTGAGTGGGAGCAAATTATAAAAAAAAGAGAAACTGAATAGCATTTCTGAATAAATTATGTCCGTTCACATTCAAACTAATGCAGTGACATTAACGAGAAATAAATTAACGTAATTCTATAATAGTTCTGCACTACGGATTATTAATATCAATAGGAATTGGCACCATTAAGTGGTTGAAGTCCTTCAAACGCAAACAGAAAGGGATATGCCCCCAGACGATACGCTTTTATTTAATGGATCTTTTATTAAAAGGTACCCCGTATGTAGCTGGTTGCGGATGGTATTGTATCTAAATATATGTACATATGGTACGTATATATTAAGTAGACGAACTATATCCAGAAAAGAAAACATTCTACCCTCGTGGTGCAATTAGCCGTAAACAATTAATCCTCATTTATTTTCTTCGATGTTATCGATGCCATGGATAACAATTTTCTTCGCATCGGTGTAAACAAAGAGTCCTCTTATTTATATGATGGAAATTGAACCATCAATTTGTTTGATATTATTGTTTACGAAGCGCATTTGGTTTTGGGGTGGGGTGGAGACAAATTATCGTTCGTACACGAGCAGAAACGCAAATAAAAAATTCGCAATATCCGCTTAATATCTCATATCATGATAGATATTAATTTAACTAGCAACGTACAGATTCTTTTAGTGTTAGATAGATGGTAAATCTATTGTCCTACACATAGACAGTCAGTCAGCTGTTAAGGCTTAAAAAGCACCAACAATAAGATCTAAGTTGAGCAAACAATGCCACAAATCTCTTACTCTTTGCTGGGTCCCCGGATACAGAGATATTCAAGACAACTGCAGAGTAGAAAATAATGACGTACTACTTCAGAAATGGGATACTGCACTACGACACCGACGATGGAAGGAGGCAGTATAAAGTCACAGGCGGTGTTCTCCTAGGCTTCGTAATAGGTTCGCTACTCTGGAACCTAAAGTATGATGACATTCTCAGACCTAGAATCCCGAGGTCTTATTCGCTTCGCCGACGACATAGCAATCGTTATAGTGACCAAACTTCTTGAGGAGTCAAAGCATGACTGCAATGAAGCTATCGGGGGGGTTTAGGATTGCCTAGTATGCAAGGGCCTACAACTTGTAGAGAAAAAGACAGAATTAGTGCTCATCAGCAGCAGGCGAGTCATGAAAACTATAAGAGTAACTGTGGGCGATCACGTTGTAATTTCCAAACCAGAGTTGAAGTACCTTGGCATTACTATAGATGGAAGACTAATTTTTAAGCAACAACTGAAGTATGCATCAGAGAAGACAGCAAAGGCAACGGCTGCCCTGGCAAGAATCATGCCAAATATCGGCGGATCAAAACACTGAAGAGTCTGCTCTTAGCAAGACTTGCTCAGGCAATGCTCTAAGGCTTCCAAATATAGGCTGGTGCCATGAAGACGAAGTCATACAGAAGAAAGACGGAATATGCAGCGCTTTCTGAATAATCTTCTACGACGCGGCATGTGTAGTGCCTGGCATGGTACCAATAGACCTTCTTGCTAAAGAAGCCCAACAGAAATACCATACCAGAAGTACAGCGGCACCAATAGCGAAGTGGTACTGATGTAGATGGTATTACTCTGATAAAGGCCGATCAATGTAGAGATTGATTTCCAACATTGACGCAATAGGAAGCATGGGGAGCTGAATTTCTACCTGACTCAGATGCTTACTTGCTATGGTTGATATGGTCGACAACAGCCTCTATTGCCAAACATACACGAAAGCATTCGACGATGCGGAGCACATCATGTTCCACTGTTCACTGTCCATATTATTAAGGACGGCAGCTGCTGGTGAACAAACTGGGTGAGGACCGAACCCCAGAAAATATCACCAGACAGATGATGAGCAGAGTAGATGCCTGGGAAGTAGTTAACGAGCGTCTACGAAACGCAGCGCAGCAGATTGCCAACACTAATGAGCCGCGTACCTAAGACCGAGGTCCCCCCTCGCGATGGAATGCTTCACGGCAGTACCACGAGGACCAGGCGTAGGAGGGGAGATGGGTTTAGTGTGTGGAAATCCCACACTGTTACTGATTACCCGCTTAGTTTCATCTATAAAAGATTCCCACCATCCGCGGTAAAAAAAACCGACAACTACAAGGCAGATGAACTAGCCAAACTGGGCACCGGGCGGCTCCTATCTAACGACAAGGAGGTACCGGTCGCTCCAATACAAAAAAAAAAAAAAAATACAAATATTTGGCGCAACAGCTCTTTAAAGTGCCAGGGCCTAGCTTCTCGCAACCACTCATGTTGTGTGCGTTATATTTTTCACACGAATGGACCTACAGTTTAATGCCGAATCCGAATGGCGATTTGAGAAGCTTTTTCGTGACAACAATACTCTCGGATGTTTGTCAGACGCTCGCGAGAGGTGGGACCGTGAAAAAACTTTTTGGTGTTTTCTGGGATTCGAACTTGGAACCTCATGCGTAGTGATCCGACACACTAACCACTTACGCCACGGCGCCCACAATACAAACCCCACAATACAAGCTCCAATACAAACGATAAAACTTCGCTTGTCCGCCAAAACCCAAGCAGTCGCAGGCAATAAGTGGATCAATTAATTACGTTTATATTGACGGGCGTAAAGAGAACTAAAAGACTCCTGTCTTCAAATAGAAGAAATACAAGCCCACAGTAGAATTAATCACAGAACACTGTCTGGTAGGCAGACATGTCAGAAGACCTACCCCTTCGGGTAAGGGCCAGAATATACCCGAGGTAGGCATGCCTGTCGTAGGAGGCGACTAAAATCCACCCTTCGTATACCGGGGATAAAACGTATACATAATATGCAATGAGTAAAACAAATAGATATAGTACCCCAGGTGGCAGTCCAGGTTCTCTGGAAAATCCACCCTCTTCGGAGGTAGGCTCTACGGATTCTGGGGAGAGCCAATTGTTGCATTTAATAAACCCCTTTTTGAGAAATTCAAGGGTAACTCGGTCTCCACCATCAAGACCGAATGTCTCCGGAAAAAGAAGTCCGCCGGAAGCGCAAGCGCAAGAAAAACGGGACTCAGTGAAATGTAATAGCTTTGAGGAAGAAAACAATGAACTCCGTATTAAGCTAAATAAAATGGATCTACTCTACCAAGAGCTTAAGAGAGAGGTAGAATCACTAAAAGAGGAAAACAAGGCCTTAAAGAATTCACTTTTGCAAAGAGAACGCGAAGTTACCCCACCCCGTGCAGCTAGTCCCAAATATCACACGGATGAAGAAGAGCTAGCACGCGAAACAAATGGGGTCTCAAAGAAAAGACCCAGCAAAAAACGAAGAGCCGGTTCTTCACCTGAAGTCGAGCCACGAAAACAAGACAAGGAAAAAGACTTGAAACAGAAACAAACTCACGACAAATTACGTCCCCCGCCTGCAATAAACGTCGTCGGCTTTACGGACTACAATAAATTGCATTGCCTTCTTAAGGGAACTGTGACATCGGAATTTAAAGTAACGTCATTCCGAAACAATGATTGGAAAATTAATGTAGTTGACTCTGACGGCTACCGAGCAATATCGAAAAAACTAATCGCGGAAAAGATCCAGTGGTTCACCTACGAAAATAAATCAGAAAGACCACTCCGTGTTATAGCAAGGGGTCTCCACCCCTCGTGCACTAAAGATGACATTATAAATGACCTTAAAGGAAAGGGCTTGAAAATTATCGACGCAATTAATATCTTAAAGAAGATAAAGCAGAAAACGGAACAAGGCAATGAAATCTTGGTCAAGCATGGACTTCCGCTCTTTATGCTAACCTTCGATAGAAGCGAAAATATAGACGATATTTATAACGTAAAAAGTATTTTGAATATCGTAGTTAAAATCGAGCCTATGCGTACGAATACACGATCGATACCTCAGTGCAAACGCTGTCAAGGTTTCAATCACACCCAGTCGTATTGCCAAAAAGAACCGAAATGTGTAAAATGTGCCGGGAACCACTTATCAGAAAGGTGTGACTTAAATAAGCAGGCTCCGGCGACCTGCATAAACTGCAAAGGCAAGCACCCAGCAAACTATCGAGGTTGTGAAGTAGCAAAGGAGCTTCAAAAAAGGCGCGATACTCTCAAGAAACCGATACACCCGAACCAAAGCTTAAGAGATCGTAAAACCGATAAGCCTAAGACCGCTAAGCCAGACAAAACGACGAGACCGATAAAGGGAAATAAAAAAATTGCGCAAGAGAACGTCGCTGGTCCAAGTACAGCGGTTAAACCGCCACAGGCTGACGCGAGATCGTACGCGCAAGTCGCGTCAAACGAAAACAAATTAAGATCAGCTACAACAGATCCGGTTAGTCAAATATTTACCATTATATTGGAAAAATTTGAGGAGCAAACCAAAGTTAATAAAATTATACTTGACATATTGAGCAAGCTCGAGTTCAAACCTCGCAAGACAATAAAAAAAACATGAATATGAAACAGCTACTTAAGATACTAACGTTGAACGCAAACGGCCTTCTGAAAAAAATCGACGAGTTAGAAGTGTTTCAACGGAAAAATAACATTGATATATGTTTGGTATCGGAAACGCACTTAAAAAAGGGACTGAGACCCAAAATAAAAGGTCACAGCGATTACCATGCGAATCATCCTTCGGAAAATGCGAGAGGCGGGTCCTCTCTTTACATCAAAGACTGTATTAAGCACTCCGAAAACATAGAAATAGAATTTGATTCTAAGCAAATAAGCTCAGTCTCCGTAAAAATAAACCACTTAAACTACAACATCGGATCTAGTTACTTCCATCCGAGATATAAGCTAGTAGAAGACGACCTCGTTCGTCTCTTTGACTCACTCGGACCTAATTTTGTCTTAGGTGGTGACTTTAACGCGAAACACACTTTCTGGGGATCAAGATGCAATTCGACAAAAGGCAGATTATTGTACAAAGTCAGCATGAAACGTGGGGTGAACTTTTTTTCGACAGGAAAGCCAACTTATTGGCCAACTGACAAAAACAAAATCCCTGACATCGTCGACTTCTTTATCGCAAAAGGGTTAACTAAAAATTTGACGGAAGTCGAAGAATGCTATGATCTATGTTCAGATCACTCGGCAGTCACTCTGAAAATAGGTAGAAGTCTAGTAAAAAAAGAAGGACCGTCTAGGTTAACTAGTAACAAAACTAACTGGGACGCTTTCAGAAGAGACTGCAAGGAAAATGTTGCATTAAATGTACCGCTAAAGACACCGTTCGAAATAGAAGAAGAAATCGACAAACTCGTCGAAGCCATTCAGAGCTCAGCGTGGAAAAACACTCCTTTGCGGAAGACAGAAGCGCGGAACAATAAAGTCAAATACCAGCCTGAAATCGAAGACCTCATACGAGAAAAGAGGAGAGCGCGCAAGAGATGGCAACAATCCCGCGCGCCACCGGATAAAACTTATCTGAACCACCTTTGTAACAAGCTAAAAAATGTGCTGCAGGACCTAAAAAATCATGAGACTTCTACTTACCTCGAGGGTCTGACCGCTGATAAGCATCCAAACTACTCTCTATGGAAAGCCTTGAAGTCCATAATAACCTGTAATGCACTCGCCGCCAATTAGGAAAGCTAACGGGGAATGGGCAAAAGAAGACAAAGAGAAAGCAGAATTATTTGCCGATCACTTAGAGGAAACGTTCAAGCCGTTCGATGGACAACCGTTGATCGAAGATCCGAATGATAATACGGCACCCGACAACTTTAAATTAAAAACCATATCCCTGTCCGAACTTCGAATGACCATAAGAAAATTGAAAAACAACAAGGCTCCAGGATATGATTTAATCACTGGCGAAATTTTGAAAGAGCTACCGAAAAAAGTGCTGGTTAAGTTGCTCTACATTTCAAATGCTTCTTTAAGACTATTATATGTTCCAAGGCAATGGAAAGTTGCCGAAGTTATTATGGTTCCGAAACCGGGGAAATGTGCAAATGACAAGAAATCATATAGACCCATTTCACTTCTGCCAATAATATCTAAGGTCTTCGAGAAACTTCTGCTGAAACGATTGCAACCAGTAGTTAAAGAAAGACACTTGATCCCGGATCATCAATTCGGCTTTCGGATCAAACATTCCACAATCGATCAGGTGTATCGCATAACGAACGAAATTGAAAAAGCTCTAGAAGGGAAAAAAATATGCTCTAGCGCTTTTCTCGACGTATCGCAAGCCTTCGACAAGGTATGGCACAAAGGACTAAGGTATAAGATAAGGGTAATCTTACCGGAAAAGTTGTACAGAATATTGGAATCTTATCTTGAAAACAGGCTTTTCCGTGTTAGACACGGGAGTGAATATTCGGATTTCAAAGATATCTACGCCGGTGTTCCACAAGGAAGTGTTCTCGGTCCAATCCTGTTCCTGCTCTACACAAGAGATATACCACAAGATGAAGGGACCGTTGTAGCAATGTTCGCAGACGACACGGCTATCCTCGTAACGGATGAGTCAGTCGAATCGTCAACGGGAAAACTCCAACGAGCTTTGAACAAAGTATGCGAATGGACTAAAACCTGGCGAATAGCCCTCAATGAGACAAAATCAACGCATGTCAATTTTACGTTAAGAAAGATAAACAACTTACCTATATCCATTAACTCGGTGCAAATACCGTACGCAAACGAGGCAAAATATCTAGGAATGACCTTAGAAGCAAAACAGTGGAAACCACACGTTAAAAAGAAGCGCGAAGAGCTCGAAATTAGATTTAGAGAAATGTATTGGGTACTCGGAAGATACTCGAAGTTAAGCGTATACAACAGACTGCTTCTGTATAAGCAAGTGCTAAAACCGTCTTGGACATATGGTATACAACTTTGGGGTTGTACTAAACCAAGAAAGAGGGCTCTACTGCAAGAATTTCAAAACAAAATACTAAGAGCAATCGTGAATGCTCCTTGGTATATAAGGAATAGTGATATTCACAGAGATCTAGGAATTGCTACCGTGAGGGACAAAGTAACAAACTTTTCTCGCAAACTTCGTACCCGTCTTCATGTTCATGTTCACTGCAATAATGAAATAATCCGTACTATGGACGTGACTAACCTTGAGCGCCGACTACAAAGACCAATACCTTTCGACCTAGCGCCGTAAGGAAAAACCGCATGTAATGACGGTATTAGTAGGTGCCTTCACTGGAAAGCTACCTACCTAACGCGATTAACACTACAGAAGCGTAAACTACTTGTTAAGGCAACTTAGTCGTAGTCATCACAAAAATGAAAAGATGAGAGGAACGAATTTTCTACTACTATGAGTACGCGCAGCCGGTTCTCATAGTGCCTCTCTGAGGGGGTGAGGTTTAGCCCGTAGGCATATACTGACTAGCACTGATGGCATTGTCAGATATATGAATCGGGCATAACCAATGGTACGGACCATTGGTATCTTTTGAAGATTCCAGCGCCTCCAGCCGCAACCAAAAAAAAAAAAAAAATTTCAGAAGAATGGGAGTCCTCTTAAATGACTTCTGCAGAAGATGCAGGGACGAAAAGGAAGAGAAAATAATCTTTCTAATAAGGCCCGTGGGCAGCAGTAGCTACTCTAACGAAGAACTTGCTAGGAGAATACTTCTTTGAAGATTTAAGTAATCTATCGAACAAACGTTGTCTTTAGCAAATGTGGCAACATTAGGGTTCGATTGCATCATGCACCCTTAATACTCTTACGCACCCTACTCCCTTTATGGTCCACCTATTCACCCTACTCAGTGACATCAAGCACATTGTGATCTCTCAGTCCACATCCCACTTGAGGTAGTTTAAAGTTCCCCAAGGTACCCGGTTACGTGGTATAAAAATGGACCTAACCTTGGTTTAAGTTTGTCCTGACTCTGCCAGAACAGTCACCTCATGTAACCTAACCCCACCTAATTCGAAGCAAATTTTGAACAAATTTCAGTACAAAACTATGTGAACATAAAAGTCTTATACTAACTGGTATGTATTTTCTTCTTCCACTAGACCCCAAACTGGAAGGAATCGTTGAAAATATTGAAACTCATCGTGACAAGAAGCTCAAGTCTACAAGTCGTACCACCAACCGAGGGTGGCAGTGGTGGGTTGTCCTTCAATTTCTATGGTGCATACCCAGACTCGGAAATGTTCTGTAAGAAGGAACTAGCCGGACGAACGATGGAGTTTACATTCGATGTATCGCAAACCCCACTCATTGGACGACGAATACTACTGAAGTCTGAAGAACTATCCACTCATGCAACGGCCACTGTGATCAATTCTTCATCGATTATATCTGTAGTGCAACAGGGTAAGAATGGACAGGGAAACTATTCCCATTTGCCTCATGTTGGCACTCCAAATTCCCCAAGACGAAGTGCAAGTCTGTCGCCTGCAGACTCAGCTCCATTAAGTGGATGGAAACGTCCATGGATGTCACAGGGTCGAGTGCGAGAGTGTCTCGTTAATCTGCTAACAACATGTGGCCAAAGAGTGGGTCTGCCCAAGAGTCCTTCGGTAAGTAAATATATTTTTATTCAATTTAATCAGTCCAAAAGCTTGCATTCGTTGAATGCAGAAACCCCACCCTGTTTTATTGCTGTCTTAAAACCCTATCATCCGCCTGCATGCTCTCACCATGTGTGAGACAGCCAGTCCTTATTTCTACATCCTCGTTACGTTTAAATTGTTGATAGAGATTCTTTATTTTTCTCATTTCGTTTCATGCTCGTCCTTTCCTCCCTTTAAATTGTTTTAGGATGATTTCATTAACTCTATATGCTCCAAGGTAATAATCCAAGTTACTTTTCTTTCGTTTCTACTTTTAATTTCGTTGTAGTGTATGCCGGCTTATTTGTTTTAGGAAGAGTATGTGTGTGTGTGTGTGTGTGTGTGTGTGTGTGTGTGTGTGTGCAGCATATGTCCTTTTTTGTTTTGTTTGGTGGCAGGGTGTGATGCACGTCAACGTACATATCTATTTCAGATGAGGGGGTGGCTTGATTTACCACACTATGTCGTCTGTAGCTTGTGTATGGTAGCAGTAATAAAAACCACTTGTGGCAGCTTGTTTATTAAGTACCGACCCATGCCATAAGGACGATGGATGACTTTCTGTAGTCACAATTAATTCATTAATTCTTTTTTTCTTCAAAGGAAAAGGCTATGAGTGAGACAAAGTAAAATATTTGTTACGCCGTAATCGTTATTTATTAATTAAATATTTGTGTCAAGGCGGTAATGGTGTTTTTTTTTATGGTTGCGCCAAAGGATGTGTAATCTTCTCCCGGGCTACTAGCATGCGCGATTCGCAAACTTGAATAATCGATGCCAGGAATATGCCTACGTGCGAACCCACACCCTGCACGCTTCGACCAATCTCCCCGCGAGACTGCCGTTAGGTATTACTTCGCGGGGCTGGTTAGCTCTAAGGCTGTACTTCGTTACTCGTTTATTTTTGCAGTTTCAGGCTTTTGCACTGCATTCCGTTGTCGCTCCTCCTGTCGCTGCTTCAACATAATGGTCGCCGCTATGTTACTAACGACATTCCAACTACCTTCCGAGCTGATCATGTGCTTAATCATGCTTTCCGGGGTTAAGACCTCTCCCAGTCTCTGTGCCACTATCTGTCGTTCTGCCTCGTACCGCAGACAATGGAACATAATATGCAGCGTCGGTTGGACGATCTGGGCTGTCGTCGTGTCCAAACCTGTGAAGATATACTCTAAAGCATCCGTGTCTTGTAAGAACCTGCGTCAGGTAGAAATTTAAATCTCCATGCTTTCTGCTGATCCACACTTCGATGTTGGGTATAATCTTATGCGTCCAGTGTCCTTTTTCATAGCAATTCCATCTCTATTGACATTTCCGTAAACTTTTTGTTCCTCGTGGAGTCTGGCTATCGGTTGGCATTGTCGCTAATGTCGCCGTTTGTTTGCTGGCGAGGTACTTCTCTTGTATTCCTTGTGCTAGTAGGTCTATTGGCGCCATTCCAGCCACAACAGACGCTGCTTCATAGGACGCCGTTCGGAAAGAGCTGCTTACCCTCAGAGCACTGATTCGGTACGCCTTCATTGTTCTTCTATATGCTTTTGTTTTCATAGCATTGGCCCATATTTGGGACCCATACAGCATTATTGACGTCGCGACTTTTGTTAACAGCAGTCTTTTCCTATATCACGGCCCACCAATATTTGGCATCATCCTTGCCATGGCAGAGGTTGCCTTTGCTGCCTTTTCAGCTGCGTACTGTAGGTGCTATTTGAAGGTAAGCCGTGCATCTACGACTATGCCAAGGTACTTTAGTTCTGACTTGGAAACCACGACGTGGTTACCCTCACTTCCGTCTTTTCCTCCTCAAGCTTTAGACACATGCTTCTTAGCAAGTCTCGGACGTTCCTTCATTGCAGTCGTGCTCCACTTCTTCTAAGAGTTTTGCTACTACAACGATGGCTATGTCGTCAGCAAAACCAATTATTTTTTATGATCTTGAGGGTTCGCAGTCTAAGAACATCATCACATATAAGGTTTCACACTGGTGTACCCAAAACACAACCTTGAGGGACGCCACCTATTAGTATGTAGCGCTTTGTACCACTGTTGGTATCGTAAAACAGTAATCTGTTGCGAAAATAATCAATCAATATCTTTTGAAGATATTCCGGCACTTTTTTTGGCCTAAGAGATCTAATGAGCTCGGCGCTAAATTTAGTAGCGAAATGGACGGACAGCGTTGGGCTCAACGTAAGCCCGTCCAAAGCTGAATTAGTACTTTTTACTAGGAAATACAAAATCCCCTTCATAGCCCCACCTAAGCTTAGAAACACGAAACTCAACTTTACAAACAAAGCAAAATACTTAGGGTTGACCCTCGATAGTAAACTTTACTGGAAACAGAACATTTTAGACCGAACCAAGAAAGCGGAAATCGGCATCTACACCTGTAAAAAGGCTATAGGTCCAAAATGGGGTCTTCAACCTAATATAGTCCACTGGTTGTACCTGGCGGTGGTCAGACCAATCATGCTTTAAAGCGTTCTCGTCTGGTGGCCTGCACTCGAAGAAGGTGCAACATAAACTCTATCGAACGAGTACAACAATTAGCATGCAAATGCATCACAGGGGCTCTCAGGTCCACTCCCACAGCCGCCTTAGAAACCCTACTTAATATATATCCCATTGACATCATTGGGAAAACGGTAGCATCTAAAGCAGCCCTAAGACTTAGAGAATCTCTCCAGTGGTCAAGCTCACAAATTGGCCACATGAAAATCTTACAAAACTCCAATCCCAGAGTAACAGATTACATATCCCCATTTATTGATTTCAATATCAAATATAACACCACCAGCCCTGAGAGATCCGCATGGGATGAAGGTATCATTCTAAATGACGCCGCAATCGAAATCTATACAGATGGTTCCAAAACATCGGAGGGCACAGGATTAAGTATATTTTCCGAATCACATTTGATAAACGTAGCTCTCCGACTTCCGGACCACTGTAGCATCTTTCAAGCGGAAATATCGGCTGTTCGTGAAGCAGCGCACAGACTCTCTATGCACCCGATAGATGGTAAGTCTATCGTCCTTTACATAGACAGTCAGTCAACGATAAAGGCTCTGGAAACGCCAACAATAAGATCTAAGTTGGTCAAACATTGCCGCGCATCTCTTAACGAGATTGCGGACAGATGCAATATTACTCTGTGCTGGGTCCCGGGACACAGAGATATTCCAGGCAACTGTAAAGCGGATGAACTAGCTAAACAAGGCACCGTACTACCTCTAGATGTCAATAGAGAGGTACCGGCACCACCAATACAATTGATCAAACTCCGTATGTTTAACGAAGCGCAATCGATTGCAAACAATACATGGAGTAATCTAGCTACGTGCGTATCGACCAGGAAGATCTGGCCTTTACTAGACGCAAAGAAAACCAAAAATCTCCTTTCATTACATAAAAGGAACATAAGCCTCACAGAAGGAATAATCACAGGACACTGCTTGTTAGGTAGACACGCCACTAGAATAGGTGTCCCAGCAAACGATTTCTGCAGAAGCTGCAGAGATGAAGAGGATGAGGAGAATAGTCTCCACCTCCTTGGCACATGCCCAGCGGTAGCCACACTAAGAAAGAAGCTACTAGGTGAATACTTCTTTGAGGACCTAAGTGACCTGTCTAACATAGACATTAGAAACTTAAATAGATACATAGGTAAATCCAACTGGTTTAGCTGATATGCCCCCCGCACACCACCACCACCCCTCCTCCACTCGTTATTGGTTACTATCAATCTCCCAATCCCTCCCAAGATCGATAGTTAACCATCTTATATCACTAGACCGATGCTTGTAAATAACAATACTGCATAGGAGTAACAGAGATTGATTGAGTCAATCAATCCCCCTATTACTCCCATGCACACTGCCTACACGTTGAACTAGGTACTAAGGGTTTGACTGAAGCAGTAACCCTACTTAGCCAAACCATTTCCAAAAGTTCGACTGCATACTAGTGCAAGATTGACTCCATCATCGTTCTACTTTGCATTCCCCACTATTTCCACGGTCCACCTAGGTATGAGTTCGATTGAAACAATCACCCTACCTAGTCCACACTTTATGCATAGCAGTACTTAGAGTTCCATTGAATCAGTCACTCTATGTACGCTTATGCTCCTCTACGCCTACACGGTCCACCTAGGTATGAAGGGTTTGACTGAATCAGTCACCCCACCTAGTCAATACCATGCATAACAGCAATTAGAGTTAGACTGAATAAGAAGTTCGAAGATCCGTGGAAGCTTTCACATCAAGGAAACCATCGTACAAAAAATAGAGCGTGACCGGCTCAGTTGGTATTGCCACGTTCAAAGAAGAGATCATTTGAACCCTGTTAAAAAGGCAATATCAATGCACGTTCCAAAGACATCGCGATGTAGGAAAGGCAGGCCTATAAACGCCTGGATGCGACAAATGCGACAACATCGGCATTTCATTGGCCTCAGTAACCGAGTGATCCAAAATCGGCAGGCCTGCCGATATTTTCTGAGGTCAAATAGGCGAACCCCACAGGCGGATCAGTAGAAATGCGGTGAAGTGGGAGGGTTGTGATCCCTTGTTTTCGGATCATAGCCTCGCTGATAAAAGGAAGAAGAAGAAGAAGAGTTAGACTGAGTCAGTCACTCGACTATACTTATGCACCTCTACGCCTACATGGTTTATGGTACCTGCCAATATAACTTACACACACAGTATAGGGGGTTCGATTGAATCAATCACCCCCCATCACTTGTTGCACACTATACCTTCTCGGTACACTTTGACTTCAGGGTTGACTGAGTCAGTCACCCTCTCTAACCTTTTCAGTCAGCATTCTCAGCCAACACCCCCATGAGAAAGGTTAAGGTTCCCCCGGCAACCGGTGACTCGTCCGGTCACTACTCATGTGGTATCACAATGGACCCAAGCGGTCTAAGTTTGTCCTGACCCTATCAAGACAGCCACCTTTACCTAACCTAACCTAACCTAACCTTTTTCGCGGTGAGTGACTGCACGATATTTCTCCAGTTCGCGGTGTTAAATGCATTTTTAACGTCTAACGTGATGGTGGCGCAGTACTCCTTACTGCCGTGCTTCCACCGTGCCCATTGGATGGCTTTCCTCTCTGTGCTGACAGTTTTATCAATAGCGTCGATTGTGGGCTGTTCCTTTCGAAAACCATATTGATGATACATATGTGAGTCCTCCAGCATTAACAATCGCACGTTCTAGTCTATTGCTAATGATGCGCTCTACTATTTTCCCCGTGGTATCCAACATGTTTTTTTTTGTTTTTTGTATCCAACATGTACAATAGCCTGTACGATGACGGGTCCTATGGGGGCTTCTTTCCCTTCGGTATTAAGACCAGGTTTTACTTCTTCCACTGGTTAGTGAATAGTCCTTCCTTTAAACACCCATAGTAAGTGTCTGCAAATATATCTGGGTATCTTTTTATTGCGGCCTTAAGGGCAATGTTGGGATTGCCGTCGACATACTTACTTACTTAGGTGGAGCTACAGTTCGGGGTGAACCTGGGCTTCAACCAACAAGGCTCTCCATTTAGCTCGGTCTTTAGCTGTTTGCCTCCAGTTGCGCACTTCAAGTTGGTCGAGGTCGCCTTGAACTTGTGCGCGCCACCTACGGCGAGGAGGACCTCCACTGCGTCGTCCCTGGGGGTTAGATTCGAAGACTCTGCGGGCCGGAGCGTTGGTGTCAATTCGCTTTACATGTCCTAGCCATCCCAGACGTCCAATACGCAGTTTTTTGACCAGGTCGATGTCGCTGTACAGCTCGTATAGCTCGTGATGATCAGGGTCTTATGCAGAGTCTCCTCAGTTGTTCGAGATAGGGCTTTACTGTTGAATTGCCTTATAAGCCCAAAAAACAGCGGTTGGTAAAAGTTATTCTTTGCTTGATTTCTGCGCTGATCTTGTTTTTAGAGTTTATAGCAGAGCCAAGGTAAACAAGGTCCCTTACTACCTCGAAGTTATAGCTGCCCACTGTGACGTTCTGTCCAATTCGACGGTGTTGGTTGTCCCTTTTCGTTGACAGCATATACTTGGCAAAACCAAGTTAAAACCCTGGTTTATCGCTAAACCCATTTTGGCCGCTTCCGCCTGAATGCTTGCAACCGCACCGGTGACAGCCCGCTGAGTTCTTCCAATAATGTCTATATCGTCGGCGTATGCAAGCAGTTGTACAGACTTGTGATAGATTGTGCCTCCGGTGTTGGCTTGTGAGTTCCGCACAATCCGTTTAAGTACAATATTAAAGAAGTCGGATGATCACCTTGCTTAAAACCTTTTTTGACATCAAGGTCTCGGTGAGGTCATTACCGACCTTGATGGAGCAGCGAGCGTTCTCCATCATCATCCTGCACAGACGAACAAATTTGGCAGGGATGTTTAAACTAGACATGGCTCTATAAAGCTCTTCTTTATAGATGCTGTTATAGGCGGTCTTGAAATCGATAAAGAGATGGTGAGTATCGATTTGGACTTCTTGGGTTTTCTCCAGGATCTGTCGAAGTGTAAAGATTTGATCGATGGTTGACTTTCCTGGCCTGAAACCGCACTAATAAGGGCCAATCAGACTGTTAAGGTTTCAGCCGTTCACACAATATCGCAGAAAAGATCTTGTATGCGATGAGACCGATGCCTCTATAATAGGCGCAGTTAAGGGGGTCTCATTTCTTGTGGATCGGGCAAACGATGCTGAGATTCCATTCATTAGGCATACACTCGTCTGACCAAATTTTAAAGTTGAGTTGATGTATGTATGTACTCTACCAAATCACCACCAGCTGCCTTGAAAAGTTTGGCCGGCAAGCTGTCAGGTCCAGCAGCCGTGTTGTATTTCAGCTTGGATATTGCTATCCTCACTTTGTTTTGGTCAGGTGGACGGAAATATTTACTATCATCGTCTATGTTGAATGGTTCATTCTGCCTGACAGCGGGATGTTGGTCTTCGTCGCCGTAATACAGTCTGCAAAAATAGTTTTTCCATATTCTCAGCACCGACTGTGATTCTATGTGATTCAATGCCGTCGACGCCCTGTGCTTTTGTGTCCCCAAATTTACCACAGACGCGTAGAACCTCTACCGGCGTCACAGAAGGGATCGGATGAATCATTGCTGCATTTCCCCCCTCCTTAGTTTCCACTTCCCCTTGGTGTTGCGGGAATAGAACTACAAACACAGTTTCTAAAAAAAGCTGTAGACGTGGGTGGGGGTTTTCAGCCACCCTTTAGTCTCTGCATTACAACTTGGTAGGCTTTGCCCCATGGGTTTTGATCGGCCTTGTTGTACAACTCGGTGAAGCTTCTCATTTTGCTCGCTCGGATGACATTCTTAAAACATTTTCTCACAGTTGCAAACCTCTCGTAAAGTTCCTTCTGGTTACTATTCCCCCTGGAACACTGGTAATTTCGCCTTGCTCGATGGCACTCTGCGCGCAGTGTGGATATCTTCTTATACCACCAATAAACTGGTGGCCGCTGTAGCTTGCCAATTTTTCGCTGCATTGATGCGTCGCGGACTCTCTTCAATCCATCTATGAACTGTTTTGCCTTGTCGGGGGCTATTCCACTTGATGATACATCATCCATCATCAACTGTATTTATAACATTTTTTTCTGTATTTCGCCTGTCTGATTTTTTCTTTTCTCTTTCTAAGGTTCTAAGAATCTTCATTATGTGCATTGTAGTCCCAGCGAATGCCATGCCTCCTAGCTTTTTTGCATTTCGCCAACGATGTTTTCTGGCGTCAGTACCTGGCCGAGTTCACTCCTTAGTGCATTCCTTTCGTCGAGGAATCTTGGGCATTGGAAGGATACGTGTTCTGCGTTTTCTACGCAGTCCGTGCAACGCGGGCAGTAGGGGCTATTGTCATGTGTATACTTAAATAAGTACGAACGACAACATCCATGGCCCGTTAGGAACTGCGTTAAGTAAAAATCAAGTTCTCCATGGCGTCTATCAATCCATGGCTGGATATGGTGTATGAGCCTATGAGTCCACCTACCTTTCTCAGAAGCATTCCAGCGTTCTTGTCATTCTCTTAGGCTTTCTGTTCTATGTAGCCGGTTTTCGCTGGCCTCATTTCTTTCTCATCCTGCGCAGTACTGACTTTGCTATTCTACTGCCAGAATATCTATTGGGAGCATTCTCGCTACCACGCAGGTTGTATCGCTAGAAGTAGTGCGAAAAAGGCCCAGCCTTGTAGCATACTTGCCTATTAGACAGTATCCAGAAAGGACACCTATTGTAGGTTAGGTTAGGTTTACATGGCTGCCAGCTAAGAATCACCAACACACTTAGACCAACAATAAGTCCATTGTGATACCAAGTGGATCATAGGAGAAAAGGTTCTCTCTACCTACTCGTTAAACCATTTTGAACTTCTTAGGAAGCGTAAGAGAATCTTAATATCTATGTTTTTCAGATCACCTATATCGTTCTAATAGAAGGCTTCTTAGTGAATCCCCCTTCTGAGAGAGATAGCTGGGCAGAAACGAAGAAAGTGAGGAATAGTTTTTTCTTCTTCTTCATCCATGTAGCTTCTACAAAAGTCGTTCGCAAAAAGGCCAACCTTGTAGCATGCTTGCCTATTAGACAGTGATGACACCTATTGTAGTGCCGATACGCAATCTATTGAGAGAAATCAAATTCTTAGAGCATTTTAGATCCAGCTTTCGCTAGAAATGTTGAAAGATTTGTACTCTCGATAGCATCCAGCTTAAATTTGAGCTTGCAAGGAGCGATTGGTATACCTAAGATGCCTTTTGTCCGGCAGGATGGGTATAGTTGTTTCTATTGTGGCGTGTTCATCGGCCTTACAATTCGCCGGAATGTCTCTATGCTCCGGCACCCAAAACAAGTAAATATTGAACTGCTTAGCCACCTCCATAAGAGACGATCGGCAATCTAGAGCTACTAAAAAATGTATAGATGTCGATTCCAAAGATTTGATTGCTGTTGGCTGTCTCTAACTGATTTTTTTTTTTTCCCCCCGAGGGTAGGTGAAAATCTTCAAGAAGACACTATGAGGATCGAAAGCGCGTGCTCATAGTAGTGCGGGATTCTTACCCACTAAAAAACCTCCCTTCAAAACAGACTTGTTTTTATTTTTACCACAACTAAGTATTCGACTTATCAAGTAGTTTTCATTTCACGAAATAATGACGTTTTGCAGGTGCCTTCCCATTAGAAGTTCCTGCTAGTTCCGCAGTTTGGACGCGGTTACTTATCGCGCTAAGTCTATAGGTTTGGTTCTTTGTAGACGGCGTAGTAAATTTCTTTCATCCAAAACTTGGAGGACTGTAATATTTACGTGACTTTCTAGTCGACTTTTATGCTTTCTCGCGTAGTTTTTGAATTCGTCTTCTATAGTTTTAATGCCAAGATCTCTGTGGATATCGCTGTTTCTGATATACCATGGCGCATTAATAATACCTCTTAGCACTTTGTTTTCAAAAGTTTGTGAAATTTGAATATTACTTATTTTGGTACAACCCCAGTTTTGTATACCATATGTCCACACGGTCTTTAGCACTTGCTCATATAAAAGCAGTTTGTTCTCTATATTAGGTTAGGTTAGGTTAGGTAGGGTTATGAGGTTGTCATAAAACACTAGGCGCCAAAGTGGGCCCGTCGCGATCCCTAGGAAACCTTCACGGCAAAAGACCTAAACCCAATCCTCCAAGCAATTAATCTCCCTACAAAATCTGAAGAGATCCTTGATATGGTTCAAGGACCTCACCTCCTCCAAGTTATCGAAGAAGTATTTACCCAGGTACTTTAGCCTTATCCTGGCAATTCCTTGACGTTCACAGAGTATATGAGTTATACCACCTGAGACATGTAGGTCATCGCAGTACCTACAAACATCCGTATCGGATAACCCTAGTCTCATGGCATGCCTCCTTAGGAGACAGTGGCCAGAGAGTATTCCTATCGCTGTTCTTATCCTCGATCTATCTAAGTTAATTATCTCCCCAGATTTTCTGCGATCTAACACAGGCCACAAGGCCTTAGACACCCTGTGACCATCTTAGATTAGCCGTGTCAGTGATTTTATCCCGGATAAGTTCTTGGAAGTTCTCTATATTAAGCTTGGAATATTTTCCAAGTAACCAATATATTTCTCTAAATTTATTATCTAGTTCTTTGCATTTTTTCTTTACGTGCGTTTTCCATTTCAGCTTTGTATCAAGTGTCATTCCAAGATACTTAGCCTCGTTTGCAAACGGGATTTGAACCGAGTTTGAAAAGATCGGCTAATTATTTATTTTCTTATAAGTAAAATTTACATGAACAGATTTGGTCTCGTTGAGTGCGATTCGCCAAACCTTTGTCCATTCATTAACTCTATCCAAAGCTTCTTGCAGTTTTTCTGTAGTATCTTCCACCGTTTTACCTACTGCCAGGATAGCAGTGTCGTCGGCAAATGTAGCTAGCTCAGTACCTTCTACTTGCGGTATATCACGACTGTATAATAGATATAAAACTGGACCAAGTACGCTTCCTTGCGGCACCCCAGTCATTATTTCCTTAAAATCTGAATATTCGTTTCCACATTTGACGCGGAATAGTCTATTCGTCAGGTATTTCTTCAAAATATTGTATAGGTGCTCTGGCAGAACTTGTCGTAATTTAAACTTTAAGCCTTCATGCCAGACCTTGTCAAAGGCTTGAGAGACGTCAAGGAATACGCTTGAACAAATCGTTTTTTCTTCAAGAGATTTTTCGATTACATGAGTTATTCTATGCACTTGTTCAACTGTAGAATGCTTACTTCTGAATCCGAATTGATGATCCGGAATGAGATTCCTCTCTTCTATTACCGGCTGTATTCGCCTAATCAAAATTCTCTCGAACACTTTTGATATGATTGGTAGAAGCGAAATCGGTCTTTAAGACGTTTTTTCATTTGGCGGTTTTCCGGGCTTAAGGATCATTATAACTTCGGCCACTTTCCATTGACTGGGAACATATTCTAGTCTAAGCGCGGCGTTTATAATGAACAGAAGCTTAATTAGAGCTTTTTTTGGAAGTGCTTTAAGAACCTCTCTCGTGATTAGGTCGTATCCAGGAGCCTTCTTAGGTTTGTTTTTTTACTTTTTCCTTAAGTTCGGTTAGTGTTGCATTTCTTATTACACGATTGTCAATATACGACGTATTTACATATATTTTGAATAAGAGCCTGTCCATCAAGCGGTTTGGAAGTTTCTTCAAGGTGGGCGGCAAAAACTTGCGCTTTCTCTTTATCATGCCTGGCCCATTCGTCTTGATTTTCTTGAATTGGGGCGGCTTGAATTTGAGGTTTTTTAATACCTTTTATAGCTTTCCAAAGCGAATAATTAGAATCTTTTTCTGCCGTTAAGCTTTCTAGGTGAGTTTGCATTTCATTATTCTTAAGGTCTTTAATAGATCTTTTTAATAAGTTACACAAACGGTTAAGATGAGCTTTATGTTGCGGAGCCCGAGTTTGTTGCTTTTTGCCATTTTTTGCGCGCTTTTCTCTTCTCCTTAATCATCTCTTTTATTTCCTGCGGACAATTTTGAATGTAGCTGGCGTTTTCTTAGGTTTGGGAGTATTCTTCCACGCGGCATTCTGTAGGATTTCGACGAAGCGATCAACTTCAACTTCAAGTTCATAGGGCGTTTTAAGTGATACCCTCAGCTCAGTATTTTATTCAATATCTTTTTTGAAGCCATCGCAATTCGTGTTCGCGTTGGTTAAACTGGCCGGTCCTACTTTTTTAATCAGAGCATCGCTTATCGTCATAATGATTGGAGAATGATCAGAGGAGAGATCAAAGCTTTCTTCAACTTTTATACAGTTGCCATATATTCCTTTAACAACAAAGAAATCAATCAGATCTGGTATCTTATTTCTATCAGTTGGCCAATATGTTGGTTTACCCGTCGAGTAAAAATCGCAATTGTATTGCATACCCGCATTATAAAGCTTTCTACCTTTCTGAGAGGCATGCCTTGAACCTCAGAAGGGGTGTTTCGCGTTGAAGTCGCCGCCAATAATAAAATTTGGTTTAAGGAAGTCGAAGATGTTTGTGAAATCACTTTCTTCAAGTTTACATCGCTGTGGTCAATAAATAGACGAAATGTTTAAAGCAAAATGTCTATTTCTAACGCGTACCGTGCTTCCATTGCTTCTAATTCAATCTTTACTTCCGCTGAGTGTTCGATACATTCTTTTATAAACAAGGATGATCCGCCTCTGGCTCTTTCCGATGGGTGGAAGGCGTGATACACGCTATATCCCCTTATCTTAACATTCGATTGCTTTGTCAGATGAGTTTCACAGACCAAGCATATATCAATGTCTTTTTCTCGTGTAAGTATTTCTAACTCGTCGAGTCGTCGTATGAGCCCGTTGGCGTTCCATGTAAGAATTTTAAGCGTTTCTTTCATATTCTGGTTAAAGTGCGCGTGTTATGAATGTTGGTTTCTAGTGCAACTAGTCTCTCGAAAATAAGTTTGTTTGCTTTGCATTGCTCTTCAAGTTTCGCAAGAATTAGGGAAAAAACATTGGATACATGATCTTGTGAGCTACCTCTAACAATGTTTTCCAATGTGTCGCAGCTTGAGCAGGAGTCTTTACGTTAAAGCTTCGAGTATTTCTTGCTTCGATCTCCCGTGAGCTGTCGGTCCCTAACCGATATCACGTTTTTCTTAAACCAAGATAAGACTTCTTTAATACCTAGTAACTAGTTCCACCCAATTGTCGCACATTGAGGGCCGCCTTGCTTAAGACGTGAGTGGTGGCAAGAACTGCATCACCGACTTTATAAGTAGGTCCCTCTCGCCTTCCCTTGTTAGCTTGCTGTAGCCTTGTTGATCTTTTTCCATTTCACCAGCTCCTTCCAGAGCATTGGTTAGTAATCGTAGAGTGGGTATTATTTCTGGGACGAAATTTTGGTTGTTTACAATGTTGTACGGCTGGAGCTGTAAAGCCCATCTTGCTATTCGTTTAGTAGGCGAGTTTGAGCTCATAAGCCATTTGAGTGGTTGGTGATCGGTAACATCCGCTTCTTCAATATCTTTAATGTATCTTCGAAACATGTTAACGGCCCAGACTATATCCAATGCTTCACGTTCCGTAGCGCAATAGTTTCGTTCCACAAATGTCAAGAGATGGCTGGCGTATTCAATAGGATGTTCCTCAAGGTTCTCCCCTTGGACAATAACTGCTCCGATAGCGTATGTCATATGGTGAATAATCTTCATTGTCCGACTGGATTTGGACTGCCTCTTCCTCTATGGAGATGTTGAGTACGTCAGTTGATTTCTTGTTAGATGTCTGCTTCCATATTTCACTACACTGCTTTGGAGTATCTGGTATCGGCGATTTCGGCTGAATTGTAACATAGTTACACAATTCCATCGGTGTCATGAGTTCATCAGGTTCAACATCAGGTTCAACCACATACTGCAAGTAGAGGAAACACTTATTGAGTTGGTCGACAAAATACCACACTCCTTGTGCTAGGTGTGCCGCCTTCTTCCAGGAAGATAATTGCCAACAGGGTCACCTTGTTCCTTGAGCTAGGAAGTATGCTGACGTTTAGTGTCTTGGAGCGATTTCCTAGCATAATACGAGTATTCGTTCTGAGGACGAAACCCGTGCGTTGAACTTCATCCGCCAGAGTTACTTCTGCCCTTTCGTTGCGAAACGTATACCCCGTATCCTTCATTAACTTGTGGCCTGCCACTTCACGCCTGCCACACTTGTTTTGGCTGTGGTGTCTAAGCAGGCAATTGTGTTAACGTTCTTAACTTTTATGTTTATCGCTGAGATGCTTCCGCCAGACGCGAGCTTAAGGAATGTTTTACCAGGTGGTGATATCGATTTCTGGCCGCATTTTGGACATTTTTTTCTATAAAATCCCTTCTGTCCACATCCAAAACATATAACTCCTCCTTCCAGAACGTTATGTTTGGACGGTTCTTGGGTTGCCTTAAACTTTCTGCAGTCTTCATAAACGAGCAGTTCCATAAACGAGCAGTTCCATAAACGAGCCAAACCCTTCCCTCCTGATCTTCTTCTTCAGAATATGGTAGATGATAACGAGGCAATAACAATCAGACACATTCAGGTTCGGATTTTCAGCGAACAATGCTCTCTGATCGCTGATGAAATCGAGAGCCGGTTTGTCTTGTCTCTGCCTGTTGTCCATAATTAAGCTAAATACGACCTGAGCAGGAGCGCATTGTTGACGTAACATCTCGATGCCGTGGTCTCATGTTTTGGTTTCGTGACTTACTCCTTCCCACCAGACGCTAGCTGCATCGGTAAGAAGCATGCCGAATTCCAGTAACCCGTCCTTATCAGAAATTCCCCGACTCCTCTTGAAGGTAAGGATGTTTCTGATGAGTGTCCTTATTTTCCCACTGTCATCATGCCCTCCAGCGAATCTCTCCGTACACTCCATCATGCTGTAGTCCCAATCTAGCCTTTAGCGACCGCTTAATCATTCTGTGATGTTCGTTGCCTTAAGCTAGGTAAAATTCCAAAATCCCTTTTAATCTCAACCTAAGTCCTATTCCACCAACAACAAATGCCATCAGACATGCTGCCTCTGATGTACTGGGTCTCTCTCGGGCACCACATCAAAACCACTGCAGGTGCAGCAAAAAAAATGGGCGTACAATGCGGCGCTGCATAGAAGGATAAGAGCTGCTCGCGAGCTGTACGTGCGAAGGATTAAAAAGGGGCATCGACTTCTCAGAAGGAATAATAAGGAACTCTTGAAGGAAGCACAGTATTTGAGCTTGACAATGACGTCAAATCCTTATTAAACGAGTTTGATTCTGGTCCGAGCAATGGTTTGACAATGGACATAAGCGCAAAATATGTTCGGCAGTTTTTGGTGTCCTCTATGTGGTGTTTAAGAGAGCAATTACTAGCTACGAAGTCAGCAGGTGTTGCAGGTTATTCTTGGAGATGCAGTCCAAGTATGGATGTACAATACTTAGCCATTGTGGGACCATAGCACAGGCAAAGCGAACCAATTTAGTCACAACAAGGTAGTCATTCCATAAATTGCAACGACTGGTGTGCATCTGCATTACTGAAGCCATGAGCGCATGCCATGGAGGTACTCTTGGAACAGACACCCTTATATTTGGTTGCTTAGACCTGCGCAAACTGAACAATCTTAAGGATGGCGAAAGAAGGATCGGAAGAAAGAAGTGCATCGGAATGAAAGAATTCAATGTGCTTAGTAAAAACAAAGTCCTGCTCTAGCAATCCCTAGGGATGATAGCATTAGGAAATTTAACTTTGAAAAGACTTTCCTATTGAAGCTCAGTAATAAACAGAAGCACAATCAACAGGCTGAGCAACCACACCACACGCAAGTGGTATACAGATGTATCAAGAACTGAATAAGAAACTGGTACTGGGTAAGAACACCAACATCTTTCAGGCTGAAATATATGCCATAGAGAGATGCGCCCAAATGATTCTTCAAAGAAACTACAGCAATCGCGATATAGCAATAGACAGACAGTCAAGCAACCATGAAGCCACTTAAAACCCATGTCGTAGAGTCCAAACTTGCGTGGGAATGCCTACGCAAACTAAACGAATTGGGCAGAAAAAATAACGTAAGCTGATAATAATCTATTGGAAACCGGGCCATGACGAAATAGAAGGTAACGAAGCAGCGTGTTCGCTAGTAAGACGAACGCAAAGATATCAAACAGGGCCAACACCTGGAATATCACTCAAGGACTGAGGTAAGCAAAGACTCTACTGGGGAACTGCATATAGCCGAAAAAGATTCGATGTATCAGCATAAGTTAGAATAACCTACAGGCGTCCTAATGGGACACTGTAGGTTCAAAGAACAACAAGGGAACTAGGTATATCAGAAGAAGGACTTTGTAGATTCAGCAACAAGTCCAGTGAGACTCCGAAACATATTCTGAAGCCTTGCGAGACAGTGACCCATAAAAGAATGAAATATTTAGGCACCCACAATAGACCCGCTTCTCATTCTGAAATTCCTTAAAGAAACTGGACTGGAGAGGGTGCTCTAAGTGTGGTCTACTCTCGATGAGACTAAGTAAGGGTGCACGATTTTCAAATCTAATTCTGGAAAGGATTGTTAAGCAAGGGGAACAAACCTCTTCAAGCCAATTAAGGGAGCAGAAAATTGCCTACATCAGTCATTTCTGTCCACTGGTGCTGGGACCTTTAAAGGGAACAGCACCAGCTTCTGCCAGATATTGTGCGCAGATAACACCACCGGCAAAAGTATTTCCAGCAGCAGAGCGCGCTCCAGATGCGCACATGCTTCCACTAAGAGAAATGGCCGTGGCCTGCTTCTTCCACTTGAACCTGTTTGAGCTGTCAGAGTTAAGGCAGCGTTGGATCCCGGGGTCCATCGGTCCCAGATGGAGTACTTTCTACCGCCCTAAGTCTTTTCTCCGTTGTCTCAAAAAAAGGACTGATTTCAAAGCTTGCACCTTCAGCTGCATTTGCAGTGTCTTTGCACCGCGAGATCGTCGTCTTCTTTCTTTCCCTTTTAAGTTGACTTTTAGTCAGGAGGTTACCGGAGTGCGCCTCTTCAGGGGTCCGTTCAGCCTTATTGACCTCCCGAGTCAAGCCATCTTTGACACCACTTCGATCAGTCGAAACCTTTCCGCCATTCCGCTTATTCCAGCCCAATCTACCGAGCGTGTCGAAGAGCTATCTGCGAAATAAGACGATTGCTTCGGAATAACTCGCACACAAAAAATGCTATCTTACTCCATTCTGGAAAACCAATTGGAGCTCTCTTGTCTTAGAAGTAAAAGCAATCACCCTCAAATTGAAGGAGAACTTGAATGATCACTGGAATGCTGTGAAAAATGTTGTTGCAAATAGGACACACACGTGCATCGGTAAAAAACAGAAAAGTCATCGCACTGGACTCCTGAAAACGTATCGATGAGCGTATTGCAATCAAGGCTCGAATTACAGCGGCCTTAGTAGTAGAGAGACCTTATAGCCCAGTACCGCGTGAAGAAGAAGGAAGTACACCGTAGTATGAGGCATGAGAAACGCTAACATCAGAATACTTATCGCAAAGGCTGAAGAAGCAGCAAACAGATGTTACAGCAGGAACGTCTACAGCTTCATCAAAGAGCCTAAAGGTGGTCAGAGCCTCCGTGCCCGAGCATTAACTGCGTAAGGTAGTAGTTGCAGTCCCCGCGTACTCTCTTTATCCAGACCTCGATGGTGGGGATCAGCTTGTGGGTCCATATGCCTTTTAACGTTTTATCCCACCTGGCTTGCCACAGTGCTACAGATGTTGCCCTTTCTTCTCGCACTGGCTTTATCTTGTCGGTTCGCGGTTCGCTTTAGGTAAACCCTTTGCATATCGTTGGCGAGAATGTCTATGGGAATCGTACCGACTATAACACAGGCTGCTTCGTCCACATTTGTTCGAAAACCGCTTATAGTTCTGATTGCGAAGAGCATGTATGCAGGTGAGAGCTTCCTTGTTGTCTCCTTCGTTGTGTGTACCCCCTCCCAGACCGGAGCATCATATAGAAGGACTGAGCTTACCTCTCTGGATAGCAGGATCCTCTTGGCATATCCAGGCCCACTAATGTTTAACAGCATACAGGAAAGCACTGCCTGCATGTGTGACGTTTTTTTGCTTGAAAACTCGACGTGCATTTTGAAGTTCAGCCTGTTGCCGAGCATTAGGTTAGGTTAGGTGGCTATACTCCGTAATCGTTGGGATTCACTTAGATCAAATGAGGTCCATTGTATTTGCACGTGAGCCGGTTATTTCCGTTGCTCTTGGAACAATTTTAATTTTTGGATTCATTTCCAGATGCTGTTGATATCCGAATCTGTAAGTTCCTCAAAGAAGTATTCCCCAAGAGTTTGTTTTCAGAGCAAGTGAAAGGGGGATTCCTCCTCTTTTTCGCCATACAGCTGCGCCAAAGTCATTGTGCCTCTGTAACAAATGGAATTTCGATACACTGCCGCTTGGGCACTTGCATATACATAGAGGTGATGTTCACTAACGTCTTCCCTGGTCGATTCGCAAAATAAATATATCTGGACATCATTTTATTCTTTAAAACATCTGCTGTTCAATTGAGGCAATTTTTTTTAAGGTAAAGGGGGAGAATGGGCAGAGAATGACCCCCGGAGCACTGCGACCCCTGGTTGGTTGTTTGAGTAGTAGTTTGTAAACTAGCTGAGCTGGATTCATCCTGCCCTTAGCTACTATGACTACGTCGTCAGCGTAGCCCTGGGTAAGAAATCCAGAACTATTGAGGTCATTTATGATACTGTCCACTACAACGGACCATAAAAGAGGGGATAGGACACCCCCTTGGGGACAACCCTTAGTAGTTCTAACGGAGATTGAGATTTGTCGAAGCTTGGCCGTAATTAGTCTGCTACTGAGCATGGAGCATATCCATTTGGTAGTTTGCGGGTCAATGCCTTTGACATCAGCAGCAGACTTAATTGATTGAAACGATGTGTTATTGAAGACGCCAGAGATCTCCAGAAAGGAGCATAAGGCTATTTACTTCTTTGGCAAGGTTTCTTCAATAGTGCTGACCAGATGGTGTGTGGCTGTGACCGTATGCAAATTGAAGATTATTTAGGTGGTATTCTATAAAGGCGGAATTTCTTATGTGAAGATCAATGAATTTTTGCATTACCTTAAGAAACACAGAGGTGGGACTGATTGGCCTAAAGGCATTTGGGTCTGATTGTGATCTGGCGTCGGTTTTAGGAATGAGCACTACATTAACTTTTCTCCAAATTGATGGGATGTAGCTGAGTTCATAGCTGGATCTGAAGATGGGCATCAAAGATTCGATAAGAGTGTCGATCCCATGATGTAAGAGGGCAGGGTAAATTCCATCTCCACCGGGAACTTTGTAAGGTTTTTGCGTGGAGATGGCCCATCTTATGGAATCAAGGTAGAAGACTTTCTTGGCCATAATCCTAGTGCGTCGGTTAGGTGGGAGTTGCATAACTTCATGCAACAGAGATGTGTGAGGGTCAGTGATCAGGGATTCAGGGGAGTGAGTGCAGACCTAATGTTTCGGCGTATCCCTGTGTAAAACTGCCGTCAGCTGTTTGTTGGAGACCAATACCGTTGATGTGGTTCTTGGATAGGGTTTTCTGGACCCTTACAGCTGAAGGGAGATCGTTAATACTTCCGCAAAAAGACCTCCATGTTTGTCATATTAAATAAGGCATTAGTCAGCTACCATCCTGCAATCCACAAGAAAGGAGACACCCTCAACTGCACCAATTATAGAGGCATCAGTCTCCTCAACATTGCATAAAAGATCTTTTCTGCGGTATTGTGTGAACGCCTGAAACCTTTTATCAACAGCCTGGTTGGCCCATATCAGTGCAGTTTCAGGCCAGAAAAGTCCACAATCGATCAAATTTTCACATTTCGACAGATCCTGTAGAAAACCCAAAAAGTCCAAATCGATACTCATCATCTCTTTCTCGATTTCACGGCCGCCTATGACAACATATTTGTAGAAGAGCTTTATAGAGCCATGTCTAGTTTCGACATCCCTGCCAAACTTGTTCGTCTGTGCAGGATGACGATGGATAACATTCGCTGCTCGCTCTAAGTCGGTAATGACCTCACTGAGACCTTCGAGATCTTATTTAAGACAAGGGGGCGCGCTGTCATGTGACTTCTTTAATATAGTACCTGGACGGACGGACCGCATAACTCACAAGCCAACACCAGAGGCAGATTCTATCAAAAGTCCGTACAACTGTTTGCATACACCGACGATATTGACATTATTGTAAGAACCCAGCGGGCTATCACCGATGAGTTTGGAAGCATTGAAGCAGAAGCGTCCCAAATGGGTTTAGCGATAAACGAGGGCAGAACCAAGTACATACTGTATGTATATACTGTCAAAATGAACGGACAATCAACACCGACGAATTGGACAGAACGTCACCGTGGGCAGCTACAACTTCGATGTAGTAAGGGACTTTACCTACATTGGCTCTGTTATTAACTCCGACAATGATACCAGCTCCGAAATCAAGCGAAGAATAACTCTTCCCAATCGCTGTTTTTTGGGCAAATAAGAGAATTCAACAGTAAAGCCCTATCTCGAACAACTAAGGAGACTCTGTATAAGACCCTCATCATCCCAGTCCTGCGTTACGGCCCTGAAACATGGACTTTATTGAAAGCGGATGAAGATATCTTTGGTCGCTTCGAGAGAAAAATTCTTCGTAAGATATTTGGTTGACGGATTTTGGAAAAAGATTCAATGACGAACTATACAAGCTGTACAGGGACATTGACCTAGTCAAAAAAAATTGGGTATTGGACATCTGAGATGGCTAGGACATGTAGAGCGAATGGTTCGAATCTAACCCCGAAGGACGACGCAGTTAAGGACCTCCTCGCCGTCGGTGGCGCGCACAAGTTCAAGGGGACCTCGACCAACTTGGAGTGTGCAACTGGAGGCAATTAGCTAAAGACCGAGCTAAATAGAGAAGCTTGTTGGTTGAGACCCAGGTTCACCCCGAACTGTAGCGCCACCTAAGTAAGTAAATATCCTTCGATGAACCAACGATTGGACATCGGACTGAGCAGTAATGAACCTGTCTTTGCGCGGGAAGCAGCATTTCTCATATGTATCGTTAGGCTTATCGCTTTTCTGTCCGATTCCATTAATCATATCAGTGCCAGTAAATCATTGCTTGTTTGTTTTACAATTATTTTCGAAAGACAAAATCTTTGAATGCACGTTTATAAACACTTTTTAAAGCAAATCAAATGCATGTCCTTTACTTTTTAGACCTTTAGCATGACTTTTTTATCAGGATCAATGAAATCTAAACAAAGTGTAAGATCTTAAATATATACTCCACTTTTGTAAATGTTGCTGTGCACTTAAAAAAAATAATAAAGATTTGAAAGTACACTAATGATCTGTTTTCCTCTCAACTAGGTTATATTCAGTCAATCATCTGATCTCATGGAACGGCAGTCATCAGCCGCATCAAGCACAGAGGAGACATCTGGACCACAAGGTGACTTGAGTAGTGGCTCACGTAGAGATGATGGCCAGCCCGACTTTACTGTCTTTAAGGATTTCGATTTCCTCGAATACGAGGATAGTATAGCAGGAGAATCAACAGATAACTTCAATTGGGGCGTTCGTCGGCGTCCGCTATTCGAAGGTGACGGTGAGACTGTCGCAGCTGGTGGTTCTAAGGGTCACTCGAATTTGGATGAGAGTTACAGCGACAAAACTCCTATATTAAGCAAACGTAAGCGGCAAACAGCAGACGACTCTTCGGATGAAGAAGTCGAATCGGAATCTCCTATGGACGAGGATCATCGACAGCCATTCCTCAAATCCCCATTCCATGTGGGACCGCCTACGTCTCTGAGCTTGCGAGAACGCCACCGAAGAAATTCGGTTTCGCGCAGCGATACAAGCGGCTCTAGTGCAGGGGACTTAGGAGACATAACTCCATGCAATGCATCGCCCCACTTACCAGGTCTGATTCGCTTTGGTGCTCCGATTCGCGATGAAGCTGAAGAAAATTGGCGAAAGCAACTCCAAACAATGCTTGTAAATCAACCGTCTGCTCATGCTCCTGACTTGGTCCTTCAACTGCACAAGATGATCAAAGAGCTGACGCTTAAGTCCATCAGTATTACCAGGGAGTCTAAAAAATTCTTCTCTGGCATTGGAGCGCAGTTGGGAAATCAAATTTCCCAATTTACCGACTTGCTAAGCTCCAGAGCAGATCCTCCGATGATTTGGTGCAATCAGACGCAGCCAACTACTCCTCGTCTGTTTGAGACTCTGCGTTTTAATGTTTTGGAAATCCAGGAGCACTTGGAAACATTTTTCGACCGCAAGGATCAAGTCCTAGAAGTACGTTCGATTTCTTAAGTGCTTTAAGTAAACATATACATATACTTATTCTCAAATAATTGCAGTGTCTTGATTCCGTGAAAACGTCTTGCAAGTTGTCGCTGTTCACTGAAGTTGTTGATCAGTCTGGGGCAGAAGGTGCAGGCTCTGGAAGTTTTATGCCATTCGATCCAGCTACTGCAGAGATTGTGTTGGACTTAGGACGAGCCCTATATAAGCTGATGTTTCAATTGCTGCTCCTGATTGAATCGAATCACAAAATCGCTTCGAATGTAGTCAACAACTATCGACACAATGAAAAGGTAAAACAATTTATTTTCTATAGCAGCTGTCACAGTATTATATTCCACAGATGCTGGACATATCTGAGCTATTTATTCTGGTTCGTGAGGCGCTGGTGCGTTCCATTAACGAATCCGAACAAGATTCCCTAGACACCTCCACATCAACAGAAGGTGATCACACACCAACTCCTTCGCCAGGACTACCGATGACAAGTGCAGAATTTGAAACAACTCTGCATGAATTAATGGACAACCAAAAGTGGTCGGACGCAGTCGCACATGTACGACAGTATAAGAGGATGTCACATTTGTCTGTTTCCAATTCAAATTTGTCTATATTCCCATACACCAATCTGGACAATCGTCTGCGATATGATGATATTCTATTCATACTTAATATTTACTCGCACAGGCTCCTAAAGGATCGAACAGGTAAAAAAGAAATACCCTAGCTTTGGAAACCCCCTCCCTAAACAGATTCTCTACCCTTTCAGATGCTTTTATAATTTCCAAAACCAGCTCCGAGCTCTTTGAAGTGTATGCTATATTATCAGAAAATCTTTATCAAGTATCCAGTGCTCTGACTTCAATGGAAATAAATATGAAAAGCTTTTCTGGAATCTCGACAACGTCTAATCGCGAAGGTAGTGACATTGTCACAATTCTTTAGGGAGACGATTTTCGCTTTTACACATTAAATTAGTAAGATACATAAAAATCATGCACAATTACAATTAATTTGTTGTTTTGAAAACATTCAACTTAGCATGTAAGATTATAGAATTCAGTTTTCTTTTAGCTTTTAGACAATTTAGATACTGAAAATTCAATAAAGAACTTTTAGATGTGAATGGTTTTAATTTATTGTCTACAGCCGTTAATGTTGTTGACGAGTTATATGCCCTCATCGCAGGCACAATGTGTACCATAAGATCGGTTGGACTTCCACTGACAAGCAGCGAACATCCAACCAGATTAACCACTGGCGAGCAGTAAGGGTTTTAGACTTCGGGAATATGCTTGGAGCTGATAGTGCGGTTTTAGGCCAGGAAAGTCCACCACCAATCAAATCCTCACACTTCGGCAGATCCTGTAGAAAACCCAGGAAGTCCAAATCGATACTCATCATCTGTTTATCCATGTCAAGGCCGCCTATGACCGCATCTATAGAGAAGAGCTATATAGAGCCATGCGTAGTTTTGACATCACTACCAAACTTGTCCGTCTGTCCAGGATGACGATGGAGAACGCTCGCTGCTCCCTCCATGTCGGCAATTACCTCACTGAGACCTTTGATATCTTGTTTAAGACAAGGTGACGCGCTGTCATGTGACTTCTTTAATATTGTACTTGAACGGATTGTGCAGAACTCACAAGCCAACACCAGAGGCACAATCTATCAAATGTTCGTACAACTGCTTGAATACACCGACGATATTGACATTATTGTAAGAACTCAGTGGGCTACCACCGGTGCGTTTGGAAGCATTAAAGCAGAAGCGACAAAAATGGGTTTAGCGATAAACGAGAGCAAAACAAAGTATATGCTGTCAACAAGAACGGACAATCAAGGCCGACAAATTGGACCGAAGGTCACAGAGGGCAGCTACAACTTCGAGATAGTAAGAGACTTTGTGTACATTGGTTCTGTTATTAACTCCGACAATGATACCAGTGCAGAAATCAAGCGAAGAATAACTCTTCCCAATCGCTGTTCTTTGGGCTAATAAGCCAATTCAACAGTAAAGCCCTATTTCGAACAACTAAGGAGACTCTATATAAGACCCTGATAATTTAGTCCTGCTTACGCTGAAACATGGACTTTATTGAAGCGGATGAAGAAATCCTTGGTCGCTTCGAGAGAAAAATTCTTCGTTAGATATTCTGTCCCGTTTACGTTGACGGGTTTTGGAGAAGAATATTCAATGAATTATACGAAAACTATACGAGATGTACATCGACCTAGTTAAAAAACTGTATATTGAGCATTTGAGATAATGACTCCAACTACAACCCACTGAATGCAAGACTATTGCAGCTGTATGGCTTAAAAGATCCTGTCTGAGATGTTCGATTGAGCATTTTGTAAAGCCTGGGCCCACTCGTTTCTTTTAAAAATTGATATACAAATAAATTCATTTAATATTTTACACCTTATGATTATTTATGGAAACTAATTTCATTTAAATCCATGCCGCTGATGGCTTGGCAGTAGCCCATCATCTTCTTCTTCTTCCTTTTATCAGCGAGGTTATGATCCGAAAATAAGGTATCATAACCCTCCCACTTCACCGCATTTATACTGATCCGCCTGTGAGGTTCGCCTAATTGACCTCAGAAAATATCGACAGGCCTGCCGATTTTGGATCACTCGGTTACTGAGGCCAATGAAATGCCGATGTTGTCGCATTTGTCGCATCCAGGCGTTTATAGGCCTGCCTTTCCTATATCGCGATGTGTTTGGAACGTGCATTGATATTGCCTTTTTAACAGGGTTCAAATGATCTCTTCTTTGAACGTGGCAATACCAGCTGAGCCGGTCGCGCTCTATTTTTTGTACGATGGTTTCCTTGATGTGAAAGCTTCCACGGATCTTCGAACTTCTTATTCGATCAAGCATTGTCACTCCTGCTGTCATGCGAAGCATCTTCATCTCAGGTACTGTTAATTTACTCTCATACGTTTTGTACAATACATCGTCCAACATTGTGCACCGTATGTGAGCGCTGGACGCACAGCTGCGGTGTAGAGCCTTCCATTCAACTTAGGTGGTATTTCTCTGTCACAAAAGATAGCGGAATTTTCTCGCCACTTCATCCACCCTACGCTTACGCGATGATTGATGTCGTCAGTCGGCAGTAGCCCATCATGTCAGTCCAATTTTGAAGTATATTTTTCGATGGCTTGGGGCTCTATTCCACAAATACATACTCCTGGCTCGATCAATATTTTTATTATTCACCCCGATTACCGTTGACTTTTTCACTTTTCGACGATTGTCGTTTAGTTACGCGGTAATCGGGGTGATTGAGTGCCAGAATCTTTTCGATCGATTGTTGGACGGCTTGTATGGCACGTCAAGGTGCTGATGAGTAGCCGAAGTGTGACCCGGGCGCAATTGAAGGAAGTTGGATATTTTAGCTTTTGAGATGGTTGTGGGGTACCTGGCGTGGGATCTGTCGGAGTTCACTTTCTTGTAATGGTTGTGATATACGCTCCAGTCGTCTAGTTGGTTTCTCATAAGTATTTCCTGAACGGCTTTTTTCAGGGGTCTTATTTCGTATTACGTTTCTATAGCAAATGTATACAAACTCAATTTTCAAGTAATATAAGTGACGTTTGATCGATGTTTTGACAATCTTACATTCGGAAATGTTTGATTTTGAGTTGAAAGCACTTACACCCAATCCGAGAACCATTTCAAATTCCAATTCATTTTAGAATCGGATTACATTTCCGAATGGCAATCCAAATCCGAAAGCAGTACAAAATAAGGCCCCAGATCTGATTTATGAAAATATCAAAGTTATAGACTGGTGCGTCTTTGGCCAGATTAGCAGCGAAGTCAGCATTCTCATTTCCCTGGATTCCAACATGACAGGGGGTCCACATTAATTTTGTTTTGCTCTGAGACTTAATGATTTTATTTCTTATGTTGGCAATAAGGTATGAGTTGTTGTTGGGGTTGTTGATAGCTTTAAGCACAGAGAGACTATCGGTACAAATAACATGCTTACCATGGCAATTACTGACTGCTTTTAAAGCTTGTAGAATGACGAAAGCTTCTGCGGTAAAAACCGAGGAAGATTCAGGTAGGATGCCAATGCTCAGAATGGACCCATCTTCAAGGGAGACTGCAAAGGAAGTATTTACCGTGGTCTTTGATCCGACCGTGCAAATTAGGTTCCATCCTTCCGATTTCAGATCTGATGAAACACTGGAGAACAATGCACTATTTCGGCAACACAGCACTTACTTTGGGAATAAGTTTCCTATATTTCTCAACATTGTAGCGCCGCCGCCTGGTCTTATTCTGAACTTCACAATCTATTGCCTCAACTATGGGAATAAGAGTGAATGGTAAAGACAACGCCAACTCTTGTTCCCATTCCAGTTCCATTAAAAGAATAACTTGCTTTTAATATATTTTATTTGAAGAAAAATAATTTTAATACAAATTATATTGGTTTAGTTAATAAACAAACACCGAAAATAATATACAATTCTTTACGGTGAAACAAAACAAAAATCAAAGCGATTGGATGTATTAGTAATTTATAACATGACGTCGTCGGTTTGTTCACAGATTTGAATGCAATTTATTTCCCATTAAAGTTCATACCGGTTGAGAATAGTAGCATTTTCTTGTTCTTCTTGTTTTTCTTGCTGCCAGTTAGGTTCTCATTCTTGTTGGTTGGATTGATGTGCTTTTGGCTGATTGCTTCTGCCAAAACATCACCCAAATTCGGTGCTGGATGAAACTCTTCTCCAAATTCATTTATAGAGTCGCTTTCGCTGTATCGACCGGATGTCATCCTTGGACGAGTGGGGATGGGTTCCTTGCCCCAGGTAAACTCTTTTGGGGTGTTTGGCGAACTTGATATTCCTCCCAATGAGGGCCAAAATTCTTTCTTCGGAGAACCTATCGAATTTGCAACTGACGAGTAAGTATTACGTTTTGATGTACTGGGCTGAACCGGTACATCAATGGCTTCCGTGTAGAATTGATTGGGAGAAGCAGATAGAGTTTCTTCGAAACCACACTAAAAGTAAAACAATTATATTTTAAAATTAGCATATATATATAGGTACATGAAGGTATAAGGGAAAATATTATTTTTTCATTAAAATAAAACGTTTTACGATTGGTACACGACCAGATAAAGATAATCATCACTTAAAGATCCTTCATCAAAACAAACTGCTGGTTTCCTGCTGCACGCCAAACTGCTTGCTCCATCTAGAAACCAAACTGTCACTGGTTTGTATATTGTTTTGCTTAAATTGCACTTCCAGCACATCCCTAAAGTAATGGGCCTTACAAGTTTTAATCTCCCGTATATAGAGTAACGCACCGTATATAGGCGAACCCCACAGGCGGATCAGGAGGGGGAGGGTTGTGATCACTTGTTTTCGGATCGTTACCTCTCTGATAAAAGGAAGAAGAAGAAGATAGGGTAACGCACCAAATTCGTCAAAAACAACAGTTCTCCAGTGAATGGATGAAGTTAAGCAGGGAACGTAATGTCTTGCTAATGAAAAAAGCAAAGCTTTTATTTATACAGAAGCGGAGGAAGAACGAAACAACTGCTACAGCTAACTAAGTGTCAGATTCGAATAGCTACAGGATTCCTCACAGTTTTCCTCACGAAGTATTGCGCACAAAGGTTAGGTTAGGTTAGATGGGCCATCTGCACGAGAGTGCAGACACACTTAGACTAGTGTATCTGCACTCGTCTCCTTTGCCGTCTTCCACACAAAGGGAGAGTTAAAGATTTGAAGGTGAGGTCCGATAACATTGTCATTCCACATTCGTGATGAGTGGCTAAAAAATGATCTGAACTTAATGGTAGGTCCGAAGGCAGATTTTAAAGTGAGCGCGTGTGCAGAATATGGAAGTCGTGGAAGTACCGAGAAATGAGCTCCAAGCATTCAACATATCGGCGACAGACAATCTCAAGCAAATGGCGGAAACCCCCGTTAGTAGTTATATATATTTAAGTTTTGGACGAATGTTATCTTTATAGATTGTAGCCAAGTCTGTAGGAGTGAAAAGACGTCAGCATCTTTTGCGGATTCTCCAACGTCGAGTCCTTCATTTTTAGTTTGACACGGTAGTATTCCCACTTTCGACAGTCCTGTGTTTTCGGCTCGGCATCTCAACTGATGACAACATCAATGTAAGAGTCGTGAGTTCGATTTGCAATCACTGTCGCTGTAATTCCACAGCATGGGGCCTTTAATGCGATGCCGATAATGAGCAGGTTAAGTCCCCTATTGTGAGTGTCGATAATTGATCGATGAGCGACATTTGTCGATCGGTTACAAGGTTACAAACAACGAGCTTCTGGTTTCATATATGCAAACAACTCCTGATATAGCAAAGAGAGAGTTTGTGTGAACCTATTACACCTGGTATCCCACTCTTATCAAAAAAAAAAAAAATGTACTTTTGCCCGACGTGGCTCACTTTCTGAATAATTATATTTGATCCACTTAGAACAAATGTTTCTAGTACTTGAAATACTTCTTTAAGCACTATAGACACGATGGGTTGTGTCAGTCCAAGACAATACTCGTTGCCCACACTGGGCAAATTAACAGGCCCAAAATGGAAGGACAAACTCTTCGACAAAGACACCTTCGAGGAAATGATGAGCACTGATACCATAACTCGCAGCGGAACAGCGGAGACTCTCTCGCTACATCTCACCCACACTATCACAACAGCCTGCGATGCAGCAATGCCCAGACGAACAGTTAGTACAAAAGGTGCACCATGCTGCATGCACCACTGGTGGACCAAGGAGATAAAAACGCTTAGGGCAAGGTGTCTACAAGCCCGACGCAGAGTCCAACAATCGAGGGGAAGAGTCGATTTTCAGGAGCGTCTAGACACATTTAAACTGGCGAGACGGGACTTAAAAAAAGGCGATCAAAGAGAGTAACACAGTATTTTTTAAAGGACTTTGTAACGAAGCAGACATAAACCCTTGGGGTATGGCGTACAGGATGGTGATGGCAAAGCTGAAAAGTCATAGGTCCCCACAAATAACTTGCCCAGCTATGTTAAGATCCATAATAGAACACCTATTCCCCCATAGACCATCTACTCTGTGTGATATAATCATAGAGACCAAAGCAGAGCACATCCCTGCTATCACACGGGAGGTACTATTCGAAGCATGCAGGAAGATAGGAAGTAACAAATCACCTGGACCAGATGGCATCCCCAATAAAGCAGTGAAAGTGGCTGTCCAAAAGAGGTCAGACATTTTTATAGCCACTATGCAAAAGTGTATGGAAGAAGGAGTTTTTCCTGGGCCATGGAAGCTTCAACATCTAGTACTGGTACCAAAAAGAAACAAACCACCTGGAGAATCATCGTCATATCGCCCAATATGTTTACTCGATACTTTGGGAAAGATACTTGAATGAATAATATACAACAGACTGCTCGTGGTAGCAGAAGAGAAAGGAGCACTGTCAGACCATCAGTTCGGATTTAGAAAATCGCGTTCTACCGTTGATGCCATAAAAGCGGTAGTTGACACAGCAACTGGAGTGATCCAAGGAGAAAGATGGCGAGGGGGAACAAAGAAATACTGTGCAGTAGTGACTCTGGACATCAAAAACGCCTCGGCAAATTGGACATTCATAAGGAGATCGCTAGCCAGAATGGATACTCCATACTACCTATTGAGGATAGTTACAAGCTACCTCACCAACAGGAAGTTGAGGTACCAAACCGACGAGGGGGTAAAGTACTACAACGTCACGGCAGGAGTCCCACAAGGATCGGTACTAGGCCCTCTCTTATGGAATATCATGTAAGACGGAGTCCTGCTACTAGCACTTCCACAAGGAGTTAAGATAATCGGGTTCGTTGACGACATCGCCGTGGCTAAACACATCCACGAAATAGAATCAGCGACAAACGAAGCAATCGGAAAAATTAAAGACTGGCTACGATCCGCCGGCTTAGAATTAGCAGGCCACAAAACTGAAGCTGTTCTTATAACAAGTCGAAAAGCTGTTGAATATGCGAATATTCAAGTCGGAACTCAGACTATAAGAACCAAGGAAGCAGTTAATAACTTAGGAGTAATGCTCGACAACAGGTTAAGTTTTAAAACACACGTGGAATACTCGAGCAAGAAGGCTTCACTACGGCAGGCAGCCCTTTCTCGAATACTGCCAAACATCGGTGGCCCTGGATATGCTAGACGGATTCTACTATCCAGAGTGGTTAGCTCGGTTCTCCTATACGCTGCACCGGTTTGGGCGGCGGCGTTAGCGACGATAGAAACACGGAGAAAACTATCAACATACAGACTACGCGCGATAAGAACAATCAGCGGTTTCCGAACAATATCGGACGAAGCAGCCGGAATGATCCCCATCGACATCCTCGCAAATGAGATGGTAAGGATCTACGAAAGGAGAACCTCGAGTCATCAAGAGGTATTGTCAGCAGATATCGTCAAGAGGAAAAGGCGGAAGAGAAGGCAACATCACTAGCTAGTGGCAAGTCAGGTGGGATAACAGTACAAAAGGTAGATGGACCTACAAGCTGATCACCACCATTGGGGTCTGGACGAAACGAGTGTTTGGGGACTGCAACTATCACCTTACGCAGTTCCTATCGGGTCACGGTGGCTATCGCAAATATTTACACAGATTTGGACAAGATAACTCACCTCTCTGTCCACATTGTCCAGGCCAGGAGGAAGATACAGAGCATGCAATATTCCATTGCAATCGCTTTACGGAATGGAGAAATAACCTGCCAAGTCCACCATTACCTATAGACCAAATGCTGCGGTCAGAGGATAATTGGTTGGAAATTTGTACCCTTATAACGAATGTGCAAAAAGAACTCCGAATAATTGAGAGAGCAAGGAGAGCTGAAGCAGCAATACAAGAAGCATAGCATTAATTGCTAACCAGCCCCGCGAAGTAATACCTTACGGCAGTCCCGCGGGGAGAGTGGTAGATGTGTGCAGGGTGTGGATTAGTACGTAGGCGCATTCCTGGCATCAACTATTCGGGCTTGCGAATCGCTAGTAGCCCGGGCTACTAGTATCTTTCGAAGATTACCACATCCCTTGGTAAACACTGGTTTGGCATGACCCATGGGCACAAAATCGCGAAGTGGTAGAATGTTTTATTATTCCCAAAACTCAACTAAACTCATTTTTTTAAATTACGAGTACATTAAACACAAATAAATAATTACAAAAACAATAGTCAAACAACTGTCAGAGTATGATGTATTCACAATAATCTATTTCCCTATCGATTGAGTTACACAATGCCATAACTAAAATCAATCGACGCAATCGACAATCACAACAAGGGCCTATGTCAGGAGTACTGTCGCCGCAAGGGAATGGATTGGAACGCAGAACGTAAAACGCCTGAAAGACTTTTCCTAGTAGGTTGAGAATAGCTAATAGAAGTCTATGTCCCACTGAAACGCTTATCGGGAACGGGACATTAGGGACATTGAGTACACACTCTCAGTACAAAGGTTTCAGTAATAGTTTCCTCAACATTAAGAAACAGATTTTTTTCGTTTAAGATATTTCTTAAAATTTACGAAAATACCATTACTTACCGTGGGAAATTCATGCGAGGAAGACAAATCAATATTAGCTGTGCTAGCGAGAATTTTTCCCATTTGTCTATCGTTTATCGCGTTTATTTGCATTTCACGCTTTTTTTCCTCTCGGTCCCTCCTCAAGCGTGCCTTTTTCCGCTGAACAATATCATCTGGCGAAATAATAGTTAGCAACTATGTACATTTAGTATAATACCAATAGCCATCACCTTTGAAAAGATTCATAACATCCTCTGAGACGGCCGGTGGATCTAACTGAACCTCAACCACCTCGAAATGACAAGTGAGTGGTAAATGTCCAAGACAAGTAAACTTCCGTCGATGGTCTTCATCCATGGAATGATGCTCTTTTTGAAGAATTTTCGCGTTAATAAGCAATGGAGCGTGATCAAGTGATCCATAACATGCTTGCAGCATCTTTACATTCAATGGATGGAGGAAAATATTCTGTCCATCTTCCGATTGATAGAAATAATAATATTTAACATTCTGTTCGCATTCTTCTGCTAACTTAGTAGATTCAGTTTCTACATTCTCGCCAATTGAATTTTTTTCTTTTATAAAACAATTTTCCATATTTGTAGTCAATTTTTCAGCAGTTGTATGCTCCATATTTATTTCGATTTCTTTGCTTAGCTCATTTTTTCGTTCATTTAGCAAATCCATTGCTTGTTGTGTAAATACAAACTCAGGACAATTATCTTCGCTGTTGCAGATTGCCAACTCCTGCTGTTCTCTTTCAATAATTGATAATACATCGGACTTGTTGGCCACTAAGAATTTTGCAAATTTAGCTGCGTCGTCGTTTGTTGAATATAAGGGAAGCTCTTCGTTTGAATGTGAATTTTTATACTTCTCAATGAGCAATGAACCCTTCTTGCGCTGCATCAGGTGCAAATTTATATAATTTCCGACACTAAAATTTATCTGTTGGACAATGGTTGTGCTTTTCAAATCATTCGTGTGTATGGACTCATAACAAATGGGACACTTGCGCCATGTTTTATCTGTCAACGCTAGGTAGTGAAGAATACAGGGCCAACAATATGCGTGACCACAACGAGTCAATTTAGCGGCGACAGGCGGATACAAACAAATTGGGCATTGAGGTTCCTCTGTTGTCTGAATATTTATCTGCTCTATTAAATCCCAATCGATGAGGGTATCTGGTGACGATGTTATCTTCGGCCTAGCCTTCCAGTTAACAACAAATTGGAAGCTAAGAAATAAGAGAAAATACTGTTATTGGTATTCAAACTAGTAAGGCTCATTTACTATAAATCTATACATATAAAATAACGGTAGAGAGTCGACACTCTTTGTCTTTCTGTACACGTATCACACGGAAACTACTGTACGGATTTTGATCAAACTTGGCATAGTGATAGCTTATATCCTATGACAATATTTAGGATACTGCTTATCTCGGAAAATGAAAGGGTTCCTATGTGTATGTAATAGTTAGCCGTCCAGAAGCGGAGATCTAATCAAAAATATATTTTGCAAGATTCAGAGGTAAATTAGTTCATCTCGGATCCACACTCTTTTTATTCTCTTTTCGCTGTCTATTCGCAATCTTTAAGAGCTGAGGCGATTGGGTGACGGTAAGGGGATGATACTAATTGTATCTGCTTATTATCCGGTTTCCTTCTCTGTTATACCTGCTTGACAGATTGTGCGTTGTGTGTGCGCTCTGATGGGGATCCCCAATTGAAAAGTTATAATTGTACTGTCCTGTCTTTCAGCAGGACAATGAAAAAATATACAAACACACTACTCACGTATTCCAGATGTGGTTGCTATTTAATGTACCAAAACAGCTTAACACATCCCCGCAATGCCCTGACATTAACCCAATAGAGCACCTTTTAGGAGCTCGAGGAAAAAATCAGAAACCGGGGGGCTAACTATTCACTTCGCCGCGAAGCGCATTTTCATGCGAAATCGCATTTTGGTACTACGCAATTCGCTTGCGAACCCTATCGCACTTCGCTTTACTACATTCGCTAAACTACATACACTCAATCACAAAATTATTCGCACAAATACTTTTTAGCCAAATATGTGTCGTTTTTCTTGGTTTTCAACACAAAAAACATATTTTTTTTTTATTTTGTACATCTGTTCTGTATGTTCAATTAATTGTATTCATGCTGAAAGATAACGAAATCTAAACTAACGGTAGTGTGCCCACTGTTTTTTTAAATTTTATATGGAAAAAGCAGACACACAAAGCACAAGCACAAGGGATGTTTTGTAAGCTGCACTCATTCTGTTAAATGACTTGATCGAGGCAACAAGCATTGAGTGTAGAATATTTGCGAATATGTACAGTGAGAAATATATACAGGAAAGAATCGGAAACATCTTTGAAAGAACGAAAGCTCATCCTTAAGCTAGTTTGCCAAAGGAAGACATACCGCGAGACTGGTGATCTTGTTGGGAGATCTTACACCGTGGTTAGGGATATTGTCCACAAGTTTAAAAATTAAAGAAGAAATTTGGAGAATAAGCCAGGTATTGGGGGGGGCGAAAGAAAATATTGTCAGCAGCAAATGAGCGGCACATCATCAAGAAAATAAAGAAAAATCCGAAGACACCTGTAAAATTACTCACCGCGGAGATGTCTCAAATAATTAATAAACCAATCTCTACTGAAACAGTAAGACGGACTTTAAGATCGTACTGTTTTCATGGTAGAATCTTCCAACAGGACAATGACCCAAAACATACTGCCCATAACGTTAAAATGTGGTTACTTTCTAATACACCCTCGCAACTAAAAACACCCCCACAGTCACCCGACATCAACCTCATCGAACATCTTTGGGCTCAGCTTGAGAATAATATAAGGAATCGGCCTATCACCAGCAAAGTTTCTTTTAAAGAAGCCCTCAAGCAGGAATGGGAGCTTATAAGCCCAGACTTCACTAAGAAACTTGTGGATAGTATGCCAAGACGTTTGCGAGCCGTAATTCAGGCTAGCGGTGGCACAACACCCTATTGATATGCTCCCCACACTCTGAATTTTGTTATTTTCTGTTTCAGTTTTGTTTTGTGCGAATAATTTTGTGTTACGTTTTATTAAAGTTATTTTTTTGTTCGCTTCCCTATTTTTATGAATTAAATATTTTGTTTTGTTTGTTTTTAACTATGTATCAAGAATGAAGTCAGAAACATTTTTTTAATGTAATATTTTGAATTTTAATCAAAGAAAATGGTTTTATTTTATTTTAATCTTTATGTATGGTCTTGTGCGAAAAACATGTGTATGTTAAATAAATTCGAACGTCATTCGATCGACTTCAAATGCGATAGATATTTTGATGACGCAAGGGTTCTTGGTGGTGGAATTTCAATTGAAAATGTAAAACAGCGAAAGAGTGATTTCTGATACTTTTATTACATTTAGGTCAGAAAAACAAATATTTATTTAAGTACGCACTTATGAAAACATTATTTCAAACAAAATATGTTCTTCCCATGACATTTTAACAGATGAATTGAAATGTTTGTGGAAATATGACGTGAAATATCTTTTGGAAAGTCGATATTCCAAGCGATCTTTGTGAATAGTTGCCATCACCGTCGCGAGGCGAACTGAATGAATCGCAATAGACTATTCCGCATCAAATGTTGAAACAAATATTCAGAATTTAAGGAAATAATGGCTGGGGTGCCGCAATGAAGCGTTCTTGGTCCAGTTTTGTATCTATTATACAGTCGTGATATACCTCAAGTAGAATATACACTGAGCTAGCTACATTTACCAACGACACTGCTATCTTGGCAGTAGGTAAACCGCTCGAAGATACTACAGAAAAACTGTAAGAAGCTTTGGATAAAGTAAATGAATGAACAAAGTTTTGGCGAATCGCACTCAACGAGACCAAATCTGTTCATGTAAATTTTACTTATTAGAAAATAAATAATTTGTCGATCTTTTCAAACTCTGTTCAAAATCCGTTTGTAAACGAGGCTAAGTATTATCACCCCTATCGTGGAATCCGACGGATCTGAGTTTCACTTCACCTATTCGTTTCACGCGAACATAAAAACACTCACCCATATCGTGGAATCCGCCGGGGGGAATTATTCACCGAAAAAAATATTTCGGTATCGTCAAATCCGCAAAGCGAACAGTTCCCCGTGTCGGTAATGTGAACGAGTTCCACTGCATCGTGGAAAACGTTCGGATCGAATCTCCCCATACATTTCACACCCGCAGCTATTTCATTGCGGATTTGGTTGTTAGTGTATGAAATCTTACGTTGCTTCTGGTAGTTCCATTATATTTTCCGTGTTTGCTCTTAATTGAGAGTGCCTCCTCCTGTGTGAAGATGATCTTTCATGAAAAACCAATGAAACGCTATCTATTTTCGCACAAAATTAATTTTTTATTTCCCAATTGGATTTTCACAAAGCACACATGTGTTTCAAACGAGCTGTCACAACAGAACTTCCTAATCGACAACAGTGGTCGGTAAGGAAGATTATCCGACGGATTCCACGATAGTGTTTTTATGTTCACGTGAAACGAATAGGTGAAGTGAAACTCAGATCCGACGGATTCCACGATAGGGGTGATTATCGTGGAATCCGTCGGATAATCTTCCTTACCGACCACTGTTGTCGATTAGGAAGTTCTGTTGTGACAGCTCGTTTGAAACACATGTGTGCTTTGTGAAAATCCAATTGGGAAACGAAAAATTAATTTTGTGCGAAAATGGATAGCGTTTCATTGGTTTTTCATGAAAGATCATCTTCACACAGGAGGAGGCACTCTCAATTAAGAGCAAACACGGAAAATATAATGGAACTACCAGAAGCAACGTAAGATTTCATACACTAACAACCAAATCCGCAATGAAATAGCTGCGGGTATGAAATGTATGGGGAGATTCGATCCGAACGTTTTCCACGATGCAGTGGAACTCGTTCACATTACCGACACGGGGAACTGTTCGCTTTGCGGATTTGACGATACCGAAATATTTTTTTCGGTGAATAATTCCCACCGGCGGATTCCACGATAAGGGTGTATATCTTGGAATAACACTTGATGCAAAGCTGAAATGGAAAGCACATGTAAAGAAAAAACGCAAAGAACTAGATAATAAATATAGAGAAATGTATTGGTTACTTGGAAAATATTCCAAGCCTAATATAGAGAACAAACTGCTTTATATAAGCAAGTGCTAAAGCCCGTATGGACATATGGTATACAACTCTGCGGTTGTACCAAAATAAGCAACATAAATATTTTACAAACTTTTAAGAACAAAGTGCTGTATTGTTAATGCGCCATGGAATATTGGGGACCTGCATTGCGATTGATCGCGAAACTACTGACTGCCCAAAACTTGGCTTGTGCCAGTAGCGCAACAATCAAGTTCGTGATGAAATGCTTACTTTACCTCCTAGTGGTGGTCCCCGGGCAACTATACGTATAACTGTACTACTCTATTCTGGAAGATCATCCGGAAGTCCGCGGGAATATGAAGTCGGACTACTGCTAACAACAACAGCACGCAAGGGCCTAATTTCCTGGCAGCCTCATGGTGATAGGATTTTGACGGCTAGATTCCGGACTAGAGTACGACGCGTCACCATCATACAGTGTTACGCCCCAACAAATAGTTCGTCTGAGGACGAAAATGAGAGCTTCTACAATCTCTTAAGCGCCGTCTTCAACACAACACCAAATGGAGACATTGTCATAGTGATGGGGGATTTGAATGCCAAGGTACGCAACGACAACGAAAGGCTCAAACATGTAATCGGGAAGGATGGACTAGGCAACCGCAATGACAACGACGAAAGGTTTGTGGATTTCTGCAATGCCAACCGCCTTGTGATAGGTGGCACCATGTTTGAGCACAAGACCTGCCACAAAGTCAGCTGGGTTTCCAATGACAGGCAAGCAACCTCCAACCAAATTGACCATTTTGCCATCAGCCACCGCTTAGAAGTTGTCTCCTGGACGTCTGAAACAGGCGAGGGGCAGATGTGGGGATAGTACGAGATCACCATCTTATGATAGCTACTCTCCAACTACGCACTGCTGCAGTTGGAAGATCCCACGACAACACAAGAATGCCCAGGTTCAACATCGATAGACTTAGTCATCCCTCAGTGCGCCAACAATTAAGGGAGCACTTTTCGCAAGGTGTGGAAGCAATCAGCAGCTCTATGCCCGCAACCATCCAAGACCATTGGAGTGCTGTGAAAAATGTTTTTGCATCTGGTGCTGAAAGAATTGTCGGTCGATCGCAGGGAAGGCATAGGGCGTGGATTTCCGATGATACCTGGAGACGGATTGACGAACGAAAACAGCTGAAAGTTCGCGTTGCAGCTACCCCAGCAGCAGGGAGAAGCGAGCTAGAGTCCCTATATAAAATGAAGATGAGAGAAGTTCAGCGTAGCGTACGACGTGACAAGCGCAACTACATCAACGCGCTGGCTACAGAAGCAGAAGAAGCTGCACGGAGGTGCGACAGCAGGACTGTCTACAGAATCACGAAAGAGCTGACAGGTGGTCGCAGCTCCAGCCAATACGCAGTGAAAAGCCTAGACGGCTCCTTGCTCATTTCGGATGAGGACCAGCTCAAGAGATGGAAAGAGCATTTTGCTACGGTTTTGAAACGTGTATTCGCTAGCGATATGCTCCCAAATCAGACTGAGATGCCCGAGGTGAGAAGTTCCCGAATACGCACCACGACTCCCAGTAAAGATGAGATCATTACCGCGATCAAGGCACTCAAAACCAACAAGGCGGTAGGACTTGACGGTATTCCAGCAGAGCTCTTACGAGCAACGCCAACAACATCGGCTGAGCTTCTGCTTCCACTTATAGATAGAGCTTGGGAAGCTGAGAGCTTTCCTAACGAGTGGAAAAAGGGAATGATCGTCAAGCTTCCTAAGGAAGGAAATTTAATGGACTGCTGAAACTGGAGGGATATCTGCGTGCTGCCTGCTGTAGCTAAGATAATATCTAAAATCACCCTGGAGCGAATTAAACAACATCTCGAAGACACACTCGATGCCAAACAAGCAGGTTTCCGCTCTGGATCCTCCTGTGCCGACCACATCAACACCCTGCGAATTATCATCGAAAAGTGTGTTGAATATCGATCGCCACTGCACCTGCTGTTCATCGATTTTGAGAAGGCGTTCGATAGTGTCAACAAGGAGTTTATTTGGCGTGCCTTACGCAGGAGAGGTATTCCCGATAAACTAATTGCTATTATCAAAGCTACATATGAAGGCTCCAAATGTCGCGTTCTGCACAGGGGAAGGTTGTCTGAGGAATTTGAGATCCAAAGTGGAGTAAGACAAGGCTGCATCCTTTCACCAATATTATTCCTATTGGTGATTAGCGATGTGCTTCATGCAGCTTTGTCGACGGGAAACGGACGAATTCGATGGACTCTTACATCTCAACTGAAACACCTTGATTACGCTGACGATGTATGCTTACTCTCCCACAGAATTATGGACCTCCACCAAATGACATCAGATGTGGAGAGGGAGGCAGGCGTCGTCGGGCTGAACATTAATTCGGCAAAAACTAAAATGATCAGCCTTGGAACAAGCTCATCGGCTCAAATATGCATTGCTGGACAACTGATAGAGAGAGTAGAGGATTTCCAGTATCTTGGGAGTATTGTATCGACCGATGGTGGAACCGAATTGGATATAGCCAACAGGATCGCCAAAGCAAAGTCCGCGTTTGGGATGTTGTCCAAAATATTGCGAAGCAATGCGATCAGTTTGAACACCAAAATAATACGGTTCCGCTCCAACGTTGAATTCGTGCTGCTATATGGTTGCAGCACGTGGAGAGTGACCACTACTATCACCTGAAAGCTGCAAAAGTTTGTTAATAGGTGCCTGCGCAATATCTTAATGATTTTCTGGCCCAACCGTATCTCTAACGAACGCCTTTACGAGAGAACGGGTCAGGAACCAATAGGCATAACCATCCAACGGCGGAAGTGGCAGTGGATTGGTTACACGTTCCGAAAGGGTGACAGTTCCATAGCGAACCATGCTATGCAATAGAACCCTCTAACCCAGGATGGCAGAAGACCTGGAAGTCCAAGGAGAACATGGCGCAGAACAGTCGAGAAGGAGGCACGGCAGTTAAGGAAAAGTTGGGAAGAACTAAGACACATTGCCAGAAACCGTACACGATAGCGCGTAGGCGTAGTAGAGGCCCTAGGTCCCTCAAGGGCATACAGGACATAAGTAAGTAAGTATGGAATATCAGAAATAGCGATATCCACAGAGACCTTGGCATTAAAACAATCGTAGGCGGAATCAAAAACTACGCGAGAAAGCATAAAAGTCGATAGTCGTTGGCGTTTGTCGCTTTTCGACGATTGTCGTTTTATTCTTCAGATGTAGCACGAATCCATTTTCATAACTTTTTCACTGTGAAAGAGTTGAAATAGTATTCTACACGACAAACAAATTGCTTAGTAATGTTTAACCGTCAGCAGGTCGTAGTTATGAATAAAACGACAATCGTCGAAAAGCGACAAACGCAAACGAAAATTAGGGTGACTATGATGTATCGGAGGACGGCCGCCTAACATAATGTTAGTCTGGCGGTTATCAAGCGCAGTTTGGACAGCGTGTTGGTGGATAGAGTTCAAAGCCACGCTGGGACAAGTGTATATCTCGGTTCGGGTGATCGGGACGATTGCAAGCCAGTAAGAACTGTTTCGATAGAAGTTCGTTATGCTCTTTGACTTTGAGCAACTTTGTTTCCTGATACATCATAGTGAAGAACATCTTCCTAGACGCACCAGATCCACACTTGCCCAACTGCGGTCCGGCTGGAACTCCATGCTGAACAATTATATGCATCGCTTACGCGACAACCCACCCACCACCTTAACGTTTGAACCATACGAATCAACATAGTTGCTACAACAACTAGAAAGTCACGTAAATATTAGTCCTCCAAGTTTTGGATCTAAAAAATTTACTACGCCGTCTACAAAGAACCAAGCCTTTAGACTTAGCGCGATAAGTAACCGCGTCTAAACTGTGGAGCTGCAGGAACTTTGAATGGGAAGGTACCTGCAAAACGTCCTTACTTCGCGAAATGAAAACTACTTGATAAGTCGAATACTTAGTTGTAGTAAAAATAAAAAACTAGTCTGTTTTGAAAGGAGGTTTTTTAATGGGTAAGAATCCCACACTACTATGAGCACGCGCTGACGATCCTCATAGTGTCTTCTTGAAGATTTTCACCTACCCTCTGGAAAAAAAGATTGAAATTTTGTGTGAATAATTTTGTAAGTATCTCTATGTACAGATAGATATAGATTGTAGAAAATTAAATAGATTTCTTTGTATTTTCAGTTCTCTGGAACGTATATGGACATCAAGTATCAGTTAACGCGGTTTAATTTTACGCGCTGTTTTCCAGGAACCAATCTACTGCGTTAATCGAGGATTGTCTGTATAATGTAGGAAATACACTACACAAATACAACCGCTGTACTAACGTTTGGACAGATTTGTGTTGCATACGATAATTGTTTCATGTGTATCCACACAACCAACCGTTGTGCCGATGTCGTATGGTCGCATGGCCTTGACTGTACCGCTGTCACATGCATAGATTGCACGGAAATTACATTAGTGTATGTGTAAAATGACTGAATAAAATGTCTGGTTGTACGTAAATAAATTGCACGCAGATTGTATGTGTATGCTGGATACAGCAGTTGGGCCGATGTCGGTACAACACAAGTCGATATGACGGTTGTATCGTGTATTTCCCACATAATACGTATTTACATAACACAAACATAGATACACATATGTACATATATGCATATATGTATGTAGTTGCGAGTAAGAGGACGGTGTACTTCCCCGTTTTAGGAAATTGGGAAGAACTATACTAAAACGTGGCATGCGAAAGTGCGCCAAATATCTACCTACAAAGTACCCACTCTTTTGAATCAATTACTCGAAGATCTACAAGGTCCATTTGAATAAATACTCACTTCGCTTGTAAGAATTGCTCCTTGTTGTACTTATGCTTCCTTACTTGGGAGCGATTGTTGCCACCATTTTTCCCAAAGACATTCAATCCACTATAGTTGTCAGACTCCCTGGGACCATAGTGAAAATTTAGTAGATGATTCAGATTCTGCTTCTTACTGCCAGCTACATAGACAGAATTCAATTCATACTCAAAGTGGTCAGATCTACCACCGCCTGAAATTTCAAGAATTGAGTTCTCATCGGATGCTAGTCCGGAGCTGGCAGAAGACACGTTTTCGAGTGGTGATTGGCCGCCAGCGCCGCCGCCGCCGCGCGCCTTGGGCCGCTTGTCCACATTGGGCCGTGTCTTCGCTGGTCCACTCTTGCTACTGCGTTGGTTGTCGTTCTTGGATGCCGCACAATTGGGATTTTCACGGCGGCGTGAGTTCTTCGTCCAAGGTTTGTTTGAGTAAAGTTCTGCATCAAAAAAAAACAAAATAAAATAAATTAAAATGCACACATACAACGGTACCCATATACCTGAGCTCTTGCGTGAATCAGAAGACAGGGCCTTGCTGGAACCCTGCCGAAAGTACTGTTGCTTTTTGTCCATCACTTAGTTGGTAGAAATTAAAATTAAAATCAAAATCAAAAGAAATAAAACGCCTAGGGAAAATATAGCGAGATGACGAATCTAGTTCGTGGATTTTTCCTCCACATGGAGTTTTCACTTTTAATTCTTTGAGTTGATACATTTTATTGGGCCATGATTATATGCGCGTACAATACAAATGAATTCTTTTGTATTTGGTTGGTGGGTCTCCTTGGGTGAGTGCGGTCGAAAATGGGGCGGAAAGTTGTAAAATTTTTGGGGCGCTTTCACGCTTATCGACAATTGGTGCCGATTTTGCGAAAATTCGACAGTTTCTGTGCGAAAATTTAATGGAAAAACTCTCAAAATCAGCCTCCGTAGCTGACTTAAATGGCGACGAACAACAAAGCAAGGAAAATTAATTCGGAACGGTTGCAATGGAACGGAATCGTGCGTCACAATTATGACGCCTTCCCATTATTTTCAGGTAATGCAGTGCTATTATAGGAATGTATATCCAGTCCGTTTTTTTCCAGTGAACTGAAGAAATATATAATGTTCAGTTTTACGATCAGTTCCTTTTTGCTCCTTTTTCCGTTGTTTTTCATTCGACATTCAGTATTTTTCTCCACGAAGAAAATTTCTTTGTCTAGCGCGCTACAGTCCCAACTATAAAAATAACAGAGATTAAACAAACGGGGAAATTAAGAAAGACGTCTAAAGAGAATACAGTAAACGGATGGAATTCCAGCAAACCATCCTCGTATAGTTCGTCATTGAATCTTCTCCTCAAAGCCAGTCAATGCAAAAGGGACCGAATATCTTACGAAGATTTTCTCTTTTGAAAGGTCCAAGGAAATCATCATCCGTCGCTTTTAATGACAGTTCTATTTTAAATGAATGAATAAAAATACCTTTCTCTTTCGGATAGTCTTTTAATTGATCTTTCATAGCTTGAATTTATTTTAATAGCACATTGCTTAGTAGTAATGGACGACTTTGGAAAGTTTAATGTTGGAAACCCTCATTCCAAGAGGTTACTTATTCTTGTTTTCTGCGCCCTAGCAATAGGAATCAATACTTGGTCTTTCTGAAATGAAACCTACATATTCTGAAGTATTTTCTTAATGGTTTTCCCATTTTTAATGCATGTATCAACCTCAAAAACTCCTTGGAGTTTTTATTGACCCTCGGTAACATGTCACCTACCAGGTTTTCTGAGCAAGTCAATCACTGGCACACAGTTATTTAATATAAGTAATAGTGTGTTGATAGATTGGATATTAAGTGATTTGTTAAGAGAAATTAACAAGAGGTACGTAAGAATTGAAATCGGTCTATATCAATGTGAGATTAACTAATATTTTCTTTTTTCATTTCGACATTCTACAGATTTGTTTTGCAAATCGGCACGTCGAAAGCAGCATGTAAAATATCGCATAGTCAATGCTGAAAACAAAACATCAGCCTACGATGTTGGGAAAAAAAGAACCGACCTTTAGTTTAAGATTTTGAATATTTTTCTTTGCAGGCGTTGCCTTATAATACATATGAGAGATTAAGAATTATCTATCTATAATTTGAGCTACATAGCCAGATTGACAGCCTCGGAGAGATTGTTCTCAAAAGCAGGGTATACTCTCTGGCAACAACGCAACAGACTGAAGGGGAATGTATATATTTGTCGCAAAAGCTCATTAAGTGCCTAGGGGTAGGTTCTCGCAACCACTCGTGTTGTGTGTGCTTTATTTTTCGCACAAATGTAAGGAACCTACAGTTTTGTGCCGTATCTGAAGGGCATTTTATATATATTTTTTAAATAAGATTTCTCGTGACAACAATTCTCTCGGATGTTCGTCGAACGTTCACGAGAGGTGGTACCGTGAAAAAACTTTTTGGTTTTTTCTAGAATTCGACAATGGAACCTCGAGCACAGTGGTCCGACACAATAGCAATAGCGCCCATTAAAGGGGAAACTCCTTTCAAAAATATCATTTTTACAGTTTTGAGATATGTAATGTATGTACAAATTTGCTGTATGTTTTTTTTTTTTCTTATAATTTGCGCGCATTCAAAGGGTTATGAATACCTTTAACTTGTTTACACACAGTGCGGGCGTTGGAAAGGATAGAGAGAGAGAGAAAGATTTTGGTGTAGTGGTTCTTGAAGCTCAGTTGCTTATGCTTCAGAGATTCTCCGGGGGTGGCGTCCAGATAGCTGGGGGGGGGAGAATTTTGTTTTTTTTTTTGTCTTTTGCTTCTGATTCACAGTCCGATAACCGATGTCAAGGGCAAATTGCTATCAACATAGCGAACAATTTTTCTAGCCACATAACCAAGCTACTGCCAGTGTTATGCCTTCGCAGTAGTGTTCACACAAGCTTTCGCAAATGATCGGACTGACTTTATATATTTCATGAGAAAAAAATAAATGTTTGCTGACATCATGATTTGAACCATAAACCATTAGCGTGGCAGTTGGCGACGTTACCACTACACCATTGCCACCCCCAATGTATATAATATTCCAAATTTGTACTTAATTGGTTTTTTAAACATGTTCCCTATTATTTAATATATGACACCTAATAGATCTATTCAAGTATGTTGTTTTTTTACACCATTATGATTCATTCTACAACATTGATGTTTTGAGTTCGACTTTTATCGATCGTCGATGTTCAGCCAACGATGTTGACATTGATGGTCACTAAACTCGTGAGAGATATATCGCCATCTGTGTGATATTCATCCAATCTGGGATCACGTTGCACGCCACCTGATGGATATTTTTAGTACTCGAATTGTAGGATATTCTTAACAAAAAAAAAAAATACAAATATTTGGCGCGACAGCTCTTTAAAGTGCCAGGGCCTAGCTTCTCGCAACCACTCATGTTGTGTGCGTTATATTTTTCACATAAATGGAAGGGACCTACAGTTTAATGCCGAATCCGAACGGCGATTTGAGAAGATACAGCTGACTTTGAATTAAAATTTCCATAAGAAATCCTCAAATCGTGTAATTGTAAGGTGCTAAAAGTTTAATTTTCATTTTCGGAAACATTTTAGATATCAACAAGAATACCACCAACATATACGCGAGTAAATCAAACAAATGAAATGTGTGTAATTTGAAATTTTGAATTGTTTATTAATGTGAAATATTTTTAAAATTTGAATGTTTACTGTGTCCTCTAGAAAGGTAAACCCAAAAACAAAACTGCGAGGAATTTTGGAGAAAGAAAACGGCATTAAAAATCAATCAATGTTGATAGAGTTCCTCGAGGCAAACTGTGGAGTGTCCTGCAGAGATATAGGATTGATGGTTCCTAGTTAAGGGTATTTCAGTCTTTATATACAATTTGTAGAAGTTGTGTTCGGCTAAATGGCCTTAAATCAATACCTTTCACTGTAGGCGTTGGACTCCGCCAAGGGTGCGTTTTGTTCCCTCTCCTCTTCATGGTATATACGGACTGGATGTTGCAGCGCAGCCGTGGGAGAGAATGTTTCAAAATGGGAGACTAAATGATTAGTCATCTGGTCTTTGTGGATAATTTGGGCGTCCGTGGGTCCTTGTAGCTTTTTCTGATGATGCTAGAATAAAGTTAAGCGTGAACAAATTGCAAGTGAACGTGAACGCCTATTCAGTTCACTCTGCATGCTAGTGAAGTCCCACTGAAGCAACCGGATAAGTTAAAGTACGTATAAGTACTATGTTATATATATATGTTTCAACTCTCACCTATGGTCATGAAATTTGGATAATGATCGAATTAATAAGATCGCGGGTATAAGCTGCTTAAATTAGGTTCCTTCGAGGTATTGTGGGAATAACTCGTAGGGATCGAGTGTGCAACACCAGAGTACGCGAGGCGCTCAATATTGAGCAGCTACTTCTTCGAACGGAACGCTCTATGCTTCGTTGGTTTGGTCACGTAGTGCGTATGCCCCCAAACCGCCTTTTGAGACGTATCATGACTACCGTGCCATCAGGTAGGCGACTCCTTGGTAGGCCTAGAAATAGATGGTTGGATCAAGTCCGGCATCTCTCCTGGAGCCGTCAGGAATTCTTCCTGATGAGTTGGCGTGAATGGCGGAGAAGCGAGAAGGACAGATGGTACATATCCTGACCCTGTATGTATGTATGTATGTTGCATTGCAATAGATACAAACTCCCTCGGTAGATTTTCGGTGTTGTGATCTGTGTTGTCTGTTGGCTGCAAGCCTCGACATAAGTTTGTATTAATTGGACATATTGCAACTGAAAGATAAAGAAAGTCAGATACAAATAACGGTTTATAAATGGAACTATATATACCAGTCATTGTGAGCATTTCTCTCTTGCAGCATCCTGTGGCTCGCCTTTATTTTTTACTTACACTGTTTTTTCACTAGAAATTTTTTTTTTTTTTTGATTGGGAGGGGTAATCTTCAAAAGACGAAACTCAGTACGTCCTGAGTAACAGTGTGGGACTCTTACCCACTAAACCCCCCTCCCACGACCGCCCCATTCCCCGCGGTACTGCCGTCAAGCATTTCATGGCGGGGGGGGGGGGTTTAGTCTGATGTATTCGACTAGTGCATGTTTGCATTATCCTGCTCAGCATTGATTGTATTTCGCCGGTCTGATTCTTTCCTTTCTCTTTCTAGGGTTCTTGGAATCTACATTATGCGCAGCGACTGCGTCCCATGCCTCCTGGCTTTTGAGCATTTCGCCAACTATGTTTTCTGGCGTCAGTGGGTGGCCGAGTTCACTCCTTAGTGCATTCCTTTCGTCGAGGAATCTTGGGCATTCAAAAAATATATGTTCCGCGTTTTCTTCGCAGTCAGCGCAATGCGGACAGTAAGGGCTATTGTCGTGTTTATACTTATGTAAGTACGAACGAAAGCATCCATGGCCCGTTAGGAACTGCGTTAAGTAGAACTCAAGTTCTCCATGTTGTCTGTCGAACCATGGCTGGATTTGGTGTATGAGCCTATGGATCCACCTGCCTTTCTCAAAAGCATTCCAGCGTTCTTGCCATTCTCTTAGGCTTTCTGCTCTATAGAGCCGGTTTTCGCTGGCCTCGTTTCTTTCTCTTCTTGCGCAGTACTGACGTTGCTGTTCTACTGCCAGGATATCTATTGGGAGCATTCTCGCTACCACGCAAGCTGCATCGCTAGAAGTAGTGCGAAATGCGCAGCTAGCTCTCAATGCACATATTCGATACACAGATGTGATATGTGATCTGTATGTTTTAATTACCATGGCCCCGGCCCAAATTGGTGCGGCGTATAGGATTTTAGACGTAACCACTCTAGCCAGCAGTAGCCTACGGCTATGTCTTGGTCCTCCTATGTTGGGCATGATACGCGCGAGTGCAGCACTTGCTATTGCACCTTTTCGGCCTACATACTTAAGGTGATCTCTAAATGAAAGTCTCATATCTATCATGATACCTAGGTATTTTATATGCGGTTTAGATGTGCGCCGACTATAATGGTGAGAGTTTCTACCTTCTTTCTACTACTTATCAGGACTGCTTCAGTTTTATGCTCCGCCAGTGTTAGACCAACTGAGGTGAGCCATTTTCGTATTATCCTTATTGTCGCATTGCTTATCTATTCCCCCTCCTCCAACAGTTTAGCAGTGACAATAATGGCGATATCATCAGCAAATCCCACTATTTTTGTTTCTTCGGGTATAGGAAGTCGCAGTATACCGTCATACATAATATTCCAGAGCAAAGGGCCAAGGACTGAGCCCTGTGGTACTCCGCCTGTGATCTTATATTCCTTGGGGCCGCGGTCTGTATTGTATACCAAGATTCTGCACCTGAAGTATCAGCAATAACGTCTATGAGGTATTGTGGAACTCTCATCCTTCTGAGCGCTTGTAAGATGTGACTCCAATTTGCCGTATTGAAGGCGTTTTTTTATGTCAAGAGTTATAACCAAGCAGTACTTTTTGGAACCGCCTCTCCATCTTCTTCCCTGTATAGCCTCTTGTGCCGTTTTAACTACCACACTGATTGCATCTGTTGTTGAGTGCGCTTTCCGAAAACCGTATTGGTGTTCTGAAAGACCTTCAGATTCTTGAATTGCTGCCTCTACCCTGTTACAGATGATTCGCTCCAATATTTTGCCAGCCGTATCTAACATACAGAGCGGGCGGTATGATGATGGTTCATTTGGTGGTTTCTTACCTTTGGGAAGAAGTACTAGGTTTTGCCGTTTCCACTGATCCGGGAAGACTCCTTCCTTCAGGCACGAGTTGTAAATGTTAATAAACATTTCTGGGCTTACTTTTATAGCTGTCTTGAGTGCTATATTTGGGATACCATCTGGTCCAGGTGCTTTTTTATCTCCAATTTTATTGCAAATCTCGATTATTTCTTCTTTGGTTACCTCTCGGATTGTTGGTGCCTCTACTATTGGATCATCCGAGAATGCGTTCTCTTGTTGCCGAGGAAATAGTCCGACCACGATGTTGTGTAAGAACTCTGGGCAGGTGGAAATCTGTGACTGGCACCTTTTCAATTTTTTCATGACGATTTGGTAGGCTTTGCCCCAAGGATTTTCGTCAGCTTCAGCACACAGCTCGGCGAAACACTTCCGTTTGCTCTTTAGTATAGCTGTTTTTAGTTCCTTTCGAGCCACCCTGTAGTCTTCTTGCAGTTCACTGGAGACGGCCCTCCAGAGATGGGTAGGTAGGTAGGTATGGTGGTTCTTCTTAGAAAAGAGAACCCATTAAGCACTAGGTGCCGTTTTGATACCACAAAACTCGTGTACCTGGATGTGAGAGGGGTGATGGTGGGGAGTCTTTAGATTCAACCTGTGGAGTTAAGGAAGAATATTAAATCTTTAAGGTTTCTCTCTAAGACTTCCTCAAGGGAATTGAAAAAAGGGTTGTCCTAAGGCTCGTTGTCTGGTCCTAGCTTGTGCCGAACAAACGCATAAGAGTTGATAAAGGTTTCTTTCTCAGTTGCGACAGTGTGTGTTGTGTGGGATACCTAATTTGACTACATGGTCTTCTATAGGCCAGTGAGCCGTGGTGGTTGCTGTTACTCTGGCGATGTCCCTACGTGTTCTGTACTGATTCCGCAAAAGAGCTGTGAAGGGCTAAGCCTTGCCTAGTCAGTTCATCAGCAAGTTCGTTTCCATAAGGGTTACTGTGGCCTGGACCCGAATCAAGGCTACCTTGACTTGGCCATCTAGAGAAGCTAGCTAACTTTGGTATTCAAGCACCAGCTTGGAGGGCATAGTAACCGAGGCAATGGCTTTGATAGCTGCCTGGCTATCAATAAAAAAAGCTTCACTGGAGATAGTAGTGGCAAATGCTGTAATGGAATCGCTGATGCCAAAAGTTCCCACTTCTTTCGTTTCTTTCTAGAAACTGGAACAAGATTTTTTTTTTCCTTGAAGTGCCGACTGCAGATGACAAAATTCTTCGGGAATGGTTTTCTTATTCTCAAGAATATTTTCAAAATTAGCAATTGCTTTCGGTTGGCAATTACTTCTTTGGAAATCTTGTGCATGAATATACATGTACTCCGATAACTCCTGCATTTGTGGAACTCCACTTCGTTTTTTTTTTTTTGGCATGCTCTTCGCAAGAAAATATCTGTGGTTGTTAAAAATATAAACATAAATGACGAGTTACTTTACATACATTTCGTATGAACCGATTTCGATTTTAACTTTCCTTATATCAATTTACCCTCAGAAAATAGCTGAAATTCAATACAAAAATGCTGTATTTTGTACGGTAAATCACTTATTTTAAATTGGTGAAAATTACTGCGGTATGACAGCTTATGAATTGATTCCGTTTTGAGGTTCATAAAAAATCAGATAGACCCATCGTTTGAACACCTGTCTTTAACGCACATTCCTTTGAATAGATCTAGTCTACCTACCATACTGCATTACCGATTTGTGTCGTTTTCTTCTCATTCCGCTAGCTGACAATAGGAGTCTCAACTGTCACTTTGATAAAATTAGAAGTAAATAGACTTTGGTCAATTGGAGCTAAATTATGAAAAATAAGTAAAAGGCAGCAGAAATGAGCTTCCGACACGCAAAGGCGAGGCAGCCCGAGACCATCCGGACGGTCCAGAAAGATCTGACCTACACAAACGAGCTCTGCGAGGACCTGTCAGACATTCTTCGCATGTCTGGGCCCCGCAATTGGATAAAGTATAACAACGTCTGCAAGCTAATTGCCGAGATAGTATACCACGGGTTTGCGTCCGTAAATAGCTTGCAAACCCTAGGCGAGGAATACACGGGAATCATTCAGACTGATTCCAACTTCATGTCAGTGCCATCGAAAGTCGTAAGATACGAGTTGACCATGACCACTTCTTCCACCAAGTAACCGACTCATTTCCAGCTTCAACTGTCGGCTATTATACTCGAATTCGGCGGGGAGGCGTTGTACATGAAGGTGCTTCAAAAGCTGGAAAGGGAGATCAACGACAATGAGCAGATCATCCCAGAAGCTAAAGAGAAACTGCTCAAAATCTTGCAGGGCATGAGGAACTCTACGTCCTACATAAAGGCTCTGCACAAGACAATATTCTATCTAAACTCGAGCAAATACCAAATTTCAAAGCGGGTGACCGGCATAAACTACACTTTGATACGGCACTGGATGCAACCCGACCACTCGCTCTACGGCTACAGAATCCTTGGATGGATAACTTTCCTCCAGTTGGCTATAACCCTGTCAATTAATTCTTTCGACGCGTGGAAGGAGTCGAAGAGGAAAGCGTCTGAGAGCGAGAGCAGTAAGCGGAGGCTCGCGCGGGTGACAGGAACTAGCAATAGTGAGGCGCCTCAGTGCATTTTGTGTCTGGAGCCTCGGGTCAATACGAGCTTAACCTCCTGTGGACACCTTTTCTGTTGGCACTGTATATTGGAGTGGTTGGATGAGCGCGATGAGTGTCCGCTATGCAGGGAGGGGGTGAAGAAATCGAACGTGATACAACTGCGTAATTATATTTAAGCTGTTCGTCTATGAATTTGTGTGGTGTCGGTTAATATTTATTGGAATTGTGTGTCAAGAGTTCGACTCCGTTTTAGTTCAGTGGAACTTAGCCCGAGTCCTCGAAGATCGTATACTCCGCATAGTTTGTTATAGAACTTGTTTGCTTTAATTTTTTACAGTTTTGTATATTACTGGCCTAATTATATTGGGCAGAAGAAAAATAAATGATTTCGTATCGAGCGGTTTTTTTCATTAATTTTACAGCAAACCATTCTTTTGTTGTCGTACTCACACATTTTCTACACTAAAACCGTTGGGATCTGTACATCTGGAAATTAAGAAGAACAAATTGAAGGATAGGTAATAGATAAGGCAAGACCAGTGGAAGATTCTAAATGGAATCGGTAGGCAGATGGTGGATAGGAGACTTATTCTAAAACGCTGTCCTACCGAATTAGAAGTCTTTTATTATTGCACATAAGGCGTGGGTCGTTATGGTGATGTCTACTAATAAAACGAAACAGTTAATAAAAAAAACTAAAGTGCTTTAAAAACTAGTTTCGAAAATGACCTCTTCGTTTCATTCAGACGAATGAAACCGATTGTTTTCAGTCTAAAACTAAGCCAACTTTTCCTTTGGCAAAACGAAAACGTTTTTGCTTTCATTCTTGTCTTGCATGATCCCATTCCCGAGGTTTTAACTGTGTCGGTTTTGGATTCGGATTGGCATTCAAAAATGTAATCCGTAGTGCGTATGAAAGTGTAATCCCATAAGTCTTTTAAAACCTAGAGTCTTTAAGATCTTTTTAAACTTCATCTTTGTTGGCATTGACGTATAAATATATGGACTATTAGTAAAATATCACTTTCATACCATGTCTGCAGCTCCTTTGTTTCAAATCGGTATAAAACAGAAATAAAATATCAGCCATAGAAACTTGCGCCATTTGTGTTTGTCTACTGGCTGTAAAAAACTGTTGACATTTAAATAATTTCAATACATATTCGTTGCTGTAGATGACACTGCAAATATTTTCTTGTTTTCTACAGTTATAATATTACGGATTTGAATTTCGTTGCAACACAATCTGTATTGTGAATCACAGCCAACCACATAGCACTTTATTTTATCTCTATCCTCCTTTTTTTAGATAGAGTTAATATATATTCCACTATTAAATGTTCCCAGCTTATCTTTCCACAATCAAAACACATCTTTTTTTCCATTGGCTCTTGAACTGTCAAACAAAGTCCCAGCTTTTCCCGCCGTGAAACAAGGGAGCTTGAGATGTTGTTGTTGGAACAAACGTGAAGTTGGGCACCAGCAGTCCATATATTAATACGTCAATGAACTAATGTAATCAGATAACCATTTGAATAAATCTACGGTTAGAATTTATAAAATTGTCGAAATGTTGAAGAAAAAATTCCAATCGAAATAAAAAGAACGCTTACAGCGACTGATTTTATTTGAAGTGCCAGAACAATTTTGTTTATTGTTAAGAACCACAGCAGGGCTGCCATATATACAAAATATAATATAAAATTAATTTTTCATTTTCAACAAAAATGTTATAGATGTTTAAATAGGTTTCAATGGTGTTACACCTGTTTGATAGGCTGCGTGTGCTGTGTGTGCTCTATTGGTAATTCCCACCGGGGAAGTTATAGGTAATTGAGTTTACGCATTTTAAGGATCTACCACGTGTCGAACCCACTTTCTCAGTGCGGAATGAAAACGTTTATTAAATGCTTTGTCCTCTTCTTCATCCTTTTTTTTTATCAGCGAGGTTATGATCCGTAAACAAGGGATTACAACCCTCCCACTTCACCGCAGTTCTACTGATACGCCTGTGGGGTTCGCCTTTTTGACCACAGAAGATATCGGCAGGCCTGCCGATTTTGGATCACTCGGTTACTGAGGCCAATGAAATGCCCATGCCGTCGCATTTGTCTGATCCAGGCGTTTATAGGCCTGCCTTTCCTACATCGCGATGTCTTTGGAACGTGCATTGATATTGCCTTTTTAACAGGGTTCAAATGACCTCTTCTTTGAACGTGGCAATACCAGCTGAGCCGGTCGCGCTCTATTTTTTGTACGATGGTTTCCTTGATGTGAAAGCTTCCACGGATCTTCGAACTTCTTATTCGATCAAGCTTTGTCACTCCTGCTGTCATGCGAAGCACCTTCATCTCAGCTGCCGTTAATTTACTCTCATACCTTTTGTACATCGTCCAACATTGTGAGTCGTTCGTGAGCGCTGGACACACAACTGCGGTGTAGAGCCTTCCTTTCAACTTAGGTGGCATTTTTCCGTCACAGAAGATAGCGGAATTTTCTCGCCACTTCATCCACCCTACGGTTACGCGATGATTGATGTCGTCATCACAGGTTGCTTTGCTATTGATCATAGATCCCAGATATTTGAACTTTTCGCACTTGGGAAGCACTGTTCCATTCAAATAAATGTCTGGAATAGGCCTTAGTGGATCAGAGAATGGGCAGCACAAGTACTCTGTCTTTTTTGAACTAATGCGATACCCATTTCCCTCCAGAGCGTCCACCCACACATCAAGTCTTCGTTGCAGGGATGTAGGATCCTCACTTATGATAGCTCCATCGTCAGCAAAGAATAACTAATGTACCTTGGGGTCCATCACTTTACCTTCAAGCAGATAATCAAGGACTGTAATAAAGAGCAAAGGACCTAAGAAGCTTCCCGGGTGCACCCCGACTTTGATTGGGAACTCTTCGGTTACTCTAGCGGGGTATCTTACTCTTGTCTTTGCTCCTTCGTACATGTCCATGATCATCTGTACATAGGTTTCTGGAACCCCTCGATATCTTAGCGCCACCCATATCAGATCTCGTGGTTGTCTGTCGAATGCCTTTTCAAAGTCAACCAATACCATATACAAATCCCTTAAGGAATCACGATGGTTTCCATTATGGTCCTTATACTTTGGATTGCATCTGTGGTTGATTTACCCGAGACAAACCCGCACTGATCATCAGATAGCCGTATTACTTTTCGCAGTCGGCCACTTAATACCCGCTCAATGATCTTCATGGTGTGTGACATCAGCTTGATCGAACGGTAGTTATCACAGTTTCGCGTATCACCCTTCCCTTTGTATACAGGGAGAAGGTAACTTTCCCTCCATTTATTCGGCATTGGGTCACCTCTCACAAGTTTGGAGCTGAGAATTCTGAGCCATCTGAACCCGATGTCTCCCATCTTTTTCCAGAACTCAGAGGGCATCTCGTCTGGCCCAACCACTTTTCGTTTTTTGGAGTATTTGACCGCCTCATTAACTTCTTCGACTGTGTTGTCGGGTATTTCTTCACAGTTAGGGGTGGCTCTTGGAAAATATAGCCGGGGAAACTGTTCATTTAAAAGTTCTTCGCAATACTGCCGCCACCTCTGCAGAATTTTGTCGTCATCCACAAGAAGGTGGCCATGACCATTGTTAATGAACGTTGCGAGCAAATCTCCTCAGCATTCCTCCTTCCTTGGGCGGCTATTTTGAAGATGGTTGCGCTCTTGTTCATATTGTGTCTTCGCAGCTCCTGGATAGCCTGGTTTGCATTAACAACCGGGGAAGATATTTTCTCCAGCTATTAAATGCTTTATGCATTGTAATAGAACAAAAAAAAAAACGTGAAAATTGCTTCATCGATTTCCATGAAATTAATTTTATGATTTAAAGTAAATATTATCAAAGATTTAAAACCACAGATAATTTTAGTGCGTTGTCCTGAAGTTGAGACTTAAAACCGGGTGAAAAAAGCAGTTATTTATGTTGGCAATTGACAGTTTAACACCAGCAAAAAATGCCTACATCACTAAGACTGAAGACTTCTGCTGCAAAAATTCTTTGACAAAAGCTTTTCAGCAGCCTTAAAGAAAGGAGTTCAAAAGTTTTGAAAAAATCTCCTCTGTGCCATGCTTCGCTCTCGGATCCTAGGTTAAAAGAAATATATGAGTCCCTTCGTCGCCAGCAAAGCTGTCGCCAATTTTAGCGAAGAGATTAGGCGCTACTTGGCTGAGATTGGTAAACTTTCTCCTCAAAGAGAAGACGCCAGAACACCGAACACTCTTTGGTGATCACATGGTGCAGCAGTATAAGTGATTCTTGTGTTTTTTTGGGAGCAAAGCAAGACATGTATGCCTGGTTTTTATTGCCCAAACATATTTTTTGTTTGGTAGGAAGTTCGGTAGCTTCGTAGAGAGTTTCCGATAAGAGGTGTCACCCCACAGACCAACATATGTATATATGAAAGAGAATTTATGACTCGACTTGGAGAAAAATATTGGCCGAATATTTTAACTAAAGTATTGATACATACTCTATATTTTTAAAGGCTTTTTTCAATGAATTTATATGTATTACTTATAAATTGCATGTGTAATAAAGAAAATGATCAAAAAAGTTTGTTTTTCTCAAAAAAAAACCGAAAGCCGGTTTTTGGAAGAATCGGCATTTTGGAGCGGTATAAAACCGTAAAGTTAAACAGAAACAGGTGTTTCTGCCAAATACCGCCATCCCTACCGTGGATACAGCTGGTATTCAATATGCAGGCAAAGTGAGCCAAATCTTAACCTTATTGATATCCGCCAGACCCCATATGGAAGCCTGCCCTTAAAGAATGTATCCACACCTTAATACCAAAACGTTAACTGACGTAACGTCACAGTGCATGTGACGTAGAACATGAAAAGTCAAATGCAGTGACGTTTCACAACAAATTTTTGTTTTGGAAATTTCTTTCTCAGCTTCAAAACGAAAAACTCATATATTTCCTTAAAATTAATGAACTTTTCAGAATATTAAAATGTCCAGCTACTATTTCGTCATAGTCGGGCATAGTGACAATCCGATTTTCGAAATGGAGTTCTCCAACGTCAGTAAAGAGCTGAAGGCAAGCAACTGACTGCGCCCGATGTGCAGACTCGTTTTGCTAATTTTTCCTTATTTAACCGTAGAAAGAAGATAACAGGCATTTGAACCAATTCATCGCACATGCCGCCCTCGATTTAGTGGACGAGCACAAGTGGAAAACGCCCAACATGCACCTCAAGTCGATAGACAAGTTTAACCAGTGGTTTGTGACCTCTTTCGTGACCGCCAGCCAGATACGATTCATCATAGTCCATGACAACAAAAACGACGAGGGCATCAAGAACTTCTTCAATGAAATGTACGAGACGTACATCAAACACTCCATGAATTCCTTTTACAAGATCAACACTCCAATCAAGTCGCCAATGTTTGAGAAGAAAGCTCAGCTCTTCGGCAGGAAGCACCTGATTTCGTAGTTATTAGTTTCTTAGTCTTAATTGGTGGCGAATAGAAATGTTATTTAATAAATTAAATTTAGTTAAAGATAAATAATGCGTTGTCATGCGACTTTTTCCCAAACCAATAGGGGGTGTATTCTTTCAAAAGTCTGTACAACTACTGGTCTGCACTGATAACATTAACCTAATTGAAAGAGCACAGTGTGTATTCCAATCGAATCCAAATAAATGGCTATATATTCCTAATAGAATAAAAAACGTCAAACCTAAGACAAACTCGTGGTTTGACCAGAGCTGCAAAGAGGCTATCAGTTTTCGGCCTTATACAGCCTACAAATCTGAGGATAACCGAAAAAAGTTTAAACAAACCAGAAAAGATTGCAATGCCCACATTCGACGTATTCAAATGTTTACATGACCAAAAATTGAGGCAAAGAATTGTACAACATTGCAGATTGTTGTAGAGGTGGGGTTAGGTCGCCTTATCACTGCGGTCACATTGGGCCTATTGTGATTTCCTCTGAAGCTCACTTAATATGCCCGAATTGGTGATGAACTCTACTATGCTTTTGAGTGAGCTTGCAAGTAGAATTGCTTCAAGGTAGAATTTAGTTAAATAACAATGACGTGTTCTGTTTAAACAGTTGCAGTGACATAAGACATGTTCTGTTGATACTTCATCTTCGTTGTACATTCTGTAGACATTGTCTTGTGCTATTCTCATAGCCATGAGATTTTTTTTTTCACTCGACAGTAGCCTGAAAGGAAACCTGTGACTATTCGAATCTGACTCCTAGTTAATTGTAGGAGTTGTTTCGTTATTTCGAGGGAAGGGGCCTCACTCTGTATTGCCACTCTTAAGCCAAATCATTCGAATTCGCGGTAATTCGATGATTCGATGATAATTGTAACTCTGTAATTCGAATCGTAAATCTAAATTAACGAAAATCGAACAAGCTTTAGTTGCCAACTTCAATGTCAATATCGTATCGCAAATCTGGCACTCTTTGTTGTTAAACGAAATGTCAATGTTATTCGAATTCGCATCATTTTGTTCTATTGCTATTTGGTTTGCCGCTGTTGAGGTTAACAATTATAAAAAATACAAATACAAATATTTGGCGCAACAGCTCTTTAAAGTGCCAGGGCCTAGCTTCTCGCAACCACTCATGTTGTGTGCGTTATATTTTTCACACGAATGGAAGGGACCTACAGTTTAATGCCGACTCCGAACGGCGATTTGAGAAGCTGTGTAAAATGGCTGAATAAAATGTCTGGTTGTAGGTAAGTCGTATGCAAATTGTATGTGTGTGCTGCGTACAACAGTATGCCGATGTCAGAACGACGGTTGTATCGTGTATTTCCCACTTAATACTCTCAGTTTCGGGTTGAAACAACCACAGCTATATTTTGCTTCTACTTTTTATTACTTAGCTCCATTATATTCCCTATTTCTAATTCGCCTGCGTTCTATTCTTTCTCCTTGTGTGTCATCTTGATGGAACCACAATCCGACAGCATCCAGTTCCATTTCTATAACATATACTTAACTTTCTTTCTCAAATATAAATAAAACACAAAATTCTTTGGAACGAAATTTGCTTCAAAGTGAAATTTCGGCGTTCGATACTCGAAGCTAGATTCGCACATTTCATAGCCCCAGTTGGCAATACTTCCATTCGATTCCGTTTTCTTACAGAGTGCCGGCTAAAATTAGAATCGCAAACAGCATTGCCGTTTATACTTCAATCGAAGTATTTTACTTCGTTTTCATAGACAACACTTCGACACTTCCTCTTTCGCAAAAGCGCTTCACTTTTTATAGACTTTATGTTTTCCCTCTTAATTGGGAAATTGCATTATATATTCATTAATGAGCTCTCCCATAAAGTAGACAAAAATCGTATACGCAAACGCATCCATTCGATAACTACATCGATAACTAGAAGTCTACAATTCTACCCAAAGAAGAAAGTCTTTAAGTCTTTTGGCTTGCTGCCTTCTGCCTCAAAAATGCTTTGGGGCAGATTATGTACCCTCATTTAAAAGAGTTTATAGGAGCCTTGTTGTGTCTTCCTCATAGTAGTGCAACTACTGATAGGGTATTTTCCTAAACTAAATTGATTAAGAGTTTTGGCCGAGACAGCACTGTTAGCACTGTTAATTCACTGATGCCTGTGAAAGGAATTGTTTCTAAAAATGGTTTCAAGAACTGGGTATCGCCAAAAGATGTTGTATTAAGATACCACAAAGCTTAGATTAAAGCTCCCTAATTTAAAAAAAATTATGTTTTTTTTCCCATAAATAGTCGTTTAATATAAGAAACTCAACTTTTATAATGACACTTCACTTTTCAGCAAAACACTTCTATTTTTTTCTGAAAATACTTCACTAAAAAATTGGCAAACGGCATCACTATTCACAAAGCACTTTCGCAAAAATTTGACTTTCGAGTAACAATACAGAGTGAGGCCCCAGCTTTTTGCCGAACTCACTCGTAATCCACAGAATGGTTTTGGCATCATGAAGTTTCACGCAGCTTCTGTTCTGGCTAGCAACTCAACCTTTTTATTTCCTTCCTATCCGCTGTGTCCTGGCACCCAAATTAGATGAACTCTGTGCTGGCAACTGATATGAGTAGTTGAATGCAGTCCCATACTTGTTTGCATGTTATTTCATAAGCCTTAATTGCTAGTAGAGCAGCCATGCTATCTGATAGAATATACGTGTTCTTGTTTATATTTTCTCTGATGCAACGTTCTATATTGAATACTTCGGCTTGGAATACGGAGTTACTTTTATCCATGCACGTGTATAAAGGTTTTCGCAGCCGCGCCGTAGACTCCAGCGCCAGCCCCAACTCCATCTGTCTTGGATCCGTCTGTGTACCATACATGAGAGTTATTAGCAAATGTAAGTTTGCTCTGTTCCTAGTTATTGCGATTTGGAAGTTAACTTTGAAATTGTGGCTGAAGTTAAATCGACTTGGCAGACATTTGTCCGTAATTGTTATTCCTAGTAGTTCATTACTGTTGAGCTCATGCTTATATCCGAGTGAACTTATTTGGAATTTGAGTTATCTTCTGTGATGAGCATAAAGGCATTAACCCTAGCTTCTTTCTTTATATGAAGAGGAAGAGGTGGTAAGTTTAGAATAACCTCCAGGGCTGCAGTAGGGGCAGTTTTCATTGCACCTGTTCTGAATGTTGTACAGTGTATACACAGGCTAGTCTTTTTAGTTGATTGAGCATTACCTGTATGACCTTTGCTTTGGTTTTTACCACCATACTGCGGCCTTATTTTGTACTGCTTTCGGATTCGGATTGCTATTCGGAAATGTAATCCGATTCTAAAATGAATTGGTATTTTGTATGGTTCTCGGATTGGGTGTACGTGCTTCCAACTCAAAATCAAATATTTCCGAAAGTTAGATTGTCAAAACATCTATCAAACGTCACTTAAGTTACTTGGAAATTGAGATTCTATACATTTGCTATAGAAACGCAATACAAAATATGCCCCCAGGTGCTGCATATGAGACAACTATTGTCGTGTAGAGCCATATCATCATCTTGGGGTTTAGGCCCTAATTTCTACCAATGAGACTTTTGCTGTTCTATAATGAGATCCTGGCTTTGTCTATGGCTTTTGTAAGCTGAGAATTCCATGTGAGTTTATCATCAAGTGTTAGGCCAAGGTATTTGACCTACTTAGAAAATTCTATTGTTTGTCCAAGAAGTGTGGGTGTTTTTTATCTTTCTCGCTTTCTTCTTTTGGGTGAATACAACGATGGTGCTCTTTTTTGGGTTGGCGTTAAGGTCGGCTTTTTGGCACCAGTCAGCAAATAGATTTCAGACCCTCTGGAGGAGGGTTCTTTTGGTTATTTGCCAAAAATATTAAAAGTTCTGCCCTGTCTGTCACCGCAACGCTCATTTACAATGACATATCAACTGTCAGCTCCTAATACAATGCCAATCTGCTTGCTACGTACTTTGCAGCGAACTCCACATAACCAGATAGTGCTTTGTCTCCATCTGTACTTGATAGCGTAGAATTTTTCATGGGACAAATCCACATTCGCACTCGTACTGTTGCAGGAGTACTCAAGGGTCTCAACATACATGAATCCGCTGGTCCAGATGGTAAAAAATTCTGCAAAATGTCTAAGATTCCTTAAACGGCGCAAGAAATACTTTACCCCTTCTGATCTGCCCCGATCTATAAGGCATTTATCCGCCCAAAAGCTGCAATATAAAGCCTACATCTGGTCTGATGCACCCAATACCGTTCTGTATATTCTAGATAGGGTACAGAACTTGTGTTTTTCCCTATTTTATCGCTTTTTTTTATAGAAAAAAAATCTCCAGCGAATAAGCCAGTTGCATCCTTTCATGCTTTGAATGCATATCAGTTGACCTCAAGTCGAACTTCGGACGGACTCTCGTATATAGGGATTCGTTTATAAGCCGAACAACACTTTTGCGAAATGATCTACCAGCCTCTGTATTTCCTACTCATTACTATCTCCAAACATTTAAAGCCAACGCAAACCGGCATCCCCTCTGTCTCTTTCTCCCATTTTCCATCCGGCCGTGTCCCGAAAATCAGTATAAGGCTAGCATAGGATTAAAACTAAAGATTTTAAACATCATTTACAACAACTTCATTTATTTTATTTTACAGCACTTACTTATTTACTTAGATGGCGCTACAGTACGGGTTGAACCTGGGCCTCTACTTACAAACCTCTCCAGCCAGTCCGGAGGTCCCCATCCACTTGTTTGCGCCACCTACCGCGAGGTCGTCCGTCGAAGATTTTCCGGGCTGGAACGTTGGGCTCCATCCGCTCTACATGCCCCAGTCATCTTAGTCGCCGTATAGTTCGTCATTGTACCTTCTCTTCCACTCGCCGTCTATGTAGACGGGACCAAAGATCACTCGCCAGATATCGAATTTTCCGACCAATCACCGATCCATGTAATTTCTACGTCATTCGAAGCGTGCATGAGTGCAGATTTCAAATCTGTATCTGGATTTCCCATGCGGTGCACAGTTTTGGAGAAAATCATATTTTTTGTTGACTAGTTTGGATTGGCCGAAACGGGCATGCCGGCATCGCCAAATATGGAATTTTCCGACCAATCACCGATCCGTGTAATTTCTACGTCATTCGAAGCGTGCATGTGTGCAGATTTCAAATCTGTATCTGGATTTCCCATGCGGTGCACAGTTTTGGAGAAAATCATATTTTTTGTTGACTAGTTTGGATTGGCCGAAACGGGCATGCCGGCAAATATGGAATTTTCCGACCAATCACCGATCCGTGTAACTTCTACGTCATTAGAAGCGTGCGTGGATGCAGATTTCAAATCTGTATCTGGATTTCCCATGCGGTGCACAGTTTTGGAGAAAATCATATTTTTTGTTGACTAGTTTGGATTGGCCGAAACGGGCATGCCGGCATCGCCAGATATCGAATTTTCCGACCAATCACCGATCCGTGTAATTTCTACGTCATTCGAAGCGTGCATGAGTGCAGATTTCAAATCTGTATCTGGATTTCCCATGCGGTGCACAGTTTTGGAGAAAATCATATTTTTTGTTGACTAGTTTGGATTGGCCGAAACGGGCATGCCGGCATCGCCAGATATCGAATTTTCCGACCAATCACCGATCCATGTAATTTCTACGTCATTCGAAGCGTGCATAAGTGCAGATTTCAAATCTGTATCTGGATTTCCCATGCGGTGCACAGTTTTGGAGAAAATCATATTTTTTGTTGACTAGTTTGGATTGGCCGAAACGACCATGCCGGCATCGCCAGATATCGAATTTTCCGACCAATCACCGACTCGTGTAATTTCTACGTCATTCGAAGCGTGCGTAAGTGCAGATTTCAAATCTGTATCTGGATTTCCCATGCGGTGCACAGTTTTGGAGAAAATCATATTTTTTGTTGACTAGTTTGGATTGGCCGAAACGACCATGCCGGCATCGCCAGATATCGAATTTTCCGACCAATCACCGACTCGTGTAATTTCTACGTCATTCGAAGCGTGCATGTGTGCAGATTTCAAATCTGTATCTGGATTTCCCATGCGGTGCACAGTTTTGGAGAAAATCATATTTTTTGTTGACTAGTTTGGATTGGCCGAAACGACCATGCCGGCATCGCCAGATATCGAATTTTCCGACCAATCACCGATCCGTGTAACTTCTACGTCATTCGAAGCGTGCGTGTGTGCAGATTTCAAACCTGTATCTGGATTTCCCATGCGGTGCACAGTTTTGGAGAAAATCATATTTTTTGTTGACTAGTTTGGATTGGCCGAAACGGCCATGCCGGCATCGCCAGATATCGAATTTTCCGACCAATCACCGATCCATGTAATTTCTACGTCATTCGAAGCGTGCATAAGTGCAGATTTCAAATCTGTATCTGGATTTCCCATGCGGTGCACAGTTTTGGAGAAAATCATATTTTTTGTTGACTAGTTTGGATTGGCCGAAACGACCATGCCGGCATCGCCAAATATGGAATTTTCCGACCAATCACCGATCCGTGTAATTTCTACGTCATTCGAAGCGTGCATGAGTGCAGATTTCAAATCTGTATCTGGATTTCCCATGCGGTGCACAGTTTTGGAGAAAATCATATTTTTTGTTGACTAGTTTGTATTGGCCGAAACGGCCATGCCGGCATCGCCAGATATCGAATTTTCCGACCAATCACCGATCCATGTAATTTCTACGTCATTCGAAGCGCGCATAAGTGCAGATTTCAAATCTGTATCTGGATTTCCCATGCGGTGCACAGTTTTGGAGAAAATCATATTTTTTGTTGACTAGTTTGGATTGGCCGAAACGACCATGCCGGCATCGCCAAATATGGAATTTTCCGACCAATCACCGATCCGTGTAATTTCTACGTCATTCGAAGCGTGCATGAGTGCAGATTTCAAATCTGTATCTGGATTTCCCATGCGGTGCACAGTTTTGGAGAAAATCATATTTTTTGTTGACTAGTTTGGATTGGCCGAAACGGCCATGCCGGCATCGCCATATATCGAATTTACCAACCAATCACCGATCCGTGTAATTTCTACGTCATTAGAAGCGTGCGTGGATGCAGATTTCAAATCTGTATCTGGATTTCCCATGCGGTGCACAGTTTTGGAGAAAATCATATTTTTTGTTGACTAGTTTGGATTGGCCGAAACGACCATGCCGGCATCGCCAAATATGGAATTTTCCGACCAATCACCGATCCGTGTAATTTCTACGTCATTCGAAGCGTGCATGAGTGCAGATTTCAAATCTGTATCTGGATTTCCCATGCGGTGCACAGTTTTGGAGAAAATCATATTTTTTGTTGACTAGTTTGGATTGGCCGAAACGGGCATGCCGGCAAATATGGAATTTTCCGACCAATCACCGATCCGTGTAACTTCTACGTCATTAGAAGCGTGCGTGGATGCAGATTTCAAATCTGTATCTGGATTTCCCATGCGGTGCACAGTTTTGGAGAAAATCATATTTTTTGTTGACTAGTTTGTATTGGCCGAAACGGCCATGCCGGCATCGCCAGATATCGAATTTTCCGACCAATCACCGATCCATGTAATTTCTACGTCATTCGAAGCGCGCATAAGTGCAGATTTCAAATCTGTATCTGGATTTCCCATGCGGTGCACAGTTTTGGAGAAAATCATATTTTTTGTTGACTAGTTTGGATTGGCCGAAACGGCCATGCCGGCATCGCCATATATCGAATTTACCAACCAATCACCGATCCGTGTAATTTCTACGTCATTAGAAGCGTGCGTGGATGCAGATTTCAAATCTGTATCTGGATTTCCCATGCGGTGCACAGTTTTGGAGAAAATCATATTTTTTGTTGACTAGTTTGGATTGGCCGAAACGACCATGCCGGCATCGCCAAATATGGAATTTTCCGACCAATCACCGATCCGTGTAATTTCTACGTCATTCGAAGCGTGCATGAGTGCAGATTTCAAATCTGTATCTGGATTTCCCATGCGGTGCACAGTTTTGGAGAAAATCATATTTTTTGTTGACTAGTTTGGATTGGCCGAAACGGCCATGCCGGCATCGCCAGATATCGAATTTTCCGACCAATCACCGATCCATGTAATTTCTACGTCATTCGAAGCGCGCATAAGTGCAGATTTCAAATCTGTATCTGGATTTCCCATGCGGTGCACAGTTTTGGAGAAAATCATATTTTTTGTTGACTAGTTTGGATTGGCCGAAACGGGCATGCCGGCAAATATGGAATTTTCCGACCAATCACCGATCCGTGTAACTTCTACGTCATTAGAAGCGTGCGTGGATGCAGATTTCAAATCTGTATCTGGATTTCCCATGCGGTGCACAGTTTTGGAGAAAATCATATTTTTTGTTGACTAGTTTGGATTGGCCGAAACGACCATGCCGGCATCGCCAGATATCGAATTTTCCGACCAATCACCGACTCGTGTAATTTCTACGTCATTCGAAGCGTGCATGTGTGCAGATTTCAAATCTGTATCTGGATTTCCCATGCGGTGCACAGTTTTGGAGAAAATCATATTTTTTGTTGACTAGTTTGGATTGGCCGAAACGACCATGCCGGCATCGCCAAATATGGAATTTTCCGACCAATCACCGATCCGTGTAATTTCTACGTCATTCGAAGCGTGCATGAGTGCAGATTTCAAATCTGTATCTGGATTTCCCATGCGGTGCACAGTTTTGGAGAAAATCATATTTTTTGTTGACTAGTTTGGATTGGCCGAAACGGGCATGCCGGCAAATATGGAATTTTCCGACCAATCACCGATCCGTGTAACTTCTACGTCATTAGAAGCGTGCGTGGATGCAGATTTCAAATCTGTATCTGGATTTCCCATGCGGTGCACAGTTTTGGAGAAAATCATATTTTTTGTTGACTAGTTTGGATTGGCCGAAACGGCCATGCCGGCATCGCCAGATATCGAATTTTCCGACCAATCACCGATCCGTGTAATTTCTACGTCATTCGAAGCGTGCATGAGTGCAGATTTCAAATCTGTATCTGGATTTCCCATGCGGTGCACAGTTTTGGAGAAAATCATATTTTTTGTTGACTAGTTTGTATTGGCCGAAACGGCCATGCCGGCATCGCCAGATATCGAATTTTCCGACCAATCACCGATCCATGTAATTTCTACGTCATTCGAAGCGCGCATAAGTGCAGATTTCAAATCTGTATCTGGATTTCCCATGCGGTGCACAGTTTTGGAGAAAATCATATTTTTTGTTGACTAGTTTGGATTGGCCGAAACGGCCATGCCGGCAACGCCATATATCGAATTTACCAACCAATCACCGATCCGTGTAATTTCTACGTCATTAGAAGCGTGCGTGGATGCAGATTTCAAATCTGTATCTGGATTTCCCATGCGGTGCACAGTTTTGGAGAAAATCATATTTTTTGTTGACTAGTTTGGATTGGCCGAAACGACCATGCCGGCATCGCCAAATATGGAATTTTCCGACCAATCACCGATCCGTGTAATTTCTACGTCATTCGAAGCGTGCATGAGTGCAGATTTCAAATCTGTATCTGGATTTCCCATGCGGTGCACAGTTTTGGAGAAAATCATATTTTTTGTTGACTAGTTTGTATTGGCCGAAACGGCCATGCCGGCATCGCCAGATATCGAATTTTCCGACCAATCACCGATCCATGTAATTTCTACGTCATTCGAAGCGCGCATAAGTGCAGATTTCAAATCTGTATCTGGATTTCCCATGCGGTGCACAGTTTTGGAGAAAATCATATTTTTTGTTGACTAGTTTGGATTGGCCGAAACGACCATGCCGGCATCGCCAAATATGGAATTTTCCGACCAATCACCGATCCGTGTAATTTCTACGTCATTCGAAGCGTGCATGAGTGCAGATTTCAAATCTGTATCTGGATTTCCCATGCGGTGCACAGTTTTGGAGAAAATCATATTTTTTGTTGACTAGTTTGGATTGGCCGAAACGGCCATGCCGGCATCGCCATATATCGAATTTACCAACCAATCACCGATCCGTGTAATTTCTACGTCATTAGAAGCGTGCGTGGATGCAGATTTCAAATCTGTATCTGGATTTCCCATGCGGTGCGCAGTTTTGGAGAAAATCATATTTTTTGTTGACTAGTTTGGATTGGCCGAAACGACCATGCCGGCATCGCCAAATATGGAATTTTCCGACCAATCACCGATCCGTGTAATTTCTACGTCATTCGAAGCGTGCATGAGTGCAGATTTCAAATCTGTATCTGGATTTCCCATGCGGTGCACAGTTTTGGAGAAAATCATATTTTTTGTTGACTAGTTTGGATTGGCCGAAACGGGCATGCCGGCAAATATGGAATTTTCCGACCAATCACCGATCCGTGTAACTTCTACGTCATTAGAAGCGTGCGTGGATGCAGATTTCAAATCTGTATCTGGATTTCCCATGCGGTGCACAGTTTTGGAGAAAATCATATTTTTTGTTGACTAGTTTGTATTGGCCGAAACGGCCATGCCGGCATCGCCAGATATCGAATTTTCCGACCAATCACCGATCCATGTAATTTCTACGTCATTCGAAGCGCGCATAAGTGCAGATTTCAAATCTGTATCTGGATTTCCCATGCGGTGCACAGTTTTGGAGAAAATCATATTTTTTGTTGACTAGTTTGGATTGGCCGAAACGGCCATGCCGGCATCGCCATATATCGAATTTACCAACCAATCACCGATCCGTGTAATTTCTACGTCATTAGAAGCGTGCGTGGATGCAGATTTCAAATCTGTATCTGGATTTCCCATGCGGTGCACAGTTTTGGAGAAAATCATATTTTTTGTTGACTAGTTTGGATTGGCCGAAACGACCATGCCGGCATCGCCAAATATGGAATTTTCCGACCAATCACCGATCCGTGTAATTTCTACGTCATTCGAAGCGTGCATGAGTGCAGATTTCAAATCTGTATCTGGATTTCCCATGCGGTGCACAGTTTTGGAGAAAATCATATTTTTTGTTGACTAGTTTGGATTGGCCGAAACGGCCATGCCGGCATCGCCAGATATCGAATTTTCCGACCAATCACCGATCCATGTAATTTCTACGTCATTCGAAGCGTGCATAAGTGCAGATTTCAAATCTGTATCTGGATTTCCCATGCGGTGCACAGTTTTGGAGAAAATCATATTTTTTGTTGACTAGTTTGGATTGGCCGAAACGGCCATGCCGGCATCGCCATATATCGAATTTACCAACCAATCACCGATCCGTGTAATTTCTACGTCATTAGAAGCGTGCATGTGTGCAGATTTCAAATCTGTATCTGGATTTCCCATGCGGTGCACAGTTTTGGAGAAAATCATATTTTTTGTTGACTAGTTTGGATTGGCCGAAACGGCCATGCCGGCATCGCCAGATATCGAATTTTCCGACCAATCACCGATCCATGTAATTTCTACGTCATTCGAAGCGTGCATAAGTGCAGATTTCAAATCTGTATCTGGATTTCCCATGCGGTGCGCAGTTTTGGAGAAAATCATATTTTTTGTTGACTAGTTTGGATTGGCCGAAACGGCCATGCCGGCATCGCCATATATCGAATTTACCAACCAATCACCGATCCGTGTAATTTCTACGTCATTAGAAGCGTGCGTGGATGCAGATTTCAAATCTGTATCTGGATTTCCCATGCGGTGCACAGTTTTGGAGAAAATCATATTTTTTGTTGACTAGTTTGGATTGGCCGAAACGGCCATGCCGGCATCGCCAGATATCGAATTTTCCGACCAATCACCGATCCATGTAATTTCTACGTCATTCGAAGCGTGCATAAGTGCAGATTTCAAATCTGTATCTGGATTTCCCATGCGGTGCACAGTTTTGGAGAAAATCATATTTTTTGTTGACTAGTTTGGATTGGCCGAAACGGCCATGCCGGCATCGCCATATATCGAATTTACCAACCAATCACCGATCCGTGTAACTTCTACGTCATTCGAAGCGTGCGTGTGTGCAGATTTCAAACCTGTATCTGGATTTCCCATGCGGTGCACAGTTTTGGAGAAAATCATATTTTTTGTTGACTAGTTTGGATTGGCCGAAACGGGCATGCCGGCAAATATGGAATTTTCCGACCAATCACCGATCCGTGTAACTTCTACGTCATTAGAAGCGTGCGTGGATGCAGATTTCAAATCTGTATCTGGATTTCCCATGCGGTGCACAGTTTTGGAGAAAATCATATTTTTTGTTGACTAGTTTGGATTGGCCGAAACGGCCATGCCGGCATCGCCATATATCGAATTTACCAACCAATCACCGATCCGTGTAATTTCTACGTCATTAGAAGCGTGCGTGGATGCAGATTTCAAATCTGTATCTGGATTTCCCATGCGGTGCACAGTTTTGGAGAAAATCATATTTTTTGTTGACTAGTTTGGATTGGCCGAAACGACCATGCCGGCATCGCCAAATATGGAATTTTCCGACCAATCACCGATCCGTGTAATTTCTACGTCATTCGAAGCGTGCATGAGTGCAGATTTCAAATCTGTATCTGGATTTCCCATGCGGTGCACAGTTTTGGAGAAAATCATATTTTTTGTTGACTAGTTTGGATTGGCCGAAACGGCCATGCCGGCATCGCCATATATCGAATTTACCAACCAATCACCGATCCGTGTAATTTCTACGTCATTAGAAGCGTGCATGTGTGCAGATTTCAAATCTGTATCTGGATTTCCCATGCGGTGCACAGTTTTGGAGAAAATCATATTTTTTGTTGACTAGTTTGGATTGGCCGAAACGGCCATGCCGGCATCGCCAGATATCGAATTTTCCGACCAATCACCGATCCATGTAATTTCTACGTCATTCGAAGCGTGCATAAGTGCAGATTTCAAATCTGTATCTGGATTTCCCATGCCGTGCGCAGTTTTGGAGAAAATCATATTTTTTGTTGACTAGTTTGGATTGGCCGAAACGGCCATGCCGGCATCGCCATATATCGAATTTACCAACCAATCACCGATCCGTGTAATTTCTACGTCATTAGAAGCGTGCGTGGATGCAGATTTCAAATCTGTATCTGGATTTCCCATGCGGTGCACAGTTTTGGAGAAAATCATATTTTTTGTTGACTAGTTTGGATTGGCCGAAACGGCCATGCCGGCATCGCCAGATATCGAATTTTCCGACCAATCACCGATCCATGTAATTTCTACGTCATTCGAAGCGTGCATAAGTGCAGATTTCAAATCTGTATCTGGATTTCCCATGCGGTGCACAGTTTTGGAGAAAATCATATTTTTTGTTGACTAGTTTGGATTGGCCGAAACGGCCATGCCGGCATCGCCATATATCGAATTTACCAACCAATCACCGATCCGTGTAACTTCTACGTCATTCGAAGCGTGCGTGTGTGCAGATTTCAAACCTGTATCTGGATTTCCCATGCGGTGCACAGTTTTGGAGAAAATCATATTTTTTGTTGACTAGTTTGGATTGGCCGAAACGGGCATGCCGGCAAATATGGAATTTTCCGACCAATCACCGATCCGTGTAACTTCTACGTCATTAGAAGCGTGCGTGGATGCAGATTTCAAATCTGTATCTGGATTTCCCATGCGGTGCACAGTTTTGGAGAAAATCATATTTTTTGTTGACTAGTTTGGATTGGCCGAAACGGCCATGCCGGCATCGCCAGATATCGAATTTTCCGACCAATCACCGATCCATGTAATTTCTACGTCATTCGAAGCGTGCATAAGTGCAGATTTCAAATCTGTATCTGGATTTCCCATGCGGTGCGCAGTTTTGGAGAAAATCATATTTTTTGTTGACTAGTTTGGATTGGCCGAAACGGCCATGCCGGCATCGCCATATATCGAATTTACCAACCAATCACCGATCCGTGTAATTTCTACGTCATTCGAAGCGTGCATGAGTGCAGATTTCAAATCTGTATCTGGATTTCCCATGCGGTGCACAGTTTTGGAGAAAATCATATTTTTTGTTGACTAGTTTGGATTGGCCGAAACGGGCATGCCGGCAAATATGGAATTTTCCGACCAATCACCGATCCGTGTAACTTCTACGTCATTAGAAGCGTGCGTGGATGCAGATTTCAAATCTGTATCTGGATTTCCCATGCGGTGCACAGTTTTGGAGAAAATCATATTTTTTGTTGACTAGTTTGGATTGGCCGAAACGGCCATGCCGGCATCGCCATATATCGAATTTACCAACCAATCACCGATCCGTGTAATTTCTACGTCATTAGAAGCGTGCGTGGATGCAGATTTCAAATCTGTATCTGGATTTCCCATGCGGTGCACAGTTTTGGAGAAAATCATATTTTTTGTTGACTAGTTTGGATTGGCCGAAACGACCATGCCGGCATCGCCAAATATGGAATTTTCCGACCAATCACCGATCCGTGTAATTTCTACGTCATTCGAAGCGTGCATGAGTGCAGATTTCAAATCTGTATCTGGATTTCCCATGCGGTGCACAGTTTTGGAGAAAATCATATTTTTTGTTGACTAGTTTGGATTGGCCGAAACGGCCATGCCGGCATCGCCATATATCGAATTTACCAACCAATCACCGATCCGTGTAATTTCTACGTCATTAGAAGCGTGCATGTGTGCAGATTTCAAATCTGTATCTGGATTTCCCATGCGGTGCACAGTTTTGGAGAAAATCATATTTTTTGTTGACTAGTTTGGATTGGCCGAAACGGCCATGCCGGCATCGCCAGATATCGAATTTTCCGACCAATCACCGATCCATGTAATTTCTACGTCATTCGAAGCGTGCATAAGTGCAGATTTCAAATCTGTATCTGGATTTCCCATGCGGTGCACAGTTTTGGAGAAAATCATATTTTTTGTTGACTAGTTTGGATTGGCCGAAACGGCCATGCCGGCATCGCCATATATCGAATTTACCAACCAATCACCGATCCGTGTAACTTCTACGTCATTCGAAGCGTGCGTGTGTGCAGATTTCAAACCTGTATCTGGATTTCCCATGCGGTGCACAGTTTTGGAGAAAATCATATTTTTTGTTGACTAGTTTGGATTGGCCGAAACGGGCATGCCGGCAAATATGGAATTTTCCGACCAATCACCGATCCGTGTAACTTCTACGTCATTAGAAGCGTGCGTGGATGCAGATTTCAAATCTGTATCTGGATTTCCCATGCGGTGCACAGTTTTGGAGAAAATCATATTTTTTGTTGACTAGTTTGGATTGGCCGAAACGGCCATGCCGGCATCGCCAGATATCGAATTTTCCGACCAATCACCGATCCATGTAATTTCTACGTCATTCGAAGCGTGCATAAGTGCAGATTTCAAATCTGTATCTGGATTTCCCATGCGGTGCGCAGTTTTGGAGAAAATCATATTTTTTGTTGACTAGTTTGGATTGGCCGAAACGGCCATGCCGGCATCGCCATATATCGAATTTACCAACCAATCACCGATCCGTGTAATTTCTACGTCATTCGAAGCGTGCATGAGTGCAGATTTCAAATCTGTATCTGGATTTCCCATGCGGTGCACAGTTTTGGAGAAAATCATATTTTTTGTTGACTAGTTTGGATTGGCCGAAACGGCCATGCCGGCATCGCCAGATATCGAATTTTCCGACCAATCACCGATCCATGTAATTTCTACGTCATTCGAAGCGTGCATAAGTGCAGATTTCAAATCTGTATCTGGATTTCCCATGCGGTGCACAGTTTTGGAGAAAATCATATTTTTTGTTGACTAGTTTGGATTGGCCGAAACGGCCATGCCGGCATCGCCATATATCGAATTTACCAACCAATCACCGATCCGTGTAACTTCTACGTCATTCGAAGCGTGCGTGTGTGCAGATTTCAAACCTGTATCTGGATTTCCCATGCGGTGCACAGTTTTGGAGAAAATCATATTTTTTGTTGACTAGTTTGGATTGGCCGAAACGGGCATGCCGGCAAATATGGAATTTTCCGACCAATCACCGATCCGTGTAACTTCTACGTCATTAGAAGCGTGCGTGGATGCAGATTTCAAATCTGTATCTGGATTTCCCATGCGGTGCACAGTTTTGGAGAAAATCATATTTTTTGTTGACTAGTTTGGATTGGCCGAAACGGCCATGCCGGCATCGCCAGATATCGAATTTTCCGACCAATCACCGATCCATGTAATTTCTACGTCATTCGAAGCGTGCATAAGTGCAGATTTCAAATCTGTATCTGGATTTCCCATGCGGTGCGCAGTTTTGGAGAAAATCATATTTTTTGTTGACTAGTTTGGATTGGCCGAAACGGCCATGCCGGCATCGCCATATATCGAATTTACCAACCAATCACCGATCCGTGTAATTTCTACGTCATTCGAAGCGTGCATGAGTGCAGATTTCAAATCTGTATCTGGATTTCCCATGCGGTGCACAGTTTTGGAGAAAATCATATTTTTTGTTGACTAGTTTGGATTGGCCGAAACGGCCATGCCGGCATCGCCAGATATCGAATTTTCCGACCAATCACCGATCCATGTAATTTCTACGTCATTCGAAGCGTGCATAAGTGCAGATTTCAAATCTGTATCTGGATTTCCCATGCGGTGCGCAGTTTTGGAGAAAATCATATTTTTTGTTGACTAGTTTGGATTGGCCGAAACGGCCATGCCGGCATCGCCATATATCGAATTTACCAACCAATCACCGATCCGTGTAATTTCTACGTCATTAGAAGCGTGCGTGTGTGCAGATTTCAAACCTGTATCTGGATTTCCCATGCGGTGCACAGTTTTGGAGAAAATCATATTTTTTGTTGACTAGTTTGGATTGGCCGAAACGGGCATGCCGGCAAATATGGAATTTTCCGACCAATCACCGATCCGTGTAACTTCTACGTCATTAGAAGCGTGCGTGGATGCAGATTTCAAATCTGTATCTGGATTTCCCATGCGGTGCACAGTTTTGGAGAAAATCATATTTTTTGTTGACTAGTTTGGATTGGCCGAAACGGCCATGCCGGCATCGCCATATATCGAATTTACCAACCAATCACCGATCCGTGTAACTTCTACGTCATTCGAAGCGTGCGTGTGTGCAGATTTCAAACCTGTATCTGGATTTCCCATGCGGTGCACAGTTTTGGAGAAAATCATATTTTTTGTTGACTAGTTTGGATTGGCCGAAACGGGCATGCCGGCAAATATGGAATTTTCCGACCAATCACCGATCCGTGTAACTTCTACGTCATTAGAAGCGTGCGTGGATGCAGATTTCAAATCTGTATCTGGATTTCCCATGCGGTGCACAGTTTTGGAGAAAATCATATTTTTTGTTGACTAGTTTGGATTGGCCGAAACGGCCATGCCGGCATCGCCAGATATCGAATTTTCCGACCAATCACCGATCCATGTAATTTCTACGTCATTCGAAGCGTGCATAAGTGCAGATTTCAAATCTGTATCTGGATTTCCCATGCGGTGCGCAGTTTTGGAGAAAATCATATTTTTTGTTGACTAGTTTGGATTGGCCGAAACGGCCATGCCGGCATCGCCATATATCGAATTTACCAACCAATCACCGATCCGTGTAATTTCTACGTCATTCGAAGCGTGCATGAGTGCAGATTTCAAATCTGTATCTGGATTTCCCATGCGGTGCACAGTTTTGGAGAAAATCATATTTTTTGTTGACTAGTTTGGATTGGCCGAAACGGCCATGCCGGCATCGCCAGATATCGAATTTTCCGACCAATCACCGATCCATGTAATTTCTACGTCATTCGAAGCGTGCATAAGTGCAGATTTCAAATCTGTATCTGGATTTCCCATGCGGTGCACAGTTTTGGAGAAAATCATATTTTTTGTTGACTAGTTTGGATTGGCCGAAACGGCCATGCCGGCATCGCCATATATCGAATTTACCAACCAATCACCGATCCGTGTAATTTCTACGTCATTAGAAGCGTGCATGTGTGCAGATTTCAAATCTGTATCTGGATTTCCCATGCGGTGCACAGTTTTGGAGAAAATCATATTTTTTGTTGACTAGTTTGGATTGGCCGAAACGGCCATGCCGGCATCGCCAGATATCGAATTTTCCGACCAATCACCGATCCATGTAATTTCTACGTCATTCGAAGCGTGCATAAGTGCAGATTTCAAATCTGTATCTGGATTTCCCATGCGGTGCACAGTTTTGGAGAAAATCATATTTTTTGTTGACTAGTTTGGATTGGCCGAAACGGCCATGCCGGCATCGCCATATATCGAATTTACCAACCAATCACCGATCCGTGTAACTTCTACGTCATTCGAAGCGTGCGTGTGTGCAGATTTCAAACCTGTATCTGGATTTCCCATGCGGTGCACAGTTTTGGAGAAAATCATATTTTTTGTTGACTAGTTTGGATTGGCCGAAACGGGCATGCCGGCAAATATGGAATTTTCCGACCAATCACCGATCCGTGTAACTTCTACGTCATTAGAAGCGTGCGTGGATGCAGATTTCAAATCTGTATCTGGATTTCCCATGCGGTGCACAGTTTTGGAGAAAATCATATTTTTTGTTGACTAGTTTGGATTGGCCGAAACGGCCATGCCGGCATCGCCAGATATCGAATTTTCCGACCAATCACCGATCCATGTAATTTCTACGTCATTCGAAGCGTGCATAAGTGCAGATTTCAAATCTGTATCTGGATTTCCCATGCGGTGCGCAGTTTTGGAGAAAATCATATTTTTTGTTGACTAGTTTGGATTGGCCGAAACGGCCATGCCGGCATCGCCATATATCGAATTTACCAACCAATCACCGATCCGTGTAATTTCTACGTCATTCGAAGCGTGCATGAGTGCAGATTTCAAATCTGTATCTGGATTTCCCATGCGGTGCACAGTTTTGGAGAAAATCATATTTTTTGTTGACTAGTTTGGATTGGCCGAAACGGCCATGCCGGCATCGCCAGATATCGAATTTTCCGACCAATCACCGATCCATGTAATTTCTACGTCATTCGAAGCGTGCATAAGTGCAGATTTCAAATCTGTATCTGGATTTCCCATGCGGTGCACAGTTTTGGAGAAAATCATATTTTTTGTTGACTAGTTTGGATTGGCCGAAACGGCCATGCCGGCATCGCCATATATCGAATTTACCAACCAATCACCGATCCGTGTAACTTCTACGTCATTCGAAGCGTGCGTGTGTGCAGATTTCAAACCTGTATCTGGATTTCCCATGCGGTGCACAGTTTTGGAGAAAATCATATTTTTTGTTGACTAGTTTGGATTGGCCGAAACGGGCATGCCGGCAAATATGGAATTTTCCGACCAATCACCGATCCGTGTAACTTCTACGTCATTAGAAGCGTGCGTGGATGCAGATTTCAAATCTGTATCTGGATTTCCCATGCGGTGCACAGTTTTGGAGAAAATCATATTTTTTGTTGACTAGTTTGGATTGGCCGAAACGGCCATGCCGGCATCGCCAGATATCGAATTTTCCGACCAATCACCGATCCATGTAATTTCTACGTCATTCGAAGCGTGCATAAGTGCAGATTTCAAATCTGTATCTGGATTTCCCATGCGGTGCGCAGTTTTGGAGAAAATCATATTTTTTGTTGACTAGTTTGGATTGGCCGAAACGGCCATGCCGGCATCGCCATATATCGAATTTACCAACCAATCACCGATCCGTGTAATTTCTACGTCATTCGAAGCGTGCATGAGTGCAGATTTCAAATCTGTATCTGGATTTCCCATGCGGTGCACAGTTTTGGAGAAAATCATATTTTTTGTTGACTAGTTTGGATTGGCCGAAACGGCCATGCCGGCATCGCCAGATATCGAATTTTCCGACCAATCACCGATCCATGTAATTTCTACGTCATTCGAAGCGTGCATAAGTGCAGATTTCAAATCTGTATCTGGATTTCCCATGCGGTGCGCAGTTTTGGAGAAAATCATATTTTTTGTTGACTAGTTTGGATTGGCCGAAACGGCCATGCCGGCATCGCCATATATCGAATTTACCAACCAATCACCGATCCGTGTAATTTCTACGTCATTAGAAGCGTGCGTGTGTGCAGATTTCAAACCTGTATCTGGATTTCCCATGCGGTGCACAGTTTTGGAGAAAATCATATTTTTTGTTGACTAGTTTGGATTGGCCGAAACGGGCATGCCGGCAAATATGGAATTTTCCGACCAATCACCGATCCGTGTAACTTCTACGTCATTAGAAGCGTGCGTGGATGCAGATTTCAAATCTGTATCTGGATTTCCCATGCGGTGCACAGTTTTGGAGAAAATCATATTTTTTGTTGACTAGTTTGGATTGGCCGAAACGGCCATGCCGGCATCGCTAAATATCGAATTTACCAACCAATCACCGATCCGTGTAATTTCTACGTCATTAGAAGCGTGCGTGGATGCAGATTTCAAATCTGTATCTGGATTTCCCATGCGGTGCACAGTTTTGGAGAAAATCATATTTTTTGTTGACTAGTTTGGATTGGCCGAAACGGCCATGCCGGCATCGCCATATATCGAATTTACCAACCAATCACCGATCCGTGTAATTTCTACGTCATTAGAAGCGTGCGTGGATGCAGATTTCAAATCTGTATCTGGATTTCCCATGCGGTGCACAGTTTTGGAGAAAATCATATTTTTTGTTGACTAGTTTGGATTGGCCGAAACGACCATGCCGGCATCGCCAAATATGGAATTTTCCGACCAATCACCGATCTGTGTAATTTCTACGTCATTCGAAGCGTGCATGAGTGCAGATTTCAAATCTGTATCTGGATTTCCCATGCGGTGCACAGTTTTGGAGAAAATCATATTTTTTGTTGACTAGTTTGGATTGGCCGAAACGACCATGCCGGCATCGCCAAATATGGAATTTACCAACCAATCACCGATCCGTGTAATTTCTACGTCATTCGAAGCGTGCATGTGTGCAGATTTCAAATCTGTATCTGGATTTCCCATGCGGTGCACAGTTTTGGAGAAAATCATATATTTTGTTGATTAGTTTGGATTGGCCGAAACGGCCATGCCGGCATCGCCAGATATCGAATTTTCCGACCAATCACCGATCCATGTAATTTCTACGTCATTCGAAGCGTGCATGAGTGCAGATTTCAAATCTGTATCTGGATTTCCCATGCGGTGCACAGTTTTGGAGAAAATCATATATTTTGTTGACTAGTTTGGATTGGCCGAAACGGGCATGCCGGCATCGCCAAATATGGAATTTTCCGACCAATCACCGATCCGTATAATTTCTACGTCATTCAAAGCGTGCATGTGTGCAGATTTCAAATCTGTATCTGGATTTCCCATGCGGTGCACAGTTTTGGAGAAAATCATATTTTTTGTTGACTAGTTTGGATTGGCCGAAACGGCCATGCCGGCATCGCCATATATCGAATTTACCAACCAATCACCGATCCGTGTAATTTCTACGTCATTCGAAGCGTGCATGTGTGCAGATTTCAAATCTGTATCTGGATTTCCCATGCGGTGCACAGTTTTGGAGAAAATCATATATTTTGTTGATTAGTTTGGATTGGCCGAAACGGCCATGCCGGCATCGCCAGATATCGAATTTTCCGACCAATCACCGATCCATGTAATTTCTACGTCATTCGAAGCGTGCATGAGTGCAGATTTCAAATCTGTATCTGGATTTCCCATGCGGTGCACAGTTTTGGAGAAAATCATATATTTTGTTGACTAGTTTGGATTGGCCGAAACGACCATGCCGGCATCGCCAAATATGGAATTTTCCGACCAATCACCGATCCGTGTAATTTCTACGTCATTCGAAGCGTGCATGAGTGCAGATTTCAAATCTGTATCTGGATTTCCCATGCGGTGCACAGTTTTGGAGAAAATCATATATTTTGTTGATTAGTTTGGATTGGCCGAAACGGCCATGCCGGCATCGCCAGATATCGAATTTTCCGACCAATCACCGATCCATGTAATTTCTACGTCATTCGAAGCGTGCATGAGTGCAGATTTCAAATCTGTATCTGGATTTCCCATGCGGTGCACAGTTTTGGAGAAAATCATATTTGTTGTTGATTAGTTTGGATTGGCCGAAACGGGCATGCCGGCATCGCCAAATATGGAATTTTCCGACCAATCACCGATCCGTATAATTTCTACGTCATTCGAAGCGTGCATGTGTGCAGATTTCAAATCTGTATCTGGATTTCCCATGCGGTGCACAGTTTTGGAGAAAATCATATTTTTTGTTGACTAGTTTGGATTGGCCGAAACGGCCATGCCGGCATCGCCAGATATCGAATTTTCCGACCAATCACCGATCCATGTAATTTCTACGTCATTCGAAGCGTGCATGAGTGCAGATTTCAAATCTGTATCTGGATTTCCCATGCGGTGCACAGTTTTGGAGAAAATCATATATTTTGTTGATTAGTTTGGATTGGCCGAAACGACCATGCCGGCATCGCCAAATATGGAATTTTCCGACCAATCACCGATCCGTGTAATTTCTACGTCATTCGAAGCGTGCATGAGTGCAGATTTCAAATCTGTATCTGGATTTCCCATGCGGTGCACAGTTTTGGAGAAAATCATATTTTTTGTTGACTAGTTTGGATTGGCCGAAACGGCCATGCCGGCATCGCCAGATATCGAATTTTCCGACCAATCACCGATCCATGTAATTTCTACGTCATTCGAAGCGTGCATGAGTGCAGATTTCAAATCTGTATCTGGATTTCCCATGCGGTGCACAGTTTTGGAGAAAATCATATATTTTGTTGACTAGTTTGGATTGGCCGAAACGACCATGCCGGCATCGCCAAATATGGAATTTTCCGACCAATCACCGATCCGTGTAATTTCTACGTCATTCGAAGCGTGCATGAGTGCAGATTTCAAATCTGTATCTGGATTTCCCATGCGGTGCACAGTTTTGGAGAAAATCATATATTTTGTTGATTAGTTTGGATTGGCCGAAACGGCCATGCCGGCATCGCCAGATATCGAATTTTCCGACCAATCACCGATCCATGTAATTTCTACGTCATTCGAAGCGTGCATGAGTGCAGATTTCAAATCTGTATCTGGATTTCCCATGCGGTGCACAGTTTTGGAGAAAATCGTATATTTTGTTGACTAGTTTGGATTGGCCGAAACGGCCATGCCGGCATCGCCAGATATCGAATTTTCCGACCAATCACCGATCCATGTAATTTCTACGTCATTCGAAGCGTGCATGAGTGCAGATTTCAAATCTGTATCTGGATTTCCCATGCGGTGCACAGTTTTGGAGAAAATCATATATTTTGTTGACTAGTTTGGATTGGCCGAAACGACCATGCCGGCATCGCCAAATATGGAATTTTCCGACCAATCACCGATCCGTGTAATTTCTACGTCATTCGAAGCGTGCATGAGTGCAGATTTCAAATCTGTATCTGGATTTCCCATGCGGTGCACAGTTTTGGAGAAAATCATATTTGTTGTTGATTAGTTTGGATTGGCCGAAACGGGCATGCCGGCATCGCCAAATATGGAATTTTCCGACCAATCACCGATCCGTATAATTTCTACGTCATTCGAAGCGTGCATGTGTGCAGATTTCAAATCTGTATCTGGATTTCCCATGCGGTGCACAGTTTTGGAGAAAATCATATTTTTTGTTGACTAGTTTGGATTGGCCGAAACGGCCATGCCGGCATCGCCAGATATCGAATTTTCCGACCAATCACCGATCCATGTAATTTCTACGTCATTCGAAGCGTGCATGAGTGCAGATTTCAAATCTGTATCTGGATTTCCCATGCGGTGCACAGTTTTGGAGAAAATCATATATTTTGTTGACTAGTTTGGATTGGCCGAAACGACCATGCCGGCATCGCCAAATATGGAATTTTCCGACCAATCACCGATCCGTGTAATTTCTACGTCATTCGAAGCGTGCATGAGTGCAGATTTCAAATCTGTATCTGGATTTCCCATGCGGTGCACAGTTTTGGAGAAAATCATATATTTTGTTGATTAGTTTGGATTGGCCGAAACGGCCATGCCGGCATCGCCAGATATCGAATTTTCCGACCAATCACCGATCCATGTAATTTCTACGTCATTCGAAGCGTGCATGAGTGCAGATTTCAAATCTGTATCTGGATTTCCCATGCGGTGCACAGTTTTGGAGAAAATCATATATTTTGTTGACTAGTTTGGATTGGCCGAAACGGCCATGCCGGCATCGCCAGATATCGAATTTTCCGACCAATCACCGATCCATGTAATTTCTACGTCATTCGAAGCGTGCATGAGTGCAGATTTCAAATCTGTATCTGGATTTCCCATGCGGTGCACAGTTTTGGAGAAAATCATATATTTTGTTGACTAGTTTGGATTGGCCGAAACGACCATGCCGGCATCGCCAAATATGGAATTTTCCGACCAATCACCGATCCGTGTAATTTCTACGTCATTCGAAGCGTGCATGAGTGCAGATTTCAAATCTGTATCTGGATTTCCCATGCGGTGCACAGTTTTGGAGAAAATCATATTTGTTGTTGATTAGTTTGGATTGGCCGAAACGGGCATGCCGGCATCGCCAAATATGGAATTTTCCGACCAATCACCGATCCGTATAATTTCTACGTCATTCGAAGCGTGCATGTGTGCAGATTTCAAATCTGTATCTGGATTTCCCATGCGGTGCACAGTTTTGGAGAAAATCATATTTTTTGTTGACTAGTTTGGATTGGCCGAAACGGCCATGCCGGCATCGCCAGATATCGAATTTTCCGACCAATCACCGATCCATGTAATTTCTACGTCATTCGAAGCGTGCATGAGTGCAGATTTCAAATCTGTATCTGGATTTCCCATGCGGTGCACAGTTTTGGAGAAAATCATATATTTTGTTGACTAGTTTGGATTGGCCGAAACGGCCATGCCGGCATCGCCAGATATCGAATTTTCCGACCAATCACCGATCCATGTAATTTCTACGTCATTCGAAGCGTGCATGAGTGCAGATTTCAAATCTGTATCTGGATTTCCCATGCGGTGCACAGTTTTGGAGAAAATCATATATTTTGTTGACTAGTTTGGATTGGCCGAAACGACCATGCCGGCATCGCCAAATATGGAATTTTCCGACCAATCACCGATCCGTGTAATTTCTACGTCATTCGAAGCGTGCATGAGTGCAGATTTCAAATCTGTATCTGGATTTCCCATGCGGTGCACAGTTTTGGAGAAAATCATATTTGTTGTTGATTAGTTTGGATTGGCCGAAACGGGCATGCCGGCATCGCCAAATATGGAATTTTCCGACCAATCACCGATCCGTATAATTTCTACGTCATTCGAAGCGTGCATGTGTGCAGATTTCAAATCTGTATCTGGATTTCCCATGCGGTGCACAGTTTTGGAGAAAATCATATTTTTTGTTGACTAGTTTGGATTGGCCGAAACGGCCATGCCGGCATCGCCAGATATCGAATTTTCCGACCAATCACCGATCCATGTAATTTCTACGTCATTCGAAGCGTGCATGAGTGCAGATTTCAAATCTGTATCTGGATTTCCCATGCGGTGCACAGTTTTGGAGAAAATCATATTTGTTGTTGATTAGTTTGGATTGGCCGAAACGGGCATGCCGGCATCGCCAAATATGGAATTTTCCGACCAATCACCGATTCGTATAATTTCTACGTCATTCGAAGCGTGCATGTGTGCAGATTTCAAATCTGTATCTGGATTTCCCATGCGGTGCACAGTTTTGGAGAAAATCATATATTTTGTTGATTAGTTTGGATTGGCCGAAACGGCCATGCCGGCATCGCCAGATATCGAATTTTCCGACCAATCACCGATCCATGTAATTTCTACGTCATTCGAAGCGTGCATGAGTGCAGATTTCAAATCTGTATCTGGATTTCCCATGCGGTGCACAGTTTTGGAGAAAATCATATATTTTGTTGACTAGTTTGGATTGGCCGAAACGACCATGCCGGCATCGCCAAATATGGAATTTTCCGACCAATCACCGATCCGTGTAATTTCTACGTCATTCGAAGCGTGCATGAGTGCAGATTTCAAATCTGTATCTGGATTTCCCATGCGGTGCACAGTTTTGGAGAAAATCATATATTTTGTTGATTAGTTTGGATTGGCCGAAACGGCCATGCCGGCATCGCCAGATATCGAATTTTCCGACCAATCACCGATCCATGTAATTTCTACGTCATTCGAAGCGTGCATGAGTGCAGATTTCAAATCTGTATCTGGATTTCCCATGCGGTGCACAGTTTTGGAGAAAATCATATATTTTGTTGATTAGTTTGGATTGGCCGAAACGGGCATGCCGGCATCGCCAAATATGGAATTTTCCGACCAATCACCGATCCGTATAATTTCTACGTCATTCGAAGCGTGCATGTGTGCAGATTTCAAATCTGTATCTGGATTTTCCATGCGGTGCACAGTTTTGGAGAAAATCATATTTTTTGTTGACTAGTTTGGATTGGCCGAAACGGCCATGCCGGCATCGCCAGATATCGAATTTTCCGACCAATCACCGATCCATGTAATTTCTACGTCATTCGAAGCGTGCATGAGTGCAGATTTCAAATCTGTATCTGGATTTCCCATGCGGTGCACAGTTTTGGAGAAAATCATATATTTTGTTGACTAGTTTGGATTGGCCGAAACGGCCATGCCGGCATCGCCAGATATCGAATTTTCCGACCAATCACCGATCCATGTAATTTCTACGTCATTCGAAGCGTGCATGAGTGCAGATTTCAAATCTGTATCTGGATTTCCCATGCGGTGCACAGTTTTGGAGAAAATCATATATTTTGTTGACTAGTTTGGATTGGCCGAAACGACCATGCCGGCATCGCCAAATATGGAATTTTCCGACCAATCACCGATCTGTGTAATTTCTACGTCATTCGAAGCGTGCATGAGTGCAGATTTCAAATCTGTATCTGGATTTCCCATGCGGTGCACAGTTTTGGAGAAAATCATATATTTTGTTGACTAGTTTGGATTGGCCGAAACGACCATGCCGGCATCGCCAAATATGGAATTTACCAACCAATCACCGATCCGTGTAATTTCTACGTCATTCGAAGCGTGCATGTGTGCAGATTTCAAATCTGTATCTGGATTTCCCATGCGGTGCACAGTTTTGGAGAAAATCATATATTTTGTTGACTAGTTTGGATTGGCCGAAACGGGCATGCCGGCATCGCCAAATATGGAATTTTCCGACCAATCACCGATCCGTATAATTTCTACGTCATTCGAAGCGTGCATGTGTGCAGATTTCAAATCTGTATCTGGATTTCCCATGCGGTGCACAGTTTTGGAGAAAATCATATTTTTTGTTGACTAGTTTGGATTGGCCGAAACGGCCATGCCGGCATCGCCATATATCGAATTTACCAACCAATCACCGATCCGTGTAATTTCTACGTCATTCGAAGCGTGCATGTGTGCAGATTTCAAATCTGTATCTGGATTTCCCATGCGGTGCACAGTTTTGGAGAAAATCATATATTTTGTTGATTAGTTTGGATTGGCCGAAACGGCCATGCCGGCATCGCCAGATATCGAATTTTCCGACCAATCACCGATCCATGTAATTTCTACGTCATTCGAAGCGTGCATGAGTGCAGATTTCAAATCTGTATCTGGATTTCCCATGCGGTGCACAGTTTTGGAGAAAATCATATATTTTGTTGATTAGTTTGGATTGGCCGAAACGGGCATGCCGGCATCGCCAAATATGGAATTTTCCGACCAATCACCGATCCGTATAATTTCTACGTCATTCGAAGCGTGCATGTGTGCAGATTTCAAATCTGTATCTGGATTTTCCATGCGGTGCACAGTTTTGGAGAAAATCATATTTTTTGTTGACTAGTTTGGATTGGCCGAAACGGCCATGCCGGCATCGCCAGATATCGAATTTACCAACCAATCACCGATCCGTGTAATTTCTACGTCATTCGAAGCGTGCATGTGTGCAGATTTCAAATCTGTATCTGGATTTCCCATGCGGTGCACAGTTTTGGAGAAAATCATATTTTTTGTTGACTAGTTTGGATTGGCCGAAACGGCCATGCCGGCATCGCCAGATATCGAATTTTCCGACCAATCACCGATCCATGTAATTTCTACGTCATTCGAAGCGTGCATGAGTGCAGATTTCAAATCTGTATCTGGATTTCCCATGCGGTGCACAGTTTTGGAGAAAATCATATTTGTTGTTGATTAGTTTGGATTGGCCGAAACGGGCATGCCGGCATCGCCAAATATGGAATTTTCCGACCAATCACCGATCCGTATAATTTCTACGTCATTCGAAGCGTGCATGTGTGCAGATTTCAAATCTGTATCTGGATTTCCCATGCGGTGCACAGTTTTGGAGAAAATCATATTTGTTGTTGATTAGTTTGGATTGGCCGAAACGGGCATGCCGGCATCGCCAAATATGGAATTTTCCGACCAATCACCGATCCGTATAATTTCTACGTCATTCGAAGCGTGCATGTGTGCAGATTTCAAATCTGTATCTGGATTTCCCATGCGGTGCACAGTTTTGGAGAAAATCATATTTTTTGTTGACTAGTTTGGATTGGCCGAAACGGCCATGCCGGCATCGCCAGATATCGAATTTTCCGACCAATCACCGATCCATGTAATTTCTACGTCATTCGAAGCGTGCATGAGTGCAGATTTCAAATCTGTATCTGGATTTCCCATGCGGTGCACAGTTTTGGAGAAAATCATATATTTTGTTGATTAGTTTGGATTGGCCGAAACGGGCATGCCGGCATCGCCAAATATGGAATTTTCCGACCAATCACCGATCCGTATAATTTCTACGTCATTCGAAGCGTGCATGTGTGCAGATTTCAAATCTGTATCTGGATTTTCCATGCGGTGCACAGTTTTGGAGAAAATCATATTTTTTGTTGACTAGTTTGGATTGGCCGAAACGGCCATGCCGGCATCGCCATATATCGAATTTACCAACCAATCACCGATCCGTGTAATTTCTACGTCATTCGAAGCGTGCATGTGTGCAGATTTCAAATCTGTATCTGGATTTCCCATGCGGTGCACAGTTTTGGAGAAAATCATATATTTTGTTGACTAGTTTGGATTGGCCGAAACGACCATGCCGGCATCGCCAAATATGGAATTTTCCGACCAATCACCGATCCGTGTAATTTCTACGTCATTCGAAGCGTGCATGAGTGCAGATTTCAAATCTGTATCTGGATTTCCCATGCGGTGCACAGTTTTGGAGAAAATCATATTTTTTGTTGATTAGTTTGGATTGGCCGAAACGGGCATGCCGGCATCGCCAAATATGGAATTTTCCGACCAATCACCGATCCGTATAATTTCTACGTCATTCGAAGCGTGCATGTGTGCAGATTTCAAATCTGTATCTGGATTTCCCATGCGGTGCACAGTTTTGGAGAAAATCATATATTTTGTTGACTAGTTTGGATTGGCCGAAACGACCATGCCGGCATCGCCAAATATGGAATTTTCCGACCAATCACCGATCCGTGTAATTTCTACGTCATTCGAAGCGTGCATGAGTGCAGATTTCAAATCTGTATCTGGATTTCCCATGCGGTGCACAGTTTTGGAGAAAATCATATATTTTGTTGATTAGTTTGGATTGGCCGAAACGGGCATGCCGGCATCGCCAAATATGGAATTTTCCGACCAATCACCGATCCGTATAATTTCTACGTCATTCGAAGCGTGCATGTGTGCAGATTTCAAATCTGTATCTGGATTTTCCATGCGGTGCACAGTTTTGGAGAAAATCATATTTTTTGTTGACTAGTTTGGATTGGCCGAAACGGCCATGCCGGCATCGCCATATATCGAATTTACCAACCAATCACCGATCCGTGTAATTTCTACGTCATTCGAAGCGTGCATGTGTGCAGATTTCAAATCTGTATCTGGATTTCCCATGCGGTGCACAGTTTTGGAGAAAATCATATATTTTGTTGACTAGTTTGGATTGGCCGAAACGACCATGCCGGCATCGCCAAATATGGAATTTTCCGACCAATCACCGATCCGTGTAATTTCTACGTCATTCGAAGCGTGCATGAGTGCAGATTTCAAATCTGTATCTGGATTTCCCATGCGGTGCACAGTTTTGGAGAAAATCATATTTTTTGTTGATTAGTTTGGATTGGCCGAAACGGGCATGCCGGCATCGCCAAATATGGAATTTTCCGACCAATCACCGATCCGTATAATTTCTACGTCATTCGAAGCGTGCATGTGTGCAGATTTCAAATCTGTATCTGGATTTCCCATGCGGTGCACAGTTTTGGAGAAAATCATATATTTTGTTGACTAGTTTGGATTGGCCGAAACGACCATGCCGGCATCGCCAAATATGGAATTTTCCGACCAATCACCGATCCGTGTAATTTCTACGTCATTCGAAGCGTGCATGAGTGCAGATTTCAAATCTGTATCTGGATTTCCCATGCGGTGCACAGTTTTGGAGAAAATCATATTTTTTGTTGATTAGTTTGGATTGGCCGAAACGGGCATGCCGGCATCGCCAAATATGGAATTTTCCGACCAATCACCGATCCGTGTAATTTCTACGTCATTCGAAGCGTGCATGAGTGCAGATTTCAAATCTGTATCTGGATTTCCCATGCGGTGCACAGTTTTGGAGAAAATCATATATTTTGTTGATTAGTTTGGATTGGCCGAAACGACCATGCCGGCATCGCCAAATATGGAATTTTCCGACCAATCACCGATCCGTGTAATTTCTACGTCATTCGAAGCGTGCATGAGTGCAGATTTCAAATCTGTATCTGGATTTCCCATGCGGTGCACAGTTTTGGAGAAAATCATATATTTTGTTGACTAGTTTGGATTGGCCGAAACGACCATGCCGGCATCGCCAAATATGGAATTTTCCGACCAATCACCGATCCGTGTAATTTCTACGTCATTCGAAGCGTGCATGAGTGCAGATTTCAAATCTGTATCTGGATTTCCCATGCGGTGCACAGTTTTGGAGAAAATCATATTTTTTGTTGATTAGTTTGGATTGGCCGAAACGGGCATGCCGGCATCGCCAAATATGGAATTTTCCGACCAATCACCGATCCGTATAATTTCTACGTCATTCGAAGCGTGCATGAGTGCAGATTTCAAATCTGTATCTGGATTTCCCATGCGGTGCACAGTTTTGGAGAAAATCATATTTGTTGTTGATTAGTTTGGATTGGCCGAAACGGGCATGCCGGCATCGCCAAATATGGAATTTTCCGACCAATCACCGATCCGTATAATTTCTACGTCATTCGAAGCGTGCATGTGTGCAGATTTCAAATCTGTATCTGGATTTCCCATGCGGTGCACAGTTTTGGAGAAAATCATATTTTTTGTTGACTAGTTTGGATTGGCCGAAACGGCCATGCCGGCATCGCCAGATATCGAATTTTCCGACCAATCACCGATCCATGTAATTTCTACGTCATTCGAAGCGTGCATGAGTGCAGATTTCAAATCTGTATCTGGATTTCCCATGCGGTGCACAGTTTTGGAGAAAATCATATATTTTGTTGACTAGTTTGGATTGGCCGAAACGGCCATGCCGGCATCGCCAGATATCGAATTTTCCGACCAATCACCGATCCATGTAATTTCTACGTCATTCGAAGCGTGCATGAGTGCAGATTTCAAATCTGTATCTGGATTTCCCATGCGGTGCACAGTTTTGGAGAAAATCATATATTTTGTTGACTAGTTTGGATTGGCCGAAACGACCATGCCGGCATCGCCAAATATGGAATTTTCCGACCAATCACCGATCCGTGTAATTTCTACGTCATTCGAAGCGTGCATGAGTGCAGATTTCAAATCTGTATCTGGATTTCCCATGCGGTGCACAGTTTTGGAGAAAATCATATTTGTTGTTGATTAGTTTGGATTGGCCGAAACGGGCATGCCGGCATCGCCAAATATGGAATTTTCCGACCAATCACCGATCCGTATAATTTCTACGTCATTCGAAGCGTGCATGTGTGCAGATTTCAAATCTGTATCTGGATTTCCCATGCGGTGCACAGTTTTGGAGAAAATCATATTTTTTGTTGACTAGTTTGGATTGGCCGAAACGGCCATGCCGGCATCGCCAGATATCGAATTTTCCGACCAATCACCGATCCATGTAATTTCTACGTCATTCGAAGCGTGCATGAGTGCAGATTTCAAATCTGTATCTGGATTTCCCATGCGGTGCACAGTTTTGGAGAAAATCATATTTGTTGTTGATTAGTTTGGATTGGCCGAAACGGGCATGCCGGCATCGCCAAATATGGAATTTTCCGACCAATCACCGATCCGTATAATTTCTACGTCATTCGAAGCGTGCATGTGTGCAGATTTCAAATCTGTATCTGGATTTCCCATGCGGTGCACAGTTTTGGAGAAAATCATATATTTTGTTGATTAGTTTGGATTGGCCGAAACGGCCATGCCGGCATCGCCAGATATCGAATTTTCCGACCAATCACCGATCCGTGTAATTTCTACGTCATTCGAAGCGTGCATGAGTGCAGATTTCAAATCTGTATCTGGATTTCCCATGCGGTGCACAGTTTTGGAGAAAATCATATATTTTGTTGACTAGTTTGGATTGGCCGAAACGACCATGCCGGCATCGCCAAATATGGAATTTTCCGACCAATCACCGATCCGTGTAATTTCTACGTCATTCGAAGCGTGCATGAGTGCAGATTTCAAATCTGTATCTGGATTTCCCATGCGGTGCACAGTTTTGGAGAAAATCATATATTTTGTTGATTAGTTTGGATTGGCCGAAACGGCCATGCCGGCATCGCCAGATATCGAATTTTCCGACCAATCACCGATCCATGTAATTTCTACGTCATTCGAAGCGTGCATGAGTGCAGATTTCAAATCTGTATCTGGATTTCCCATGCGGTGCACAGTTTTGGAGAAAATCATATATTTTGTTGATTAGTTTGGATTGGCCGAAACGGGCATGCCGGCATCGCCAAATATGGAATTTTCCGACCAATCACCGATCCGTATAATTTCTACGTCATTCGAAGCGTGCATGTGTGCAGATTTCAAATCTGTATCTGGATTTTCCATGCGGTGCACAGTTTTGGAGAAAATCATATTTTTTGTTGACTAGTTTGGATTGGCCGAAACGGCCATGCCGGCATCGCCAGATATCGAATTTTCCGACCAATCACCGATCCATGTAATTTCTACGTCATTCGAAGCGTGCATGAGTGCAGATTTCAAATCTGTATCTGGATTTCCCATGCGGTGCACAGTTTTGGAGAAAATCATATATTTTGTTGACTAGTTTGGATTGGCCGAAACGGCCATGCCGGCATCGCCAGATATCGAATTTTCCGACCAATCACCGATCCATGTAATTTCTACGTCATTCGAAGCGTGCATGAGTGCAGATTTCAAATCTGTATCTGGATTTCCCATGCGGTGCACAGTTTTGGAGAAAATCATATATTTTGTTGACTAGTTTGGATTGGCCGAAACGACCATGCCGGCATCGCCAAATATGGAATTTTCCGACCAATCACCGATCCGTGTAATTTCTACGTCATTCGAAGCGTGCATGAGTGCAGATTTCAAATCTGTATCTGGATTTCCCATGCGGTGCACAGTTTTGGAGAAAATCATATTTGTTGTTGATTAGTTTGGATTGGCCGAAACGGGCATGCCGGCATCGCCAAATATGGAATTTTCCGACCAATCACCGATCCGTATAATTTCTACGTCATTCGAAGCGTGCATGTGTGCAGATTTCAAATCTGTATCTGGATTTCCCATGCGGTGCACAGTTTTGGAGAAAATCATATTTTTTGTTGACTAGTTTGGATTGGCCGAAACGGCCATGCCGGCATCGCCAGATATCGAATTTTCCGACCAATCACCGATCCATGTAATTTCTACGTCATTCGAAGCGTGCATGAGTGCAGATTTCAAATCTGTATCTGGATTTCCCATGCGGTGCACAGTTTTGGAGAAAATCATATTTGTTGTTGATTAGTTTGGATTGGCCGAAACGGGCATGCCGGCATCGCCAAATATGGAATTTTCCGACCAATCACCGATCCGTATAATTTCTACGTCATTCGAAGCGTGCATGTGTGCAGATTTCAAATCTGTATCTGGATTTCCCATGCGGTGCACAGTTTTGGAGAAAATCATATATTTTGTTGATTAGTTTGGATTGGCCGAAACGGCCATGCCGGCATCGCCAGATATCGAATTTTCCGACCAATCACCGATCCGTGTAATTTCTACGTCATTCGAAGCGTGCATGAGTGCAGATTTCAAATCTGTATCTGGATTTCCCATGCGGTGCACAGTTTTGGAGAAAATCATATATTTTGTTGACTAGTTTGGATTGGCCGAAACGACCATGCCGGCATCGCCAAATATGGAATTTTCCGACCAATCACCGATCCGTGTAATTTCTACGTCATTCGAAGCGTGCATGAGTGCAGATTTCAAATCTGTATCTGGATTTCCCATGCGGTGCACAGTTTTGGAGAAAATCATATATTTTGTTGATTAGTTTGGATTGGCCGAAACGGCCATGCCGGCATCGCCAGATATCGAATTTTCCGACCAATCACCGATCCATGTAATTTCTACGTCATTCGAAGCGTGCATGAGTGCAGATTTCAAATCTGTATCTGGATTTCCCATGCGGTGCACAGTTTTGGAGAAAATCATATATTTTGTTGATTAGTTTGGATTGGCCGAAACGGGCATGCCGGCATCGCCAAATATGGAATTTTCCGACCAATCACCGATCCGTATAATTTCTACGTCATTCGAAGCGTGCATGTGTGCAGATTTCAAATCTGTATCTGGATTTTCCATGCGGTGCACAGTTTTGGAGAAAATCATATTTTTTGTTGACTAGTTTGGATTGGCCGAAACGGCCATGCCGGCATCGCCAGATATCGAATTTTCCGACCAATCACCGATCCATGTAATTTCTACGTCATTCGAAGCGTGCATGAGTGCAGATTTCAAATCTGTATCTGGATTTCCCATGCGGTGCACAGTTTTGGAGAAAATCATATATTTTGTTGACTAGTTTGGATTGGCCGAAACGGCCATGCCGGCATCGCCAGATATCGAATTTTCCGACCAATCACCGATCCATGTAATTTCTACGTCATTCGAAGCGTGCATGAGTGCAGATTTCAAATCTGTATCTGGATTTCCCATGCGGTGCACAGTTTTGGAGAAAATCATATATTTTGTTGATTAGTTTGGATTGGCCGAAACGGCCATGCCGGCATCGCCAGATATCGAATTTTCCGACCAATCACCGATCCATGTAATTTCTACGTCATTCGAAGCGTGCATGAGTGCAGATTTCAAATCTGTATCTGGATTTCCCATGCGGTGCACAGTTTTGGAGAAAATCATATATTTTGTTGACTAGTTTGGATTGGCCGAAACGACCATGCCGGCATCGCCAAATATGGAATTTTCCGACCAATCACCGATCTGTGTAATTTCTACGTCATTCGAAGCGTGCATGAGTGCAGATTTCAAATCTGTATCTGGATTTCCCATGCGGTGCACAGTTTTGGAGAAAATCATATATTTTGTTGACTAGTTTGGATTGGCCGAAACGACCATGCCGGCATCGCCAAATATGGAATTTACCAACCAATCACCGATCCGTGTAATTTCTACGTCATTCGAAGCGTGCATGTGTGCAGATTTCAAATCTGTATCTGGATTTCCCATGCGGTGCACAGTTTTGGAGAAAATCATATATTTTGTTGACTAGTTTGGATTGGCCGAAACGGGCATGCCGGCATCGCCAAATATGGAATTTTCCGACCAATCACCGATCCGTATAATTTCTACGTCATTCGAAGCGTGCATGTGTGCAGATTTCAAATCTGTATCTGGATTTCCCATGCGGTGCACAGTTTTGGAGAAAATCATATTTTTTGTTGACTAGTTTGGATTGGCCGAAACGGCCATGCCGGCATCGCCATATATCGAATTTACCAACCAATCACCGATCCGTGTAATTTCTACGTCATTCGAAGCGTGCATGTGTGCAGATTTCAAATCTGTATCTGGATTTCCCATGCGGTGCACAGTTTTGGAGAAAATCATATATTTTGTTGATTAGTTTGGATTGGCCGAAACGGCCATGCCGGCATCGCCAGATATCGAATTTTCCGACCAATCACCGATCCATGTAATTTCTACGTCATTCGAAGCGTGCATGAGTGCAGATTTCAAATCTGTATCTGGATTTCCCATGCGGTGCACAGTTTTGGAGAAAATCATATATTTTGTTGATTAGTTTGGATTGGCCGAAACGGGCATGCCGGCATCGCCAAATATGGAATTTTCCGACCAATCACCGATCCGTATAATTTCTACGTCATTCGAAGCGTGCATGTGTGCAGATTTCAAATCTGTATCTGGATTTTCCATGCGGTGCACAGTTTTGGAGAAAATCATATTTTTTGTTGACTAGTTTGGATTGGCCGAAACGGCCATGCCGGCATCGCCAGATATCGAATTTACCAACCAATCACCGATCCGTGTAATTTCTACGTCATTCGAAGCGTGCATGTGTGCAGATTTCAAATCTGTATCTGGATTTCCCATGCGGTGCACAGTTTTGGAGAAAATCATATTTTTTGTTGACTAGTTTGGATTGGCCGAAACGGCCATGCCGGCATCGCCAGATATCGAATTTTCCGACCAATCACCGATCCATGTAATTTCTACGTCATTCGAAGCGTGCATGAGTGCAGATTTCAAATCTGTATCTGGATTTCCCATGCGGTGCACAGTTTTGGAGAAAATCATATTTGTTGTTGATTAGTTTGGATTGGCCGAAACGGGCATGCCGGCATCGCCAAATATGGAATTTTCCGACCAATCACCGATCCGTATAATTTCTACGTCATTCGAAGCGTGCATGTGTGCAGATTTCAAATCTGTATCTGGATTTCCCATGCGGTGCACAGTTTTGGAGAAAATCATATTTGTTGTTGATTAGTTTGGATTGGCCGAAACGGGCATGCCGGCATCGCCAAATATGGAATTTTCCGACCAATCACCGATCCGTATAATTTCTACGTCATTCGAAGCGTGCATGTGTGCAGATTTCAAATCTGTATCTGGATTTCCCATGCGGTGCACAGTTTTGGAGAAAATCATATTTTTTGTTGACTAGTTTGGATTGGCCGAAACGGCCATGCCGGCATCGCCAGATATCGAATTTTCCGACCAATCACCGATCCATGTAATTTCTACGTCATTCGAAGCGTGCATGAGTGCAGATTTCAAATCTGTATCTGGATTTCCCATGCGGTGCACAGTTTTGGAGAAAATCATATATTTTGTTGATTAGTTTGGATTGGCCGAAACGGGCATGCCGGCATCGCCAAATATGGAATTTTCCGACCAATCACCGATCCGTATAATTTCTACGTCATTCGAAGCGTGCATGTGTGCAGATTTCAAATCTGTATCTGGATTTTCCATGCGGTGCACAGTTTTGGAGAAAATCATATTTTTTGTTGACTAGTTTGGATTGGCCGAAACGGCCATGCCGGCATCGCCAGATATCGAATTTACCAACCAATCACCGATCCGTGTAATTTCTACGTCATTCGAAGCGTGCATGTGTGCAGATTTCAAATCTGTATCTGGATTTCCCATGCGGTGCACAGTTTTGGAGAAAATCATATTTGTTGTTGATTAGTTTGGATTGGCCGAAACGGGCATGCCGGCATCGCCAAATATGGAATTTTCCGACCAATCACCGATCCGTATAATTTCTACGTCATTCGAAGCGTGCATGTGTGCAGATTTCAAATCTGTATCTGGATTTCCCATGCGGTGCACAGTTTTGGAGAAAATCATATTTTTTGTTGACTAGTTTGGATTGGCCGAAACGGCCATGCCGGCATCGCCAGATATCGAATTTTCCGACCAATCACCGATCCATGTAATTTCTACGTCATTCGAAGCGTGCATGAGTGCAGATTTCAAATCTGTATCTGGATTTCCCATGCGGTGCACAGTTTTGGAGAAAATCATATATTTTGTTGATTAGTTTGGATTGGCCGAAACGGGCATGCCGGCATCGCCAAATATGGAATTTTCCGACCAATCACCGATCCGTATAATTTCTACGTCATTCGAAGCGTGCATGTGTGCAGATTTCAAATCTGTATCTGGATTTTCCATGCGGTGCACAGTTTTGGAGAAAATCATATTTTTTGTTGACTAGTTTGGATTGGCCGAAACGGCCATGCCGGCATCGCCATATATCGAATTTACCAACCAATCACCGATCCGTGTAATTTCTACGTCATTCGAAGCGTGCATGTGTGCAGATTTCAAATCTGTATCTGGATTTCCCATGCGGTGCACAGTTTTGGAGAAAATCATATATTTTGTTGACTAGTTTGGATTGGCCGAAACGACCATGCCGGCATCGCCAAATATGGAATTTTCCGACCAATCACCGATCCGTGTAATTTCTACGTCATTCGAAGCGTGCATGAGTGCAGATTTCAAATCTGTATCTGGATTTCCCATGCGGTGCACAGTTTTGGAGAAAATCATATTTTTTGTTGATTAGTTTGGATTGGCCGAAACGGGCATGCCGGCATCGCCAAATATGGAATTTTCCGACCAATCACCGATCCGTATAATTTCTACGTCATTCGAAGCGTGCATGTGTGCAGATTTCAAATCTGTATCTGGATTTCCCATGCGGTGCACAGTTTTGGAGAAAATCATATATTTTGTTGACTAGTTTGGATTGGCCGAAACGACCATGCCGGCATCGCCAAATATGGAATTTTCCGACCAATCACCGATCCGTGTAATTTCTACGTCATTCGAAGCGTGCATGAGTGCAGATTTCAAATCTGTATCTGGATTTCCCATGCGGTGCACAGTTTTGGAGAAAATCATATTTTTTGTTGATTAGTTTGGATTGGCCGAAACGGGCATGCCGGCATCGCCAAATATGGAATTTTCCGACCAATCACCAATCCGTATAATTTCTACGTCATTCGAAGCGTGCATGAGTGCAGATTTCAAATCTGTATCTGGATTTCCCATGCGGTGCACAGTTTTGGAGAAAATCATATTTGTTGTTGATTAGTTTGGATTGGCCGAAACGGGCATGCCGGCATCGCCAAATATGGAATTTTCCGACCAATCACCGATCCGTGTAATTTCTACGTCATTCGAAGCGTGCATGAGTGCAGATTTCAAATCTGTATCTGGATTTCCCATGCGGTGCACAGTTTTGGAGAAAATCATATATTTTGTTGATTAGTTTGGATTGGCCGAAACGACCATGCCGGCATCGCCAAATATGGAATTTTCCGACCAATCACCGATCCGTGTAATTTCTACGTCATTCGAAGCGTGCATGAGTGCAGATTTCAAATCTGTATCTGGATTTCCCATGCGGTGCACAGTTTTGGAGAAAATCATATATTTTGTTGACTAGTTTGGATTGGCCGAAACGACCATGCCGGCATCGCCAAATATGGAATTTTCCGACCAATCACCGATCCGTGTAATTTCTACGTCATTCGAAGCGTGCATGAGTGCAGATTTCAAATCTGTATCTGGATTTCCCATGCGGTGCACAGTTTTGGAGAAAATCATATTTTTTGTTGATTAGTTTGGATTGGCCGAAACGGGCATGCCGGCATCGCCAAATATGGAATTTTCCGACCAATCACCGATCCGTATAATTTCTACGTCATTCGAAGCGTGCATGAGTGCAGATTTCAAATCTGTATCTGGATTTCCCATGCGGTGCACAGTTTTGGAGAAAATCATATTTGTTGTTGATTAGTTTGGATTGGCCGAAACGGGCATGCCGGCATCGCCAAATATGGAATTTTCCGACCAATCACCGATCCGTGTAATTTCTACGTCATTCGAAGCGTGCATGAGTGCAGATTTCAAATCTGTATCTGGATTTCCCATGCGGTGCACAGTTTTGGAGAAAATCATATTTTTTGTTGACTAGTTTGGATTGGCCGAAACGGCCATGCCGGCATCGCCATATATCGAATTTACCAACCAATCACCGATCCGTGTAATTTCTACGTCATTAGAAGCGTGCGTGGATGCAGATTTCAAATCTGTATCTGGATTTCCCATGCGGTGCACAGTTTTGGAGAAAATCATATATTTTGTTGACTAGTTTGGATTGGCCGAAACGGGCATGCTGGCATCGCCAAATATGGAATTTTCCGACCAATCACCGATCCGTATAATTTCTACGTCATTCGAAGCGTGCATGTGTGCAGATTTCAAATCTGTATCTGGATTTCCCATGCGGTGCACAGTTTTGGAGAAAATCATATTTTTTGTTAACTAGTTTGGATTGGCCGAAACGACCATGCCGGCATCGCCATATATCGAATTTACCAACCAATCACCGATCCGTGTAATTTCTACGTCATTAGAAGCGTGCGTGGATGCAGATTTCAAATCTGTATCTGGATTTCCCATGCGGTGCACAGTTTTGGAGAAAATCATATTTTTTGTTGACTAGTTTGGATTGGCCGAAACGGCCATGCCGGCACCGCCAGATATCGAATTTTCCGACCAATCACCGATCCATGTAATTTCTACGTCATTCGAAGCGTGCATGAGTGCAGATTTCAAATCTGTATCTGGATTTCCCATGCGGTGCACAGTTTTGGAGAAAATCATATATTTTGTTGACTAGTTTGGATTGGCCGAAACGGCCATGCCGGCATCGCCAGATATCGAATTTTCCGACCAATCACCGATCCATGTAATTTCTACGTCATTCGAAGCGTGCATGAGTGCAGATTTCAAATCTGTATCTGGATTTCCCATGCGGTGCACAGTTTTGGAGAAAATCATATTTTTTGTTGACTAGTTTGGATTGGCCGAAACGGCCATGCCGGCATCGCCATATATCGAATTTACCAACCAATCACCGATCCGTGTAATTTCTACGTCATTAGAAGCGTGCGTGGATGCAGATTTCAAATCTGTATCTGGATTTCCCATGCGGTGCACAGTTTTGGAGAAAATCATATTTTTTGTTAACTAGTTTGGATTGGCCGAAACGGGCATGCTGGCATCGCCAAATATGGAATTTTCCGACCAATCACCGATCCGTATAAGTTCTACGTCATTCGAAGCGTGCATGTGTGCAGATTTCAAATCTGTATCTGGATTTCCCATGCGGTGCACAGTTTTGGAGAAAATCATATTTTTTGTTAACTAGTTTGGATTGGCCGAAACGGCCATGCCGGCATCGCCATATATCGAATTTACCAACCAATCACCGATCCGTGTAATTTCTACGTCATTAGAAGCGTGCGTGGATGCAGATTTCAAATCTGTATCTGGATTTCCCATGCGGTGCACAGTTTTGGAGAAAATCATATTTTTTGTTGACTAGTTTGGATTGGCCGAAACGGCCATGCCGGCACCGCCAGATATCGAATTTTCCGACCAATCACCGATCCATGTAATTTCTACGTCATTCGAAGCGTGCATGAGTGCAGATTTCAAATCTGTATCTGGATTTCCCATGCGGTGCACAGTTTTGGAGAAAATCATATATTTTGTTGACTAGTTTGGATTGGCCGAAACGACCATGCCGGCATCGCCAAATATGGAATTTTCCGACCAATCACCGATCCGTGTAATTTCTACGTCATTCGAAGCGTGCATGAGTGCAGATTTCAAATCTGTATCTGGATTTCCCATGCGGTGCACAGTTTTGGAGAAAATCATATTTTTTGTTGATTAGTTTGGATTGGCCGAAACGGGCATGCCGGCATCGCCAAATATGGAATTTTCCGACCAATCACCGATCCGTATAATTTCTACGTCATTCGAAGCGTGCATGTGTGCAGATTTCAAATCTGTATCTGGATTTCCCATGCGGTGCACAGTTTTGGAGAAAATCATATATTTTGTTGACTAGTTTGGATTGGCCGAAACGACCATGCCGGCATCGCCAAATATGGAATTTTCCGACCAATCACCGATCCGTGTAATTTCTACGTCATTCGAAGCGTGCATGAGTGCAGATTTCAAATCTGTATCTGGATTTCCCATGCGGTGCACAGTTTTGGAGAAAATCATATTTTTTGTTGATTAGTTTGGATTGGCCGAAACGGGCATGCCGGCATCGCCAAATATGGAATTTTCCGACCAATCACCGATCCGTATAATTTCTACGTCATTCGAAGCGTGCATGTGTGCAGATTTCAAATCTGTATCTGGATTTCCCATGCGGTGCACAGTTTTGGAGAAAATCATATTTTTTGTTGATTAGTTTGGATTGGCCGAAACGGGCATGCCGGCATCGCCAGATATCGAATTTTCCGACCAATCACCGATCCATGTAATTTCTACGTCATTCGAAGCGTGCATGAGTGCAGATTTCAAATCTGTATCTGGATTTCCCATGCGGTGCACAGTTTTGGAGAAAATCATATATTTTGTTGACTAGTTTGGATTGGCCGAAACGACCATGCCGGCATCGCCAAATATGGAATTTTCCGACCAATCACCGATCCGTGTAATTTCTACGTCATTCGAAGCGTGCATGAGTGCAGATTTCAAATCTGTATCTGGATTTCCCATGCGGTGCACAGTTTTGGAGAAAATCATATTTTTTGTTGATTAGTTTGGATTGGCCGAAACGGGCATGCCGGCATCGCCAAATATGGAATTTTCCGACCAATCACCGATCCGTATAATTTCTACGTCATTCGAAGCGTGCATGTGTGCAGATTTCAAATCTGTATCTGGATTTCCCATGCGGTGCACAGTTTTGGAGAAAATCATATTTTTTGTTGATTAGTTTGGATTGGCCGAAACGGGCATGCCGGCATCGCCAAATATGGAATTTTCCGACCAATCACCGATCCGTATAATTTCTACGTCATTCGAAGCGTGCATGTGTGCAGATTTCAAATCTGTATCTGGATTTCCCATGCGGTGCACAGTTTTGGAGAAAATCATATATTTTGTTGACTAGTTTGGATTGGCCGAAACGACCATGCCGGCATCGCCAAATATGGAATTTTCCGACCAATCACCGATCCGTGTAATTTCTACGTCATTCGAAGCGTGCATGTGTGCAGATTTCAAATCTGTATCTGGATTTCCCATGCGGTGCACAGTTTTGGAGAAAATCATATTTTTTGTTGACTAGTTTGGATTGGCCGAAACGGCCATGCCGGCATCGCCAGATATCGAATTTTCCGACCAATCACCGATCCATGTAATTTCTACGTCATTCGAAGCGTGCATGAGTGCAGATTTCAAATCTGTATCTGGATTTCCCATGCGGTGCACAGTTTTGGAGAAAATCATATATTTTGTTGATTAGTTTGGATTGGCCGAAACGACCATGCCGGCATCGCCAAATATGGAATTTTCCGACCAATCACCGATCCGTGTAATTTCTACGTCATTCGAAGCGTGCATGAGTGCAGATTTCAAATCTGTATCTGGATTTCCCATGCGGTGCACAGTTTTGGAGAAAATCATATATTTTGTTGACTAGTTTGGATTGGCCGAAACGACCATGCCGGCATCGCCAAATATGGAATTTTCCGACCAATCACCGATCCGTGTAATTTCTACGTCATTCGAAGCGTGCATGTGTGCAGATTTCAAATCTGTATCTGGATTTCCCATGCGGTGCACAGTTTTGGAGAAAATCATATTTTTTGTTGATTAGTTTGGATTGGCCGAAACGGGCATGCCGGCATCGCCAAATATGGAATTTTCCGACCAATCACCGATCCGTATAATTTCTACGTCATTCGAAGCGTGCATGAGTGCAGATTTCAAATCTGTATCTGGATTTCCCATGCGGTGCACAGTTTTGGAGAAAATCATATTTGTTGTTGATTAGTTTGGATTGGCCGAAACGGGCATGCCGGCATCGCCAAATATGGAATTTTCCGACCAATCACCGATCCGTGTAATTTCTACGTCATTCGAAGCGTGCATGAGTGCAGATTTCAAATCTGTATCTGGATTTCCCATGCGGTGCACAGTTTTGGAGAAAATCATATATTTTGTTGACTAGTTTGGATTGGCCGAAACGGGCATGCTGGCATCGCCAAATATGGAATTTTCCGACCAATCACCGATCCGTATAATTTCTACGTCATTCGAAGCGTGCGTGGATGCAGATTTCAAATCTGTATCTGGATTTCCCATGCGGTGCACAGTTTTGGAGAAAATCATATATTTTGTTGACTAGTTTGGATTGGCCGAAACGGGCATGCTGGCATCGCCAAATATGGAATTTTCCGACCAATCACCGATCCGTATAATTTCTACGTCATTCGAAGCGTGCATGTGTGCAGATTTCAAATCTGTATCTGGATTTCCCATGCGGTGCACAGTTTTGGAGAAAATCATATTTTTTGTTAACTAGTTTGGATTGGCCGAAACGGCCATGCCGGCATCGCCATATATCGAATTTACCAACCAATCACCGATCCGTGTAATTTCTACGTCATTAGAAGCGTGCGTGGATGCAGATTTCAAATCTGTATCTGGATTTCCCATGCGGTGCACAGTTTTGGAGAAAATCATATTTTTTGTTGACTAGTTTGGATTGGCCGAAACGGCCATGCCGGCACCGCCAGATATCGAATTTTCCGACCAATCACCGATCCATGTAATTTCTACGTCATTCGAAGCGTGCATGAGTGCAGATTTCAAATCTGTATCTGGATTTCCCATGCGGTGCACAGTTTTGGAGAAAATCATATTTTTTGTTGACTAGTTTGGATTGGCCGAAACGGCCATGCCGGCATCGCCATATATCGAATTTACCAACCAATCACCGATCCGTGTAATTTCTACGTCATTAGAAGCGTGCGTGGATGCAGATTTCAAATCTGTATCTGGATTTCCCATGCGGTGCACAGTTTTGGAGAAAATCATATTTTTTGTTAACTAGTTTGGATTGGCCGAAACGGGCATGCTGGCATCGCCAAATATGGAATTTTCCGACCAATCACCGATCCGTATAATTTCTACGTCATTCGAAGCGTGCATGTGTGCAGATTTCAAATCTGTATCTGGATTTCCCATGCGGTGCACAGTTTTGGAGAAAATCATATTTTTTGTTAACTAGTTTGGATTGGCCGAAACGGCCATGCCGGCATCGCCATATATCGAATTTACCAACCAATCACCGATCCGTGTAATTTCTACGTCATTAGAAGCGTGCGTGGATGCAGATTTCAAATCTGTATCTGGATTTCCCATGCGGTGCACAGTTTTGGAGAAAATCATATTTTTTGTTGACTAGTTTGGATTGGCCGAAACGGCCATGCCGGCACCGCCAGATATCGAATTTTCCGACCAATCACCGATCCATGTAATTTCTACGTCATTCGAAGCGTGCATGAGTGCAGATTTCAAATCTGTATCTGGATTTCCCATGCGGTGCACAGTTTTGGAGAAAATCATATTTTTTGTTGATTAGTTTGGATTGGCCGAAACGGGCATGCCGGCATCGCCAAATATGGAATTTTCCGACCAATCACCGATCCGTATAATTTCTACGTCATTCGAAGCGTGCATGTGTGCAGATTTCAAATCTGTATCTGGATTTCCCATGCGGTGCACAGTTTTGGAGAAAATCATATTTTTTGTTGACTAGTTTGGATTGGCCGAAACGGCCATGCCGGCATCGCCAAATATGGAATTTTCCGACCAATCACCGATCCGTGTAATTTCTACGTCATTCGAAGCGTGCATGAGTGCAGATTTCAAATCTGTATCTGGATTTCCCATGCGGTGCACAGTTTTGGAGAAAATCATATTTTTTGTTGATTAGTTTGGATTGGCCGAAACGGGCATGCCGGCATCGCCAAATATGGAATTTTCCGACCAATCACCGATCCGTATAATTTCTACGTCATTCGAAGCGTGCATGTGTGCAGATTTCAAATCTGTATCTGGATTTCCCATGCGGTGCACAGTTTTGGAGAAAATCATATATTTTGTTGACTAGTTTGGATTGGCCGAAACGACCATGCCGGCATCGCCAAATATGGAATTTTCCGACCAATCACCGATCCGTGTAATTTCTACGTCATTCGAAGCGTGCATGAGTGCAGATTTCAAATCTGTATCTGGATTTCCCATGCGGTGCACAGTTTTGGAGAAAATCATATTTTTTGTTGATTAGTTTGGATTGGCCGAAACGGGCATGCCGGCATCGCCAAATATGGAATTTTCCGACCAATCACCGATCCGTATAATTTCTACGTCATTCGAAGCGTGCATGTGTGCAGATTTCAAATCTGTATCTGGATTTCCCATGCGGTGCACAGTTTTGGAGAAAATCATATTTTTTGTTGACTAGTTTGGATTGGCCGAAACGGCCATGCCGGCATCGCCAGATATCGAATTTTCCGACCAATCACCGATCCATGTAATTTCTACGTCATTCGAAGCGTGCATGAGTGCAGATTTCAAATCTGTATCTGGATTTCCCATGCGGTGCACAGTTTTGGAGAAAATCATATATTTTGTTGACTAGTTTGGATTGGCCGAAACGACCATGCCGGCATCGCCAAATATGGAATTTTCCGACCAATCACCGATCCGTGTAATTTCTACGTCATTCGAAGCGTGCATGAGTGCAGATTTCAAATCTGTATCTGGATTTCCCATGCGGTGCACAGTTTTGGAGAAAATCATATTTTTTGTTGATTAGTTTGGATTGGCCGAAACGGGCATGCCGGCATCGCCAAATATGGAATTTTCCGACCAATCACCGATCCGTATAATTTCTACGTCATTCGAAGCGTGCATGTGTGCAGATTTCAAATCTGTATCTGGATTTCCCATGCGGTGCACAGTTTTGGAGAAAATCATATTTTTTGTTGATTAGTTTGGATTGGCCGAAACGGGCATGCCGGCATCGCCAAATATGGAATTTTCCGACCAATCACCGATCCGTATAATTTCTACGTCATTCGAAGCGTGCATGTGTGCAGATTTCAAATCTGTATCTGGATTTCCCATGCGGTGCACAGTTTTGGAGAAAATCATATTTTTTGTTGATTAGTTTGGATTGGCCGAAACGGGCATGCCGGCATCGCCAAATATGGAATTTTCCGACCAATCACCGATCCGTATAATTTCTACGTCATTCGAAGCGTGCATGTGTGCAGATTTCAAATCTGTATCTGGATTTCCCATGCGGTGCACAGTTTTGGAGAAAATCATATTTTTTGTTGACTAGTTTGGATTGGCCGAAACGGCCATGCCGGCATCGCCAGATATCGAATTTTCCGACCAATCACCGATCCATGTAATTTCTACGTCATTCGAAGCGTGCATGAGTGCAGATTTCAAATCTGTATCTGGATTTCCCATGCGGTGCACAGTTTTGGAGAAAATCATATATTTTGTTGACTAGTTTGGATTGGCCGAAACGACCATGCCGGCATCGCCAAATATGGAATTTTCCGACCAATCACCGATCCGTGTAATTTCTACGTCATTCGAAGCGTGCATGAGTGCAGATTTCAAATCTGTATCTGGATTTCCCATGCGGTGCACAGTTTTGGAGAAAATCATATTTTTTGTTGATTAGTTTGGATTGGCCGAAACGGGCATGCCGGCATCGCCAAATATGGAATTTTCCGACCAATCACCGATCCGTATAATTTCTACGTCATTCGAAGCGTGCATGTGTGCAGATTTCAAATCTGTATCTGGATTTCCCATGCGGTGCACAGTTTTGGAGAAAATCATATTTTTTGTTGATTAGTTTGGATTGGCCGAAACGGGCATGCCGGCATCGCCAAATATGGAATTTTCCGACCAATCACCGATCCGTATAATTTCTACGTCATTCGAAGCGTGCATGTGTGCAGATTTCAAATCTGTATCTGGATTTCCCATGCGGTGCACAGTTTTGGAGAAAATCATATTTTTTGTTGACTAGTTTGGATTGGCCGAAACGGCCATGCCGGCATCGCCAGATATCGAATTTTCCGACCAATCACCGATCCATGTAATTTCTACGTCATTCGAAGCGTGCATGAGTGCAGATTTCAAATCTGTATCTGGATTTCCCATGCGGTGCACAGTTTTGGAGAAAATCATATATTTTGTTGACTAGTTTGGATTGGCCGAAACGACCATGCCGGCATCGCCAAATATGGAATTTTCCGACCAATCACCGATCCGTGTAATTTCTACGTCATTCGAAGCGTGCATGAGTGCAGATTTCAAATCTGTATCTGGATTTCCCATGCGGTGCACAGTTTTGGAGAAAATCATATATTTTGTTGACTAGTTTGGATTGGCCGAAACGACCATGCCGGCATCGCCAAATATGGAATTTTCCGACCAATCACCGATCCGTGTAATTTCTACGTCATTCGAAGCGTGCATGTGTGCAGATTTCAAATCTGTATCTGGATTTCCCATGCGGTGCACAGTTTTGGAGAAAATCATATTTTTTGTTGACTAGTTTGGATTGGCCGAAACGGCCATGCCGGCATCGCCAGATATCGAATTTTCCGACCAATCACCGATCCATGTAATTTCTACGTCATTCGAAGCGTGCATGAGTGCAGATTTCAAATCTGTATCTGGATTTCCCATGCGGTGCACAGTTTTGGAGAAAATCATATATTTTGTTGATTAGTTTGGATTGGCCGAAACGGGCATGCCGGCATCGCCAAATATGGAATTTTCCGACCAATCACCGATCCGTATAATTTCTACGTCATTCGAAGCGTGCATGTGTGCAGATTTCAAATCTGTATCTGGATTTCCCATGCGGTGCACAGTTTTGGAGAAAATCATATTTTTTGTTGACTAGTTTGGATTGGCCGAAACGGCCATGCCGGCATCGCCAGATATCGAATTTTCCGACCAATCACCGATCCATGTAATTTCTACGTCATTCGAAGCGTGCATGAGTGCAGATTTCAAATCTGTATCTGGATTTCCCATGCGGTGCACAGTTTTGGAGAAAATCATATATTTTGTTGATTAGTTTGGATTGGCCGAAACGGGCATGCCGGCATCGCCAAATATGGAATTTTCCGACCAATCACCGATCCGTATAATTTCTACGTCATTCGAAGCGTGCATGTGTGCAGATTTCAAATCTGTATCTGGATTTCCCATGCGGTGCACAGTTTTGGAGAAAATCATATTTTTTGTTGATTAGTTTGGATTGGCCGAAACGGGCATGCCGGCATCGCCAAATATGGAATTTTCCGACCAATCACCGATCCGTATAATTTCTACGTCATTCGAAGCGTGCATGTGTGCAGATTTCAAATCTGTATCTGGATTTCCCATGCGGTGCACAGTTTTGGAGAAAATCATATATTTTGTTGACTAGTTTGGATTGGCCGAAACGACCATGCCGGCATCGCCAAATATGGAATTTTCCGACCAATCACCGATCCGTGTAATTTCTACGTCATTCGAAGCGTGCATGTGTGCAGATTTCAAATCTGTATCTGGATTTCCCATGCGGTGCACAGTTTTGGAGAAAATCATATTTTTTGTTGACTAGTTTGGATTGGCCGAAACGGCCATGCCGGCATCGCCAGATATCGAATTTTCCGACCAATCACCGATCCATGTAATTTCTACGTCATTCGAAGCGTGCATGAGTGCAGATTTCAAATCTGTATCTGGATTTCCCATGCGGTGCACAGTTTTGGAGAAAATCATATATTTTGTTGACTAGTTTGGATTGGCCGAAACGACCATGCCGGCATCGCCAAATATGGAATTTTCCGACCAATCACCGATCCGTATAATTTCTACGTCATTCGAAGCGTGCATGTGTGCAGATTTCAAATCTGTATCTGGATTTCCCATGCGGTGCACAGTTTTGGAGAAAATCATATTTTTTGTTGACTAGTTTGGATTGGCCGAAACGGCCATGCCGGCATCGCCAGATATCGAATTTTCCGACCAATCACCGATCCATGTAATTTCTACGTCATTCGAAGCGTGCATGAGTGCAGATTTCAAATCTGTATCTGGATTTCCCATGCGGTGCACAGTTTTGGAGAAAATCATATATTTTGTTGATTAGTTTGGATTGGCCGAAACGGGCATGCCGGCATCGCCAAATATGGAATTTTCCGACCAATCACCGATCCGTATAATTTCTACGTCATTCGAAGCGTGCATGTGTGCAGATTTCAAATCTGTATCTGGATTTCCCATGCGGTGCACAGTTTTGGAGAAAATCATATTTGTTGTTGATTAGTTTGGATTGGCCGAAACGGGCATGCCGGCATCGCCAAATATGGAATTTTCCGACCAATCACCGATCCGTATAATTTCTACGTCATTCGAAGCGTGCATGTGTGCAGATTTCAAATCTGTATCTGGATTTCCCATGCGGTGCACAGTTTTGGAGAAAATCATATTTTTTGTTGACTAGTTTGGATTGGCCGAAACGGCCATGCCGGCATCGCCAGATATCGAATTTACCAACCAATCACCGATCCGTGTAATTTCTACGTCATTCGAAGCGTGCATGTGTGCAGATTTCAAATCTGTATCTGGATTTCCCATGCGGTGCACAGTTTTGGAGAAAATCATATTTGTTGTTGATTAGTTTGGATTGGTCGAAACGGGCATGCCGGCATCGCCAAATATGGAATTTTGCGACCAATCACCGATCCGTATAATTTATACGTCATTCGAAGCGTGCATGTGTGCAGATTTCAAATCTGTATCTGGATTTCCCATGCGGTGCACAGTTTTGGAGAAAATCATATTTTTTGTTGATTAGTTTGGATTGGCCGAAACGGGCATGCCGGCATCGCCAGATATCGAATTTTCCGACCAATCACCGATCCATGTAATTTCTACGTCATTCGAAGCGTGCATGAGTGCAGATTTCAAATCTGTATCTGGATTTCCCATGCGGTGCACAGTTTTGGAGAAAATCATATATTTTGTTGACTAGTTTGGATTGGCCGAAACGACCATGCCGGCATCGCCAAATATGGAATTTTCCGACCAATCACCGATCCGTGTAATTTCTACGTCATTCGAAGCGTGCATGAGTGCAGATTTCAAATCTGTATCTGGATTTCCCATGCGGTGCACAGTTTTGGAGAAAATCATATATTTTGTTGATTAGTTTGGATTGGCCGAAACGGGCATGCCGGCATCGCCAAATATGGAATTTTCCGACCAATCACCGATCCGTATAATTTCTACGTCATTCGAAGCGTGCATGTGTGCAGATTTCAAATCTGTATCTGGATTTCCCATGCGGTGCACAGTTTTGGAGAAAATCATATTTTTTGTTGATTAGTTTGGATTGGCCGAAACGGGCATGCCGGCATCGCCAAATATGGAATTTTCCGACCAATCACCGATCCGTATAATTTCTACGTCATTCGAAGCGTGCATGTGTGCAGATTTCAAATCTGTATCTGGATTTCCCATGCGGTGCACAGTTTTGGAGAAAATCATATATTTTGTTGACTAGTTTGGATTGGCCGAAACGGGCATGCCGGCATCGCCAAATATGGAATTTTCCGACCAATCACCGATCCGTGTAATTTCTACGTCATTCGAAGCGTGCATGTGTGCAGATTTCAAATCTGTATCTGGATTTCCCATGCGGTGCACAGTTTTGGAGAAAATCATATTTTTTGTTGACTAGTTTGGATTGGCCGAAACGGCCATGCCGGCATCGCCAGATATCGAATTTTCCGACCAATCACCGATCCATGTAATTTCTACGTCATTCGAAGCGTGCATGAGTGCAGATTTCAAATCTGTATCTGGATTTCCCATGCGGTGCACAGTTTTGGAGAAAATCATATTTTTTGTTGACTAGTTTGGATTGGCCGAAACGGCCATGCCGGCATCGCCAGATATCGAATTTTCCGACCAATCACCGATCCATGTAATTTCTACGTCATTCGAAGCGTGCATGAGTGCAGATTTCAAATCTGTATCTGGATTTCCCATGCGGTGCACAGTTTTGGAGAAAATCATATATTTTGTTGATTAGTTTGGATTGGCCGAAACGGGCATGCCGGCATCGCCAAATATGGAATTTTCCGATCAATCACCGATCCGTATAATTTCTACGTCATTCGAGGCGTGCATGTGTGCAGATTTCAAATCTGTATCTGGATTTCCCATGCGGTGCACAGTTTTGGAGAAAATCATATTTTTTGTTGACTAGTTTGGATTGGCCGAAACGGCCATGCCGGCATCGCCAGATATCGAATTTACCAACCAATCACCGATCCGTGTAATTTCTACGTCATTCGAAGCGTGCATGTGTGCAGATTTCAAATCTGTATCTGGATTTCCCATGCGGTGCACAGTTTTGGAGAAAATCATATTTGTTGTTGATTAGTTTGGATTGGTCGAAACGGGCATGCCGGCATCGCCAAATATGGAATTTTGCGACCAATCACCGATCCGTATAATTTCTACGTCATTCGAAGCGTGCATGTGTGCAGATTTCAAATCTGTATCTGGATTTCCCATGCGGTGCACAGTTTTGGAGAAAATCATATTTTTTGTTGACTAGTTTGGATTGGCCGAAACGGCCATGCCGGCATCGCCAGATATCGAATTTTCCGACCAATCACCGATCCATGTAATTTCTACGTCATTCGAAGCGTGCATGAGTGCAGATTTCAAATCTGTATCTGGATTTCCCATGCGGTGCACAGTTTTGGAGAAAATCATATATTTTGTTGATTAGTTTGGATTGGCCGAAACGGGCATGCCGGCATCGCCAAATATGGAATTTTCCGACCAATCACCGATCCGTATAATTTCTACGTCATTCGAAGCGTGCATGTGTGCAGATTTCAAATCTGTATCTGGATTTCCCATGCGGTGCACAGTTTTGGAGAAAATCATATTTTTTGTTGACTAGTTTGGATTGGCCGAAACGGCCATGCCGGCATCGCCAGATATCGAATTTACCAACCAATCACCGATCCGTGTAATTTCTACGTCATTCGAAGCGTGCATGTGTGCAGATTTCAAATCTGTATCTGGATTTCCCATGCGGTGCACAGTTTTGGAGAAAATCATATTTGTTGTTGATTAGTTTGGATTGGCCGAAACGGGCATGCCGGCATCGCCAAATATGGAATTTTCCGACCAATCACCGATCCGTATAATTTCTACGTCATTCGAAGCGTGCATGTGTGCAGATTTCAAATCTGTATCTGGATTTCCCATGCGGTGCACAGTTTTGGAGAAAATCATATATTTTGTTGACTAGTTTGGATTGGCCGAAACGACCATGCCGGCATCGCCAAATATGGAATTTTCCGACCAATCACCGATCCGTGTAATTTCTACGTCATTCGAAGCGTGCATGAGTGCAGATTTCAAATCTGTATCTGGATTTCCCATGCGGTGCACAGTTTTGGAGAAAATCATATATTTTGTTGATTAGTTTGGATTGGCCGAAACGGGCATGCCGGCATCGCCAAATATGGAATTTTCCGATCAATCACCGATCCGTATAATTTCTACGTCATTCGAGGCGTGCATGTGTGCAGATTTCAAATCTGTATCTGGATTTCCCATGCGGTGCACAGTTTTGGAGAAAATCATATTTTTTGTTGACTAGTTTGGATTGGCCGAAACGGCCATGCCGGCATCGCCAGATATCGAATTTACCAACCAATCACCGATCCGTGTAATTTCTACGTCATTCGAAGCGTGCATGTGTGCAGATTTCAAATCTGTATCTGGATTTCCCATGCGGTGCACAGTTTTGGAGAAAATCATATTTGTTGTTGATTAGTTTGGATTGGTCGAAACGGGCATGCCGGCATCGCCAAATATGGAATTTTGCGACCAATCACCGATCCGTATAATTTCTACGTCATTCGAAGCGTGCATGTGTGCAGATTTCAAATCTGTATCTGGATTTCCCATGCGGTGCACAGTTTTGGAGAAAATCATATTTTTTGTTGACTAGTTTGGATTGGCCGAAACGGCCATGCCGGCATCGCCAGATATCGAATTTTCCGACCAATCACCGATCCATGTAATTTCTACGTCATTCGAAGCGTGCATGAGTGCAGATTTCAAATCTGTATCTGGATTTCCCATGCGGTGCACAGTTTTGGAGAAAATCATATATTTTGTTGATTAGTTTGGATTGGCCGAAACGGGCATGCCGGCATCGCCAAATATGGAATTTTCCGACCAATCACCGATCCGTATAATTTCTACGTCATTCGAAGCGTGCATGTGTGCAGATTTCAAATCTGTATCTGGATTTCCCATGCGGTGCACAGTTTTGGAGAAAATCATATTTTTTGTTGACTAGTTTGGATTGGCCGAAACGGCCATGCCGGCATCGCCAGATATCGAATTTACCAACCAATCACCGATCCGTGTAATTTCTACGTCATTCGAAGCGTGCATGTGTGCAGATTTCAAATCTGTATCTGGATTTCCCATGCGGTGCACAGTTTTGGAGAAAATCATATTTGTTGTTGATTAGTTTGGATTGGCCGAAACGGGCATGCCGGCATCGCCAAATATGGAATTTTCCGACCAATCACCGATCCGTATAATTTCTACGTCATTCGAAGCGTGCATGTGTGCAGATTTCAAATCTGTATCTGGATTTCCCATGCGGTGCACAGTTTTGGAGAAAATCATATATTTTGTTGACTAGTTTGGATTGGCCGAAACGACCATGCCGGCATCGCCAAATATGGAATTTTCCGACCAATCACCGATCCGTGTAATTTCTACGTCATTCGAAGCGTGCATGAGTGCAGATTTCAAATCTGTATCTGGATTTCCCATGCGGTGCACAGTTTTGGAGAAAATCATATATTTTGTTGACTAGTTTGGATTGGCCGAAACGACCATGCCGGCATCGCCAAATATGGAATTTTCCGACCAATCACCGATCCGTGTAATTTCTACGTCATTCGAAGCGTGCATGAGTGCAGATTTCAAATCTGTATCTGGATTTCCCATGCGGTGCACAGTTTTGGAGAAAATCATATATTTTGTTGATTAGTTTGGATTGGCCGAAACGGGCATGCCGGCATCGCCAAATATGGAATTTTCCGACCAATCACCGATCCGTATAATTTCTACGTCATTCGAAGCGTGCATGTGTGCAGATTTCAAATCTGTATCTGGATTTCCCATGCGGTGCACAGTTTTGGAGAAAATCATATTTTTTGTTGATTAGTTTGGATTGGCCGAAACGGGCATGCCGGCATCGCCAAATATGGAATTTTCCGACCAATCACCGATCCGTATAATTTCTACGTCATTCGAAGCGTGCATGTGTGCAGATTTCAAATCTGTATCTGGATTTCCCATGCGGTGCACAGTTTTGGAGAAAATCATATATTTTGTTGACTAGTTTGGATTGGCCGAAACGACCATGCCGGCATCGCCAAATATGGAATTTTCCGACCAATCACCGATCCGTGTAATTTCTACGTCATTCGAAGCGTGCATGTGTGCAGATTTCAAATCTGTATCTGGATTTCCCATGCGGTGCACAGTTTTGGAGAAAATCATATTTTTTGTTGACTAGTTTGGATTGGCCGAAACGGCCATGCCGGCATCGCCAGATATCGAATTTTCCGACCAATCACCGATCCATGTAATTTCTACGTCATTCGAAGCGTGCATGAGTGCAGATTTCAAATCTGTATCTGGATTTCCCATGCGGTGCACAGTTTTGGAGAAAATCATATATTTTGTTGATTAGTTTGGATTGGCCGAAACGGGCATGCCGGCATCGCCAAATATGGAATTTTCCGACCAATCACCGATCCGTATAATTTCTACGTCATTCGAAGCGTGCATGTGTGCAGATTTCAAATCTGTATCTGGATTTCCCATGCGGTGCACAGTTTTGGAGAAAATCATATTTGTTGTTGATTAGTTTGGATTGGCCGAAACGGGCATGCCGGCATCGCCAAATATGGAATTTTCCGACCAATCACCGATCCGTATAATTTCTACGTCATTCGAAGCGTGCATGTGTGCAGATTTCAAATCTGTATCTGGATTTCCCATGCGGTGCACAGTTTTGGAGAAAATCATATTTTTTGTTGACTAGTTTGGATTGGCCGAAACGGCCATGCCGGCATCGCCAGATATCGAATTTTCCGACCAATCACCGATCCATGTAATTTCTACGTCATTCGAAGCGTGCATGAGTGCAGATTTCAAATCTGTATCTGGATTTCCCATGCGGTGCACAGTTTTGGAGAAAATCATATATTTTGTTGATTAGTTTGGATTGGCCGAAACGGGCATGCCGGCATCGCCAAATATGGAATTTTCCGACCAATCACCGATCCGTATAATTTCTACGTCATTCGAAGCGTGCATGTGTGCAGATTTCAAATCTGTATCTGGATTTCCCATGCGGTGCACAGTTTTGGAGAAAATCATATTTGTTGTTGATTAGTTTGGATTGGCCGAAACGGGCATGCCGGCATCGCCAAATATGGAATTTTCCGACCAATCACCGATCCGTATAATTTCTACGTCATTCGAAGCGTGCATGTGTGCAGATTTCAAATCTGTATCTGGATTTCCCATGCGGTGCACAGTTTTGGAGAAAATCATATTTTTTGTTGACTAGTTTGGATTGGCCGAAACGGCCATGCCGGCATCGCCAGATATCGAATTTTCCGACCAATCACCGATCCATGTAATTTCTACGTCATTCGAAGCGTGCATGAGTGCAGATTTCAAATCTGTATCTGGATTTCCCATGCGGTGCACAGTTTTGGAGAAAATCATATATTTTGTTGATTAGTTTGGATTGGCCGAAACGGGCATGCCGGCATCGCCAAATATGGAATTTTCCGATCAATCACCGATCCGTATAATTTCTACGTCATTCGAGGCGTGCATGTGTGCAGATTTCAAATCTGTATCTGGATTTCCCATGCGGTGCACAGTTTTGGAGAAAATCATATTTTTTGTTGACTAGTTTGGATTGGCCGAAACGGCCATGCCGGCATCGCCAGATATCGAATTTACCAACCAATCACCGATCCGTGTAATTTCTACGTCATTCGAAGCGTGCATGTGTGCAGATTTCAAATCTGTATCTGGATTTCCCATGCGGTGCACAGTTTTGGAGAAAATCATATTTGTTGTTGATTAGTTTGGATTGGTCGAAACGGGCATGCCGGCATCGCCAAATATGGAATTTTGCGACCAATCACCGATCCGTATAATTTCTACGTCATTCGAAGCGTGCATGTGTGCAGATTTCAAATCTGTATCTGGATTTCCCATGCGGTGCACAGTTTTGGAGAAAATCATATTTTTTGTTGACTAGTTTGGATTGGCCGAAACGGCCATGCCGGCATCGCCAGATATCGAATTTTCCGACCAATCACCGATCCATGTAATTTCTACGTCATTCGAAGCGTGCATGAGTGCAGATTTCAAATCTGTATCTGGATTTCCCATGCGGTGCACAGTTTTGGAGAAAATCATATATTTTGTTGATTAGTTTGGATTGGCCGAAACGGGCATGCCGGCATCGCCAAATATGGAATTTTCCGACCAATCACCGATCCGTATAATTTCTACGTCATTCGAAGCGTGCATGTGTGCAGATTTCAAATCTGTATCTGGATTTCCCATGCGGTGCACAGTTTTGGAGAAAATCATATTTTTTGTTGACTAGTTTGGATTGGCCGAAACGGCCATGCCGGCATCGCCAGATATCGAATTTACCAACCAATCACCGATCCGTGTAATTTCTACGTCATTCGAAGCGTGCATGTGTGCAGATTTCAAATCTGTATCTGGATTTCCCATGCGGTGCACAGTTTTGGAGAAAATCATATTTGTTGTTGATTAGTTTGGATTGGTCGAAACGGGCATGCCGGCATCGCCAAATATGGAATTTTGCGACCAATCACCGATCCGTATAATTTCTACGTCATTCGAAGCGTGCATGTGTGCAGATTTCAAATCTGTATCTGGATTTCCCATGCGGTGCACAGTTTTGGAGAAAATCATATTTTTTGTTGACTAGTTTGGATTGGCCGAAACGGCCATGCCGGCATCGCCAGATATCGAATTTTCCGACCAATCACCGATCCATGTAATTTCTACGTCATTCGAAGCGTGCATGAGTGCAGATTTCAAATCTGTATCTGGATTTCCCATGCGGTGCACAGTTTTGGAGAAAATCATATTTTTTGTTGACTAGTTTGGATTGGCCGAAACGGCCATGCCGGCATCGCCATATATCGAATTTACCAACCAATCACCGATCCGTGTAATTTCTACGTCATTCGAAGCGTGCATGTGTGCAGATTTCAAATCTGTATCTGGATTTCCCATGCGGTGCACAGTTTTGGAGAAAATCATATTTGTTGTTGATTAGTTTGGATTGGCCGAAACGGGCATGCCGGCATCGCCAAATATGGAATTTTCCGACCAATCACCGATCCGTATAATTTCTACGTCATTCGAAGCGTGCATGTGTGCAGATTTCAAATCTGTATCTGGATTTCCCATGCGGTGCACAGTTTTGGAGAAAATCATATATTTTGTTGACTAGTTTGGATTGGCCGAAACGACCATGCCGGCATCGCCAAATATGGAATTTTCCGACCAATCACCGATCCGTGTAATTTCTACGTCATTCGAAGCGTGCATGAGTGCAGATTTCAAATCTGTATCTGGATTTCCCATGCGGTGCACAGTTTTGGAGAAAATCATATTTTTTGTTGATTAGTTTGGATTGGCCGAAACGGGCATGCCGGCATCGCCAAATATGGAATTTTCCGACCAATCACCGATCCGTATAATTTCTACGTCATTCGAAGCGTGCATGAGTGCAGATTTCAAATCTGTATCTGGATTTCCCATGCGGTGCACAGTTTTGGAGAAAATCATATTTGTTGTTGATTAGTTTGGATTGGCCGAAACGGGCATGCCGGCATCGCCAAATATGGAATTTTCCGACCAATCACCGATCCGTGTAATTTCTACGTCATTCGAAGCGTGCATGTGTGCAGATTTCAAATCTGTATCTGGATTTCCCATGCGGTGCACAGTTTTGGAGAAAATCATATTTTTTGTTGACTAGTTTGGATTGGCCGAAACGGCCATGCCGGCATCGCCATATATCGAATTTACCAACCAATCACCGATCCGTGTAATTTCTACGTCATTCGAAGCGTGCATGTGTGCAGATTTCAAATCTGTATCTGGATTTCCCATGCGGTGCACAGTTTTGGAGAAAATCATATTTGTTGTTGATTAGTTTGGATTGGCCGAAACGGGCATGCCGGCATCGCCAAATATGGAATTTTCCGACCAATCACCGATCCGTATAATTTCTACGTCATTCGAAGCGTGCATGTGTGCAGATTTCAAATCTGTATCTGGATTTCCCATGCGGTGCACAGTTTTGGAGAAAATCATATATTTTGTTGACTAGTTTGGATTGGCCGAAACGACCATGCCGGCATCGCCAAATATGGAATTTTCCGACCAATCACCGATCCGTGTAATTTCTACGTCATTCGAAGCGTGCATGAGTGCAGATTTCAAATCTGTATCTGGATTTCCCATGCGGTGCACAGTTTTGGAGAAAATCATATTTTTTGTTGATTAGTTTGGATTGGCCGAAACGGGCATGCCGGCATCGCCAAATATGGAATTTTCCGACCAATCACCGATCCGTATAATTTCTACGTCATTCGAAGCGTGCATGAGTGCAGATTTCAAATCTGTATCTGGATTTCCCATGCGGTGCACAGTTTTGGAGAAAATCATATTTGTTGTTGATTAGTTTGGATTGGCCGAAACGGGCATGCCGGCATCGCCAAATATGGAATTTTCCGACCAATCACCGATCCGTGTAATTTCTACGTCATTCGAAGCGTGCATGAGTGCAGATTTCAAATCTGTATCTGGATTTCCCATGCGGTGCACAGTTTTGGAGAAAATCATATATTTTGTTGATTAGTTTGGATTGGCCGAAACGACCATGCCGGCATCGCCAAATATGGAATTTTCCGACCAATCACCGATCCGTGTAATTTCTACGTCATTCGAAGCGTGCATGAGTGCAGATTTCAAATCTGTATCTGGATTTCCCATGCGGTGCACAGTTTTGGAGAAAATCATATATTTTGTTGATTAGTTTGGATTGGCCGAAACGGCCATGCCGGCATCGCCAGATATCGAATTTTCCGACCAATCACCGATCCATGTAATTTCTACGTCATTCGAAGCGTGCATGAGTGCAGATTTCAAATCTGTATCTGGATTTCCCATGCGGTGCACAGTTTTGGAGAAAATCATATATTTTGTTGACTAGTTTGGATTGGCCGAAACGGCCATGCCGGCATCGCCATATATCGAATTTACCAACCAATCACCGATCCGTGTAATTTCTACGTCATTAGAAGCGTGCGTGGATGCAGATTTCAAATCTGTATCTGGATTTCCCATGCGGTGCACAGTTTTGGAGAAAATCATATATTTTGTTGACTAGTTTGGATTGGCCGAAACGGGCATGCTGGCATCGCCAAATATGGAATTTTCCGACCAATCACCGATCCGTATAATTTCTACGTCATTCGAAGCGTGCATGTGTGCAGATTTCAAATCTGTATCTGGATTTCCCATGCGGTGCACAGTTTTGGAGAAAATCATATTTTTTGTTAACTAGTTTGGATTGGCCGAAACGGCCATGCCGGCATCGCCATATATCGAATTTACCAACCAATCACCGATCCGTGTAATTTCTACGTCATTAGAAGCGTGCGTGGATGCAGATTTCAAATCTGTATCTGGATTTCCCATGCGGTGCACAGTTTTGGAGAAAATCATATTTTTTGTTGACTAGTTTGGATTGGCCGAAACGGCCATGCCGGCACCGCCAGATATCGAATTTTCCGACCAATCACCGATCCATGTAATTTCTACGTCATTCGAAGCGTGCATGAGTGCAGATTTCAAATCTGTATCTGGATTTCCCATGCGGTGCACAGTTTTGGAGAAAATCATATATTTTGTTGACTAGTTTGGATTGGCCGAAACGACCATGCCGGCATCGCCAAATATGGAATTTTCCGACCAATCACCGATCCGTGTAATTTCTACGTCATTCGAAGCGTGCATGAGTGCAGATTTCAAATCTGTATCTGGATTTCCCATGCGGTGCACAGTTTTGGAGAAAATCATATTTTTTGTTGATTAGTTTGGATTGGCCGAAACGGGCATGCCGGCATCGCCAAATATGGAATTTTCCGACCAATCACCGATCCGTATAATTTCTACGTCATTCGAAGCGTGCATGTGTGCAGATTTCAAATCTGTATCTGGATTTCCCATGCGGTGCACAGTTTTGGAGAAAATCATATATTTTGTTGACTAGTTTGGATTGGCCGAAACGACCATGCCGGCATCGCCAAATATGGAATTTTCCGACCAATCACCGATCCGTGTAATTTCTACGTCATTCGAAGCGTGCATGAGTGCAGATTTCAAATCTGTATCTGGATTTCCCATGCGGTGCACAGTTTTGGAGAAAATCATATTTTTTGTTGATTAGTTTGGATTGGCCGAAACGGGCATGCCGGCATCGCCAAATATGGAATTTTCCGACCAATCACCGATCCGTATAATTTCTACGTCATTCGAAGCGTGCATGTGTGCAGATTTCAAATCTGTATCTGGATTTCCCATGCGGTGCACAGTTTTGGAGAAAATCATATTTTTTGTTGATTAGTTTGGATTGGCCGAAACGGGCATGCTGGCATCGCCAAATATGGAATTTTCCGACCAATCACCGATCCGTATAATTTCTACGTCATTCGAAGCGTGCATGTGTGCAGATTTCAAATCTGTATCTGGATTTCCCATGCGGTGCACAGTTTTGGAGAAAATCATATTTTTTGTTGATTAGTTTGGATTGGCCGAAACGGGCATGCCGGCATCGCCAAATATGGAATTTTCCGACCAATCACCGATCCGTATAATTTCTACGTCATTCGAAGCGTGCATGTGTGCAGATTTCAAATCTGTATCTGGATTTCCCATGCGGTGCACAGTTTTGGAGAAAATCATATTTTTTGTTGACTAGTTTGGATTGGCCGAAACGGCCATGCCGGCATCGCCAGATATCGAATTTACCGACCAATCACCGACCCGTGTAATTTCTACGTCATTCGAAGCGTGCATGAGTGCAGATTTCAAATCTGTATCTGGACTTCCCATGCGGTGCACAGTTTTGGAGAAAATCATATTTTTTGTTGACTAGTTTGGATTGGCCGAAACGGCCATGCCGGCATCGCCAGATATCGAATTTTCCGACCAATCACCGATCCATGTAATTTCTACGTCATTCGAAGCGTGCATAAGTGCAGATTTCAAATCTGTATCTGGATTTCCTGTGCGGTGCACAGTTTTGGAGAAAATCATATATTTTGTTGACTAGTTTGGATTGGCCGAAACGGCCATGCCGGCATCGCCATATATCGAATTTACCAACCAATCACCGATCCGTGTAATTTCTACGTCATTAGAAGCGTGCGTGGATGCAGATTTCAAATCTGTATCTGGATTTCCCATGCGGTGCACAGTTTTGGAGAAAATCATATATTTTGTTGACTAGTTTGGATTGGCCGAAACGGCCATGCCGGCATCGCCAAATATGGAATTTTGCGACCAATCACCGATCCGTATAATTTCTACGTCATTCGAAGCGTGCATGTGTGCAGATTTCAAATCTGTATCTGGATTTCCCATGCGGCGCACAGTTTTGGAGAAAATCATATTTTTTGTTGACTAGTTTGGATTGGCCGAAACGGCCATGCCGGCATCGCCATATATCGAATTTACCAACCAATCACCGATCCGTGTAATTTCTACGTCATTAGAAGCGTGCGTGGATGCAGATTTCAAATCTGTATCTGGATTTCCCATGCGGTGCACAGTTTTGGAGAAAATCATATTTTTTGTTGACTAGTTTGGATTGGCCGAAACGACCATGCCGGCATCGCCAAATATGGAATTTTCCGACCTATCACCGATCCGTGTAATTTCTACGTCATTCGAAGCGTGCATGTGTGCAGATTTCAAATCTGTATCTGGATTTCCCATGCGGTGCACAGTTTTGGAGAAAATCATATTTTTTGTTGACTAGTTTGGATTGGCCGAAACGGGCATGCCGGCATCGCCAGATATCGAATTTTCCGACCAATCACCGACTCGTGTAATTTCTACGTCATTCGAAGCGTGCATGAGTGCAGATTTCAAATCTGTATCTGGATTTCCCATGCGGTGCACAGTTTTGGAGAAAATCATATTTTTTGTTGACTAGTTTGGATTGGCCGAAACGGGCATGCTGGCATCGCCAAATATGGAATTTTCCGACCAATCACCGATCCGTATAATTTCTACGTCATTCGAAGCGTGCATGTGTGCAGATTTCAAATCTGTATCTGGATTTCCCATGCGGTGCACAGTTTTGGAGAAAATCATATTTTTTGTTGACTAGTTTGGATTGGCCGAAACGGCCATGCCGACATCGCCAGATATCGAATTTTCCGACCAATCACCGATCCATGTAATTTCTACGTCATTCGAAGCGTGCATGTGTGCAGATTTCAAATCTGTATCTGGATTTCCCATGCGGTGCACAGTTTTGGAGAAAATCATATTTTTTGTTGACTAGTTTGGATTGGCCGAAACGACCATGCCGGCATCGCCAGATATCGAATTTTCCGACCAATCACCGACTCGTGTAATTTCTACGTCATTCGAAGCGTGCATGTGTGCAGATTTCAAATCTGTATCTGGATTTCCCATGCGGTGCACAGTTTTGGAGAAAATCATATTTTTTGTTGACTAGTTTGGATTGGCCGAAACGGCCATGCCGACATCGCCAGATATCGAATTTTCCGACCAATCACCGATCCATGTAATTTCTACGTCATTCGAAGCGTGCATGTGTGCAGATTTCAAATCTGTATCTGGATTTCCCATGCGGTGCACAGTTTTGGAGAAAATCATATTTTTTGTTGACTAGTTTGGATTGGCCGAAACGGCCATGCCGGCATCGCCAGATATCGAATTTTCCGACCAATCACCGATCCGTGTAATTTTTACGTCATTCGAAGCGTGCATAAGTGCAGATTTCAAATCTGTATCTGGATTTCCCATGCGGTGCACAGTTTTGGAGAAAATCATATTTTTTGTTGACTAGTTTGGATTGGCCGAAACGGCCATGCCGGCATCGCCAGATATCGAATTTACCGACCAATCACCGACCCGTGTAATTTCTACGTCATTCGAAGCGTGCATGAGTGCAGATTTCAAATCTGTATCTGGACTTCCCATGCGGTGCACAGTTTTGGAGAAAATCATATTTTTTGTTGACTAGTTTGGATTGGCCGAAACGGCCATGCCGGCATCGCCAGATATCGAATTTTCCGACCAATCACCGATCCATGTAATTTCTACGTCATTCGAAGCGTGCATAAGTGCAGATTTCAAATCTGTATCTGGATTTCCTGTGCGGTGCACAGTTTTGGAGAAAATCATATTTTTTGTTGACTAGTTTGGATTGGCCGAAACGGCCATGCCGGCATCGCCATATATCGAATTTACCAACCAATCACCGATCCGTGTAATTTCTACGTCATTAGAAGCGTGCATAAGTGCAGATTTCAAATCTGTATCTGGATTTCCCATGCGGTGCACAGTTTTGGAGAAAATCATATTTTTTGTTGACTAGTTTGGATTGGCCGAAACGGCCATGCCGGCATCGCCAGATATCGAATTTTCCGACCAATCACCGACTCGTGTAATTTCTACGTCATTCGAAGCGTGCATAAGTGCAGATTTCAAATCTGTATCTGGATTTCCCATGCGGTGCACAGTTTTGGAGAAAATCATATTTTTTGTTGACTAGTTTGGATTGGCCGAAACGGGCATGCCGGCATCGCCAAATATGGAATTTTCCGACCAATCACCGATCCGTGTAATTTCTACGTCATTCGAAGCGTGCATGTGTGCAGATTTCAAATCTGTATCTGGATTTCCCATGCGGTGCACAGTTTTGGAGAAAATCATATTTTTTGTTGACTAGTTTGGATTGGCCGAAACGGCCATGCCGGCATCGCCAGATATCGAATTTTCCGACCAATCACCGATCCGTGTAATTTCTACGTCATTCGAAGCGTGCATAAGTGCAGATTTCAAATCTGTATCTGGATTTCCCATGCGGTGCACAGTTTTGGAGAAAATCATATTTTTTGTTGACTAGTTTGGATTGGCCGAAACGGCCATGCCGGCATCGCCAGATATCGAATTTACCGACCAATCACCGACCCGTGTAATTTCTACGTCATTCGAAGCGTGCATGAGTGCAGATTTCAAATCTGTATCTGGACTTCCCATGCGGTGCACAGTTTTGGAGAAAATCATATTTTTTGTTGACTAGTTTGGATTGGCCGAAACGGCCATGCCGGCATCGCCATATATCGAATTTACCAACCAATCACCGATCCGTGTAATTTCTACGTCATTAGAAGCGTGCATAAGTGCAGATTTCAAATCTGTATCTGGATTTCCCATGCGGTGCACAGTTTTGGAGAAAATCATATTTTTTGTTGACTAGTTTGGATTGGCCGAAACGGGCATGCCGGCATCGCCAAATATGGAATTTTCCGACCAATCACCGACTCGTGTAATTTCTACGTCATTCGAAGCGTGCATAAGTGCAGATTTCAAATCTGTATCTGGATTTCCCATGCGGTGCACAGTTTTGGAGAAAATCATATTTTTTGTTGACTAGTTTGGATTGGCCGAAACGGGCATGCCGGCATCGCCAGATATCGAATTTTCCGACCAATCACCGATCCATGTAATTTCTACGTCATTCGAAGCGTGCATGAGTGCAGATTTCAAATCTGTATCTGGACTTCCCATGCGGTGCACAGTTTTGGAGAAAATCATATTTTTTGTTGACTAGTTTAGATTGGCCGAAACGGGCATGCCGGCATCGCCAAATATGGAATTTTCCGACCAATCACCGATCCGTGTAATTTCTACGTCATTCGAAGCGTGCATGAGTGCAGATTTCAAATCTGTATCTGGACTTCCCATGCGGTGCACAGTTTTGGAGAAAATCATATTTTTTGTTGACTAGTTTGGATTGGCCGAAACGGCCATGCCGGCATCGCCATATATCGAATTTACCAACCAATCACCGATCCGTGTAATTTCTACGTCATTCGAAGCGTGCATAAGTGCAGATTTCAAATCTGTATCTGGATTTCCCATGCGGTGCACAGTTTTGGAGAAAATCATATTTTTTGTTGACTAGTTTGGATTGGCCGAAACGGGCATGCCGGCATCGCCAAATATGGAATTTTCCGACCAATCACCGACTCGTGTAATTTCTACGTCATTCGAAGCGTGCATAAGTGCAGATTTCAAATCTGTATCTGGATTTCCCATGCGGTGCACAGTTTTGGAGAAAATCATATTTTTTGTTGACTAGTTTGGATTGGCCGAAACGGGCATGCCGGCATCGCCAGATATCGAATTTTCCGACCAATCACCGATCCATGTAATTTCTACGTCATTCGAAGCGTGCATGAGTGCAGATTTCAAATCTGTATCTGGACTTCCCATGCGGTGCACAGTTTTGGAGAAAATCATATTTTTTGTTGACTAGTTTGGATTGGCCGAAACGGCCATGCCGGCATCGCCAGATATCGAATTTTCCGACCAATCACCGATCCATGTAATTTCTACGTCATTCGAAGCGTGCATAAGTGCAGATTTCAAATCTGTATCTGGATTTCCTGTGCGGTGCACAGTTTTGGAGAAAATCATATTTTTTGTTGACTAGTTTGGATTGGCCGAAACGGCCATGCCGTCATCGCCAGATATCGAATTTTCCGACCAATCACCGATCCGTGTAATTTCTACGTCATTCGAAGCGTGCATGAGTGCAGATTTCAAATCTGTATCTGGATTTCCCATGCGGTGCACAGTTTTGGAGAAAATCATATTTTTTGTTGACTAGTTTGGATTGGCCGAAACGGCCATGCCGGCATCGCCAGATATCGAATTTACCGACCAATCACCGACTCGTGTAATTTCTACGTCATTCGAAGCGTGCATAAGTGCAGATTTCAAATCTGTATCTGGATTTCCCATGCGGTGCAGAGTTTTGGAGAAAATCATATTTTTTGTTGACTAGTTTGGATTGGCCGAAACGGCCATGCCGGCATCGCCAGATATCGAATTTTCCGACCAATCACCGATCCATGTAATTTCTACGTCATTCGAAGCGTGCATAAGTGCAGATTTCAAATCTGTATCTGGATTTCCTGTGCGGTGCACAGTTTTGGAGAAAATCATATTTTTTGTTGACTAGTTTGGATTGGCCGAAACGGCCATGCCGTCATCGCCAGATATCGAATTTTCCGACCAATCACCGATCCGTGTAATTTCTACGTCATTCGAAGCGTGCATGAGTGCAGATTTCAAATCTGTATCTGGACTTCCCATGCGGTGCACAGTTTTGGAGAAAATCATATTTTTTGTTGACTAGTTTGGATTGGCCGAAACGGCCATGCCGGCATCGCCAGATATCGAATTTTCCGACCAATCACCGATCCATGTAATTTCTACGTCATTCGAAGCGTGCATAAGTGCAGATTTCAAATCTGTATCTGGATTTCCCATGCGGTGCACAGTTTTGGAGAAAATCATATTTTTTGTTGACTAGTTTGGATTGGCCGAAACGGCCATGCCGGCATCGCCAGATATCGAATTTTCCGACCAATCACCGACTCGTGTAATTTCTACGTCATTCGAAGCGTGCATAAGTGCAGATTTCAAATCTGTATCTGGATTTCCCATGCGGTGCACAGTTTTGGAGAAAATCATATTTTTTGTTGACTAGTTTGGATTGGCCGAAACGGGCATGCCGGCATCGCCAAATATGGAATTTTCCGACCAATCACCGATCCGTGTAATTTCTACGTCATTCGAAGCGTGCATGTGTGCAGATTTCAAATCTGTATCTGGATTTCCCATGCGGTGCACAGTTTTGGAGAAAATCATATTTTTTGTTGACTAGTTTGGATTGGCCGAAACGGCCATGCCGGCATCGCCATATATCGAATTTACCAACCAATCACCGATCCGTGTAATTTCTACGTCATTCGAAGCGTGCATAAGTGCAGATTTCAAATCTGTATCTGGATTTCCCATGCGGTGCACAGTTTTGGAGAAAATCATATTTTTTGTTGACTAGTTTGGATTGGCCGAAACGGCCATGCCGGCATCGCCAGATATCGAATTTACCGACCAATCACCGACCCGTGTAATTTCTACGTCATTCGAAGCGTGCATGAGTGCAGATTTCAAATCTGTATCTGGACTTCCCATGCGGTGCACAGTTTTGGAGAAAATCATATTTTTTGTTGACTAGTTTGGATTGGCCGAAACGGCCATGCCGGCATCGCCATATATCGAATTTACCAACCAATCACCGATCCGTGTAATTTCTACGTCATTAGAAGCGTGCATAAGTGCAGATTTCAAATCTGTATCTGGATTTCCCATGCGGTGCACAGTTTTGGAGAAAATCATATTTTTTGTTGACTAGTTTGGATTGGCCGAAACGGGCATGCCGGCATCGCCAAATATGGAATTTTCCGACCAATCACCGACTCGTGTAATTTCTACCTCATTCGAAGCGTGCATAAGTGCAGATTTCAAATCTGTATCTGGATTTCCCATGCGGTGCACAGTTTTGGAGAAAATCATATTTTTTGTTGACTAGTTTGGATTGGCCGAAACGGGCATGCCGGCATCGCCAGATATCGAATTTTCCGACCAATCACCGATCCATGTAATTTCTACGTCATTCGAAGCGTGCATGAGTGCAGATTTCAAATCTGTATCTGGACTTCCCATGCGGTGCACAGTTTTGGAGAAAATCATATTTTTTGTTGACTAGTTTAGATTGGCCGAAACGGGCATGCCGGCATCGCCAAATATGGAATTTTCCGACCAATCACCGATCCGTGTAATTTCTACGTCATTCGAAGCGTGCATGAGTGCAGATTTCAAATCTGTATCTGGACTTCCCATGCGGTGCACAGTTTTGGAGAAAATCATATTTTTTGTTGACTAGTTTGGATTGGCCGAAACGGCCATGCCGGCATCGCCATATATCGAATTTACCAACCAATCACCGATCCGTGTAATTTCTACGTCATTCGAAGCGTGCATAAGTGCAGATTTCAAATCTGTATCTGGATTTCCCATGCGGTGCACAGTTTTGGAGAAAATCATATTTTTTGTTGACTAGTTTGGATTGGCCGAAACGGGCATGCCGGCATCGCCAAATATGGAATTTTCCGACCAATCACCGACTCGTGTAATTTCTACGTCATTCGAAGCGTGCATAAGTGCAGATTTCAAATCTGTATCTGGATTTCCCATGCGGTGCACAGTTTTGGAGAAAATCATATTTTTTGTTGACTAGTTTGGATTGGCCGAAACGGGCATGCCGGCATCGCCAGATATCGAATTTTCCGACCAATCACCGATCCATGTAATTTCTACGTCATTCGAAGCGTGCATGAGTGCAGATTTCAAATCTGTATCTGGACTTCCCATGCGGTGCACAGTTTTGGAGAAAATCATATTTTTTGTTGACTAGTTTGGATTGGCCGAAACGGCCATGCCGTCATCGCCAGATATCGAATTTTCCGACCAATCACCGATCCGTGTAATTTCTACGTCATTCGAAGCGTGCATGAGTGCAGATTTCAAATCTGTATCTGGATTTCCCATGCGGTGCACAGTTTTGGAGAAAATCATATTTTTTGTTGACTAGTTTGGATTGGCCGAAACGGCCATGCCGGCATCGCCAGATATCGAATTTACCGACCAATCACCGACTCGTGTAATTTCTACGTCATTCGAAGCGTGCATAAGTGCAGATTTCAAATCTGTATCTGGATTTCCCATGCGGTGCAGAGTTTTGGAGAAAATCATATTTTTTGTTGACTAGTTTGGATTGGCCGAAACGGCCATGCCGGCATCGCCAGATATCGAATTTTCCGACCAATCACCGATCCATGTAATTTCTACGTCATTCGAAGCGTGCATAAGTGCAGATTTCAAATCTGTATCTGGATTTCCTGTGCGGTGCACAGTTTTGGAGAAAATCATATTTTTTGTTGACTAGTTTGGATTGGCCGAAACGGCCATGCCGTTATCGCCAGATATCGAATTTTCCGACCAATCACCGATCCGTGTAATTTCTACGTCATTCGAAGCGTGCATGAGTGCAGATTTCAAATCTGTATCTGGACTTCCCATGCGGTGCACAGTTTTGGAGAAAATCATATTTTTTGTTGACTAGTTTGGATTGGCCGAAACGGCCATGCCGGCATCGCCAGATATCGAATTTTCCGACCAATCACCGATCCATGTAATTTCTACGTCATTCGAAGCGTGCATAAGTGCAGATTTCAAATCTGTATCTGGATTTCCCATGCGGTGCACAGTTTTGGAGAAAATCATATTTTTTGTTGACTAGTTTGGATTGGCCGAAACGGCCATGCCGGCATCGCCAGATATCGAATTTTCCGACCAATCACCGACTCGTGTAATTTCTACGTCATTCGAAGCGTGCATAAGTGCAGATTTCAAATCTGTATCTGGATTTCCCATGCGGTGCACAGTTTTGGAGAAAATCATATTTTTTGTTGACTAGTTTGGATTGGCCGAAACGGCCATGCCGGCATCGCCAGATATCGAATTTTCCGACCAATCACCGATCCATGTAATTTCTACGTCATTCGAAGCGTGCATAAGTGCAGATTTCAAATCTGTATCTGGATTTCCTGTGCGGTGCACAGTTTTGGAGAAAATCATATTTTTTGTTGACTAGTTTGGATTGGCCGAAACGGCCATGCCGTCATCGCCAGATATCGAATTTTCCGACCAATCACCGATCCGTGTAATTTCTACGTCATTCGAAGCGTGCATGAGTGCAGATTTCAAATCTGTATCTGGATTTCCCATGCGGTGCACAGTTTTGGAGAAAATCATATTTTTTGTTGACTAGTTTGGATTGGCCGAAACGGCCATGCCGGCATCGCCAGATATCGAATTTACCGACCAATCACCGACTCGTGTAATTTCTACGTCATTCGAAGCGTGCATAAGTGCAGATTTCAAATCTGTATCTGGATTTCCCATGCGGTGCAGAGTTTTGGAGAAAATCATATTTTTTGTTGACTAGTTTGGATTGGCCGAAACGGCCATGCCGGCATCGCCAGATATCGAATTTTCCGACCAATCACCGATCCATGTAATTTCTACGTCATTCGAAGCGTGCATAAGTGCAGATTTCAAATCTGTATCTGGATTTCCTGTGCGGTGCACAGTTTTGGAGAAAATCATATTTTTTGTTGACTAGTTTGGATTGGCCGAAACGGCCATGCCGTCATCGCCAGATATCGAATTTTCCGACCAATCACCGATCCGTGTAATTTCTACGTCATTCGAAGCGTGCATGAGTGCAGATTTCAAATCTGTATCTGGACTTCCCATGCGGTGCACAGTTTTGGAGAAAATCATATTTTTTGTTGACTAGTTTGGATTGGCCGAAACGGCCATGCCGGCATCGCCAGATATCGAATTTTCCGACCAATCACCGATCCATGTAATTTCTACGTCATTCGAAGCGTGCATAAGTGCAGATTTCAAATCTGTATCTGGATTTCCCATGCGGTGCACAGTTTTGGAGAAAATCATATTTTTTGTTGACTAGTTTGGATTGGCCGAAACGGCCATGCCGGCATCGCCAGATATCGAATTTTCCGACCAATCACCGACTCGTGTAATTTCTACGTCATTCGAAGCGTGCATAAGTGCAGATTTCAAATCTGTATCTGGATTTCCCATGCGGTGCACAGTTTTGGAGAAAATCATATTTTTTGTTGACTAGTTTGGATTGGCCGAAACGGGCATGCCGGCATCGCCAAATATGGAATTTTCCGACCAATCACCGATCCGTGTAATTTCTACGTCATTCGAAGCGTGCATGTGTGCAGATTTCAAATCTGTATCTGGATTTCCCATGCGGTGCACAGTTTTGGAGAAAATCATATTTTTTGTTGACTAGTTTGGATTGGCCGAAACGGCCATGCCGGCATCGCCATATATCGAATTTACCAACCAATCACCGATCCGTGTAATTTCTACGTCATTCGAAGCGTGCATAAGTGCAGATTTCAAATCTGTATCTGGATTTCCCATGCGGTGCACAGTTTTGGAGAAAATCATATTTTTTGTTGACTAGTTTGGATTGGCCGAAACGGGCATGCCGGCATCGCCAAATATGGAATTTTCCGACCAATCACCGATCCGTGTAATTTCTACGTCATTCGAAGCGTGCATGTGTGCAGATTTCAAATCTGTATCTGGATTTCCCATGCGGTGCACAGTTTTGGAGAAAATCATATTTTTTGTTGACTAGTTTGGATTGGCCGAAACGGCCATGCCGGCATCGCCAGATATCGAATTTTCCGACCAATCACCGATCCATGTAATTTCTACGTCATTCGAAGCGTGCATAAGTGCAGATTTCAAATCTGTATCTGGATTTCCCATGCGGTGCAGAGTTTTGGAGAAAATCATATTTTTTGTTGACTAGTTTGGATTGGCCGAAACGGCCATGCCGGCATCGCCAGATATCGAATTTTCCGACCAATCACCGATCCATGTAATTTCTACGTCATTCGAAGCGTGCATAAGTGCAGATTTCAAATCTGTATCTGGATTTCCTGTGCGGTGCACAGTTTTGGAGAAAATCATATTTTTTGTTGACTAGTTTGGATTGGCCGAAACGGCCATGCCGTCATCGCCAGATATCGAATTTTCCGACCAATCACCGATCCGTGTAATTTCTACGTCATTCGAAGCGTGCATGAGTGCAGATTTCAAATCTGTATCTGGACTTCCCATGCGGTGCACAGTTTTGGAGAAAATCATATTTTTTGTTGACTAGTTTGGATTGGCCGAAACGGCCATGCCGGCATCGCCAGATATCGAATTTTCCGACCAATCACCGATCCATGTAATTTCTACGTCATTCGAAGCGTGCATAAGTGCAGATTTCAAATCTGTATCTGGATTTCCCATGCGGTGCACAGTTTTGGAGAAAATCATATTTTTTGTTGACTAGTTTGGATTGGCCGAAACGGCCATGCCGGCATCGCCAGATATCGAATTTTCCGACCAATCACCGATCCATGTAATTTCTACGTCATTCGAAGCGTGCATAAGTGCAGATTTCAAATCTGTATCTGGATTTCCTGTGCGGTGCACAGTTTTGGAGAAAATCATATTTTTTGTTGACTAGTTTGGATTGGCCGAAACGGCCATGCCGTCATCGCCAGATATCGAATTTTCCGACCAATCACCGATCCGTGTAATTTCTACGTCATTCGAAGCGTGCATGAGTGCAGATTTCAAATCTGTATCTGGATTTCCCATGCGGTGCACAGTTTTGGAGAAAATCATATTTTTTGTTGACTAGTTTGGATTGGCCGAAACGGCCATGCCGGCATCGCCAGATATCGAATTTACCGACCAATCACCGACTCGTGTAATTTCTACGTCATTCGAAGCGTGCATAAGTGCAGATTTCAAATCTGTATCTGGATTTCCCATGCGGTGCAGAGTTTTGGAGAAAATCATATTTTTTGTTGACTAGTTTGGATTGGCCGAAACGGCCATGCCGGCATCGCCAGATATCGAATTTTCCGACCAATCACCGATCCATGTAATTTCTACGTCATTCGAAGCGTGCATAAGTGCAGATTTCAAATCTGTATCTGGATTTCCTGTGCGGTGCACAGTTTTGGAGAAAATCATATTTTTTGTTGACTAGTTTGGATTGGCCGAAACGGCCATGCCGTCATCGCCAGATATCGAATTTTCCGACCAATCACCGATCCGTGTAATTTCTACGTCATTCGAAGCGTGCATGAGTGCAGATTTCAAATCTGTATCTGGACTTCCCATGCGGTGCACAGTTTTGGAGAAAATCATATTTTTTGTTGACTAGTTTGGATTGGCCGAAACGGCCATGCCGGCATCGCCAGATATCGAATTTTCCGACCAATCACCGATCCATGTAATTTCTACGTCATTCGAAGCGTGCATAAGTGCAGATTTCAAATCTGTATCTGGATTTCCCATGCGGTGCACAGTTTTGGAGAAAATCATATTTTTTGTTGACTAGTTTGGATTGGCCGAAACGGCCATGCCGGCATCGCCAGATATCGAATTTTCCGACCAATCACCGACTCGTGTAATTTCTACGTCATTCGAAGCGTGCATAAGTGCAGATTTCAAATCTGTATCTGGATTTCCCATGCGGTGCACAGTTTTGGAGAAAATCATATTTTTTGTTGACTAGTTTGGATTGGCCGAAACGGGCATGCCGGCATCGCCAAATATGGAATTTTCCGACCAATCACCGATCCGTGTAATTTCTACGTCATTCGAAGCGTGCATGTGTGCAGATTTCAAATCTGTATCTGGATTTCCCATGCGGTGCACAGTTTTGGAGAAAATCATATTTTTTGTTGACTAGTTTGGATTGGCCGAAACGGCCATGCCGGCATCGCCATATATCGAATTTACCAACCAATCACCGATCCGTGTAATTTCTACGTCATTCGAAGCGTGCATAAGTGCAGATTTCAAATCTGTATCTGGATTTCCCATGCGGTGCACAGTTTTGGAGAAAATCATATTTTTTGTTGACTAGTTTGGATTGGCCGAAACGGGCATGCCGGCATCGCCAAATATGGAATTTTCCGACCAATCACCGATCCGTGTAATTTCTACGTCATTCGAAGCGTGCATGTGTGCAGATTTCAAATCTGTATCTGGATTTCCCATGCGGTGCACAGTTTTGGAGAAAATCATATTTTTTGTTGACTAGTTTGGATTGGCCGAAACGGCCATGCCGGCATCGCCAGATATCGAATTTTCCGACCAATCACCGATCCATGTAATTTCTACGTCATTCGAAGCGTGCATAAGTGCAGATTTCAAATCTGTATCTGGATTTCCCATGCGGTGCACAGTTTTGGAGAAAATCATATTTTTTGTTGACTAGTTTGGATTGGCCGAAACGACCATGCCGGCATCGCCAGATATCGAATTTTCCGACCAATCACCGACTCGTGTAATTTCTACGTCATTCGAAGCATGCATGTGTGCAGATTTCAAATCTGTATCTGGATTTCCCATGCGGTGCACAGTTTTGGAGAAAATCATATTTTTTGTTGACTAGTTTGGATTGGCCGAAACGGGCATGCCGGCATCGCCAAATATGGAATTTTCCGACCAATCACCGATCCGTGTAATTTCTACGTCATTCGAAGCGTGCATGAGTGCAGATTTCAAATCTGTATCTGGACTTCCCATGCGGTGCACAGTTTTGGAGAAAATCATATTTTTTGTTGACTAGTTTGGATTGGCCGAAACGGCCATGCCGGCATCGCCAGATATCGAATTTTCCGACCAATCACCGACTCGTGTAATTTCTACGTCATTCGAAGCGTGCATAAGTGCAGATTTCAAATCTGTATCTGGATTTCCCATGCGGTGCACAGTTTTGGAGAAAATCATATTTTTTGTTGACTAGTTTGGATTGGCCGAAACGGGCATGCCGGCATCGCCAAATATGGAATTTTCCGACCAATCACCGATCCGTGTAATTTCTACGTCATTCGAAGCGTGCATGAGTGCAGATTTCAAATCTGTATCTGGACTTCCCATGCGGTGCACAGTTTTGGAGAAAATCATATTTTTTGTTGACTAGTTTGGATTGGCCGAAACGGCCATGCCGGCATCGCCAGATATCGAATTTTCCGACCAATCACCGATCCATGTAATTTCTACGTCATTCGAAGCGTGCATAAGTGCAGATTTCAAATCTGTATCTGGATTTCCCATGCGGTGCACAGTTTTGGAGAAAATCATATTTTTTGTTGACTAGTTTGGATTGGCCGAAACGACCATGCCGGCATCGCCAGATATCGAATTTTCCGACCAATCACCGACTCGTGTAATTTCTACGTCATTCGAAGCATGCATGTGTGCAGATTTCAAATCTGTATCTGGATTTCCTGTGCGGTGCACAGTTTTGGAGAAAATCATATTTTTTGTTGACTAGTTTGGATTGGCCGAAACGACCATGCCGGCATCGCCAAATATGGAATTTTCCGACCAATCACCGATCCGTGTAATTTCTACGTCATTCGAAGCGTGCATGTGTGCAAATTTCAAATCTGTATCTGGATTTCCTGTGCGGTGCACAGTTTTGGAGAAAATCATATTTTTGTTGACTAGTTTGGATTGGCCGAAACGGCCATGCCGGCATCGCCAGATATCGAATTTACCGACCAATCACCGACCCGTGTAATTTCTACGTCATTCGAAGCGTGCATGAGTGCAGATTTCAAATCTGTATCTGGATTTCCCATGCGGTGCACAGTTTTGGAGAAAATCATATTTTTTGTTGACTAGTTTGGATTGGCCGAAACGGCCATGCCGGCATCGCCATATATCGAATTTACCAACCAATCACCGATCCGTGTAATTTCTACGTCATTAGAAGCGTGCGTGGATGCAGATTTCAAATCTGTATCTGGATTTCCCATGCGGTGCACAGTTTTGGAGAAAATCATATTTTTTGTTGACTAGTTTGGATTGGCCGAAACGGCCATGCCGGCATCGCCAGATATCGAATTTTCCGACCAATCACCGATCCATGTAATTTCTACGTCATTCGAAGCGTGCATAAGTGCAGATTTCAAATCTGTATCTGGATTTCTCATGCGGTGCACAGTTTTGGAGAAAATCATATTTTTTGTTGACTAGTTTGGATTGGCCGAAACGGCCATGCCGGCATCGCCAGATATCGAATTTACCGACCAATCACCGACCCGTGTAATTTCTACGTCATTCGAAGCGTGCATGAGTGCAGATTTCAAATCTGTATCTGAACTTCCCATGCGGTGCACAGTTTTGGAGAAAATCATATTTTTTGTTGACTAGTTTGGATTGGCCGAAACGACCATGCCGGCATCGCCAAATATGGAATTTTCCGACCAATCACCGATCCGTGTAATTTCTACGTCATTCGAAGCGTGCGTGTGTGCAGATTTCAAACCTGTATCTGGATTTCCCATGCGGTGCACAGTTTTGGAGAAAATCATATTTTTTGTTGACTAGTTTGGATTGGCCGAAACGACCATGCCGGCATCGCCAAATATGGAATTTTCCGACCAATCACCGATCCGTGTAATTTCTACGTCATTCGAAGCGTGCATGAGTGCAGATTTCAAATCTGTATCTGGACTTCCCATGCGGTGCACAGTTTTGGAGAAAATCATATTTTTTGTTGACTAGTTTGGATTGGCCGAAACGGCCATGCCGGCATCGCCAGATATCGAATTTTCCGACCAATCACCGATCCATGTAATTTCTACGTCATTCGAAGCGTGCATAAGTGCAGATTTCAAATCTGTATCTGGATTTCCCATGCGGTGCACAGTTTTGGAGAAAATCATATTTTTTGTTGACTAGTTTGGATTGGCCGAAACGACCATGCCGGCATCGCCAAATATGGAATTTTCCGACCAATCACCGATCCGTGTAATTTCTACGTCATTCGAAGCGTGCATGAGTGCAGATTTCAAATCTGTATCTGGACTTCCCATGCGGTGCACAGTTTTGGAGAAAATCATATTTTTTGTTGACTAGTTTGGATTGGCCGAAACGGCCATGCCGGCATCGCCAGATATCGAATTTTCCGACCAATCACCGATCCATGTAATTTCTACGTCATTCGAAGCGTGCATAAGTGCAGATTTCAAATCTGTATCTGGATTTCCCATGCGGTGCACAGTTTTGGAGAAAATCATATTTTTTGTTGACTAGTTTGGATTGGCCGAAACGGCCATGCCGGCATCGCCAGATATCGAATTTACCGACCAATCACCGACCCGTGTAATTTCTACGTCATTCGAAGCGTGCATGAGTGCAGATTTCAAATCTGTATCTGGACTTCCCATGCGGTGCACAGTTTTGGAGAAGCTCATATTTTTTGTTGACTAGTTTGGATTGGCCGAAACGGCCATGCCGGCATCGCCAGATATCGAATTTACCGACCAATCACCGATCCGTGTAATTTCTACGTCATTCGAAGCGTGCATGAGTGCAGATTTCAAATCTGTATCTGGATTTCCCATGCGGTGCACAGTTTTGGAGAAAATCATATTTTTTGTTGACTAGTTTGGATTGGCCGAAACGGGCATGCCGGAATCGCCAAATATGGAATTTTCCGACCAATCACCGATCCGTGTAATTTCTACGTCATTCGAAGCGTGCGTGTGTGCAGATTTCAAACCTGTATCTGGATTTCCCATGCGGTGCACAGTTTTGGAGAAAATCATATTTTTTGTTGACTAGTTTGGATTGGCCGAAACGACCATGCCGGCATCGCCAAATATGGAATTTTCCGACCAATCACCGATCCGTGTAATTTCTACGTCATTCGAAGCGTGCATGAGTGCAGATTTCAAATCTGTATCTGGACTTCCCATGCGGTGCACAGTTTTGGAGAAGCTCATATTTTTTGTTGACTAGTTTGGATTGGCCGAAACGGCCATGCCGGCATCGCCAGATATCGAATTTACCGACCAATCACCGACCCGTGTAATTTCTACGTCATTCGAAGCGTGCGTGGATGCAGATTTCAAATCTGTATCTGGACTTCCCATGCGGTGCACAGTTTTGGAGAAAATCATATTTTTTGTTGACTAGTTTGGATTGGCCGAAACGACCATGCCGGCATCGCCAAATATGGAATTTTCCGACCAATCACCGATCCGTGTAATTTCTACGTCATTCGAAGCGTGCATGAGTGCAGATTTCAAATCTGTATCTGGACTTCCCATGCGGTGCACAGTTTTGGAGAAAATCATATTTTTTGTTGACTAGTTTGGATTGGCCGAAACGGCCATGCCGGCATCGCCAGATATCGAATTTTCCGACCAATCACCGATCCATGTAATTTCTACGTCATTCGAAGCGTGCATGAGTGCAGATTTCAAATCTGTATCTGGACTTCCCATGCGGTGCACAGTTTTGGAGAAGCTCATATTTTTTGTTGACTAGTTTGGATTGGCCGAAACGGCCATGCCGGCATCGCCAGATATCGAATTTACCGACCAATCACCGACCCGTGTAATTTCTACGTCATTCGAAGCGTGCGTGGATGCGGATTTCAAATCTGTATCTGGACTTCCCATGCGGTGCACAGTTTTGGAGAAAATCATATTTTTTGTTGACTAGTTTGGATTGGCCGAAACGACCATGCCGGCATCGCCAAATATGGAATTTTCCGACCAATCACCGATCCGTGTAATTTCTACGTCATTCGAAGCGTGCATGAGTGCAGATTTCAAATCTGTATCTGGACTTCCCATGCGGTGCACAGTTTTGGAGAAAATCATATTTTTTGTTGACTAGTTTGGATTGGCCGAAACGGCCATGCCGGCATCGCCAGATATCGAATTTTCCGACCAATCACCGATCCATGTAATTTCTACGTCATTCGAAGCGTGCATAAGTGCAGATTTCAAATCTGTATCTGGATTTCCCATGCGGTGCACAGTTTTGGAGAAAATCATATTTTTTGTTGACTAGTTTGGATTGGCCGAAACGGCCATGCCGGCATCGCCAGATATCGAATTTACCGACCAATCACCGACCCGTGTAATTTCTACGTCATTCGAAGCGTGCATGAGTGCAGATTTCAAATCTGTATCTGGACTTCCCATGCGGTGCACAGTTTTGGAGAAGCTCATATTTTTTGTTGACTAGTTTGGATTGGCCGAAACGGCCATGCCGGCATCGCCAGATATCGAATTTACCGACCAATCACCGACCCGTGTAATTTCTACGTCATTCGAAGCGTGCGTGGATGCAGATTTCAAATCTGTATCTGGACTTCCCATGCGGTGCACAGTTTTGGAGAAAATCATATTTTTTGTTGACTAGTTTGGATTGGCCGAAACGACCATGCCGGCATCGCCAAATATGGAATTTTCCGACCAATCACCGATCCGTGTAATTTCTACGTCATTCGAAGCGTGCATGAGTGCAGATTTCAAATCTGTATCTGGACTTCCCATGCGGTGCACAGTTTTGGAGAAAATCATATTTTTTGTTGACTAGTTTGGATTGGCCGAAACGGGCATGCCGGAATCGCCAAATATGGAATTTACCGACCAATCACCGATCCGTGTAATTTCTACGTCATTCGAAGCGTGCATGAGTGCAGATTTCAAATCTGTATCTGGATTTCCCATGCGGTGCACAGTTTTGGAGAAAATCATATTTTTTGTTGACTAGTTTGGATTGGCCGAAACGGGCATGCCGGAATCGCCAAATATGGAATTTTCCGACCAATCACCGATCCGTGTAATTTCTACGTCATTCGAAGCGTGCGTGTGTGCAGATTTCAAACCTGTATCTGGATTTCCCATGCGGTGCACAGTTTTGGAGAAAATCATATTTTTTGTTGACTAGTTTGGATTGGCCGAAACGACCATGCCGGCATCGCCAAATATGGAATTTTCCGACCAATCACCGATCCGTGTAATTTCTACGTCATTCGAAGCGTGCATGAGTGCAGATTTCAAATCTGTATCTGGACTTCCCATGCGGTGCACAGTTTTGGAGAAGCTCATATTTTTTGTTGACTAGTTTGGATTGGCCGAAACGGCCATGCCGGCATCGCCAGATATCGAATTTACCGACCAATCACCGACCCGTGTAATTTCTACGTCATTCGAAGCGTGCGTGGATGCAGATTTCAAATCTGTATCTGGACTTCCCATGCGGTGCACAGTTTTGGAGAAAATCATATTTTTTGTTGACTAGTTTGGATTGGCCGAAACGACCATGCCGGCATCGCCAAATATGGAATTTTCCGACCAATCACCGATCCGTGTAATTTCTACGTCATTCGAAGCGTGCATGAGTGCAGATTTCAAATCTGTATCTGGACTTCCCATGCGGTGCACAGTTTTGGAGAAAATCATATTTTTTGTTGACTAGTTTGGATTGGCCGAAACGGCCATGCCGGCATCGCCAGATATCGAATTTTCCGACCAATCACCGATCCATGTAATTTCTACGTCATTCGAAGCGTGCATGAGTGCAGATTTCAAATCTGTATCTGGACTTCCCATGCGGTGCACAGTTTTGGAGAAGCTCATATTTTTTGTTGACTAGTTTGGATTGGCCGAAACGGCCATGCCGGCATCGCCAGATATCGAATTTACCGACCAATCACCGACCCGTGTAATTTCTACGTCATTCGAAGCGTGCGTGGATGCAGATTTCAAATCTGTATCTGGACTTCCCATGCGGTGCACAGTTTTGGAGAAAATCATATTTTTTGTTGACTAGTTTGGATTGGCCGAAACGACCATGCCGGCATCGCCAAATATGGAATTTTCCGACCAATCACCGATCCGTGTAATTTCTACGTCATTCGAAGCGTGCATGAGTGCAGATTTCAAATCTGTATCTGGACTTCCCATGCGGTGCACAGTTTTGGAGAAAATCATATTTTTTGTTGACTAGTTTGGATTGGCCGAAACGGCCATGCCGGCATCGCCAGATATCGAATTTTCCGACCAATCACCGATCCATGTAATTTCTACGTCATTCGAAGCGTGCATAAGTGCAGATTTCAAATCTGTATCTGGATTTCCCATGCGGTGCACAGTTTTGGAGAAAATCATATTTTTTGTTGACTAGTTTGGATTGGCCGAAACGGCCATGCCGGCATCGCCAGATATCGAATTTACCGACCAATCACCGACCCGTGTAATTTCTACGTCATTCGAAGCGTGCATGAGTGCAGATTTCAAATCTGTATCTGGACTTCCCATGCGGTGCACAGTTTTGGAGAAGCTCATATTTTTTGTTGACTAGTTTGGATTGGCCGAAACGGCCATGCCGGCATCGCCAGATATCGAATTTACCGACCAATCACCGACCCGTGTAATTTCTACGTCATTCGAAGCGTGCGTGGATGCAGATTTCAAATCTGTATCTGGACTTCCCATGCGGTGCACAGTTTTGGAGAAAATCATATTTTTTGTTGACTAGTTTGGATTGGCCGAAACGGGCATGCCGGAATCGCCAAATATGGAATTTTCCGACCAATCACCGATCCGTGTAATTTCTACGTCATTCGAAGCGTGCATGAGTGCAGATTTCAAATCTGTATCTGGACTTCCCATGCGGTGCACAGTTTTGGAGAAAATCATATTTTTTGTTGACTAGTTTGGATTGGCCGAAACGGCCATGCCGGCATCGCCAGATATCGAATTTTCCGACCAATCACCGATCCATGTAATTTCTACGTCATTCGAAGCGTGCATAAGTGCAGATTTCAAATCTGTATCTGGATTTCCCATGCGGTGCACAGTTTTGGAGAAAATCATATTTTTTGTTGACTAGTTTGGATTGGCCGAAACGGCCATGCCGGCATCGCCAGATATCGAATTTACCGACCAATCACCGACCCGTGTAATTTCTACGTCATTCGAAGCGTGCATGAGTGCAGATTTCAAATCTGTATCTGGACTTCCCATGCGGTGCACAGTTTTGGAGAAGCTCATATTTTTTGTTGACTAGTTTGGATTGGCCGAAACGGCCATGCCGGCATCGCCAGATATCGAATTTACCGACCAATCACCGACCCGTGTAATTTCTACGTCATTCAAAGCGTGCGTGGATGCAGATTTCAAATCTGTATCTGGACTTCCCATGCGGTGCACAGTTTTGGAGAAAATCATATTTTTTGTTGACTAGTTTGGATTGGCCGAAACGGCCATGCCGGCATCGCCAGATATCGAATTTTCCGACCAATCACCGATCCATGTAATTTCTACGTCATTCGAAGCGTGCATAAGTGCAGATTTCAAATCTGTATCTGGATTTCCCATGCGGTGCACAGTTTTGGAGAAAATCATATTTTTTGTTGACTAGTTTGGATTGGCCGAAACGACCATGCCGGCATCGCCAAATATGGAATTTTCCGACCAATCACCGATCCGTGTAATTTCTACGTCATTCGAAGCGTGCATGAGTGCAGATTTCAAATCTGTATCTGGACTTCCCATGCGGTGCACAGTTTTGGAGAAAATCATATTTTTTGTTGACTAGTTTGGATTGGCCGAAACGGCCATGCCGGCATCGCCAGATATCGAATTTTCCGACCAATCACCGATCCATGTAATTTCTACGTCATTCGAAGCGTGCATAAGTGCAGATTTCAAATCTGTATCTGGATTTCCCATGCGGTGCACAGTTTTGGAGAAAATCATATTTTTTGTTGACTAGTTTGGATTGGCCGAAACGACCATGCCGGCATCGCCAGATATCGAATTTTCCGACCAATCACCGACTCGTGTAATTTCTACGTCATTCAAAGCATGCATGTGTGCAGATTTCAAATCTGTATCTGGATTTCCCATGCGGTGCACAGTTTTGGAGAAAATCATATTTTTTGTTGACTAGTTTGGATTGGCCGAAACGGGCATGCCGGCATCGCCAAATATGGAATTTTCCGACCAATCACCGATCCGTGTAATTTCTACGTCATTCGAAGCGTGCGTGTGTGCAGATTTCAAACCTGTATCTGGATTTCCCATGCGGTGCACAGTTTTGGAGAAAATCATATTTTTTGTTGACTAGTTTGGATTGGCCGAAACGACCATGCCGGCATCGCCAAATATGGAATTTTCCGACCAATCACCGATCCGTGTAATTTCTACGTCATTCGAAGCGTGCGTGTGTGCAGATTTCAAACCTGTATCTGGATTTCCCATGCGGTGCACAGTTTTGGAGAAAATCATATTTTTTGTTGACTAGTTTGGATTGGCCGAAACGGCCATGCCGGCATCGCCAGATATCGAATTTTCCGACCAATCACCGATCCATGTAATTTCTACGTCATTCGAAGCGTGCATAAGTGCAGATTTCAAATCTGTATCTGGATTTCCCATGCGGTGCACAGTTTTGGAGAAAATCATATTTTTTGTTGACTAGTTTGGATTGGCCGAAACGACCATGCCGGCATCGCCAAATATGGAATTTTCCGACCAATCACCGATCCGTGTAATTTCTACGTCATTCGAAGCGTGCATGAGTGCAGATTTCAAATCTGTATCTGGACTTCCCATGCGGTGCACAGTTTTGGAGAAAATCATATTTTTTGTTGACTAGTTTGGATTGGCCGAAACGGCCATGCCGGCATCGCCAGATATCGAATTTTCCGACCAATCACCGATCCATGTAATTTCTACGTCATTCGAAGCGTGCATAAGTGCAGATTTCAAATCTGTATCTGGATTTCCCATGCGGTGCACAGTTTTGGAGAAAATCATATTTTTTGTTGACTAGTTTGGATTGGCCGAAACGGCCATGCCGGCATCGCCATATATCGAATTTACCAACCAATCACCGATCCGTGTAATTTCTACGTCATTGGAAGCGTGCGTGGATGCAGATTTCAAATCTGTATCTGGATTTCCCATGCGGTGAACAGTTTTGGAGAAAATCATATTTTTTGTTGACTAGTTTGGATTGGCCGAAACGGCCATGCCGGCATCGCCATATATCGAATTTACCAACCAATCACCGATCCGTGTAATTTCTACGTCATTGGAAGCGTGCGTGGATGCAGATTTCAAATCTGTATCTGGATTTCCCATGCGGTGCACAGTTTTGGAGAAAATCATATTTTTTGTTGACTAGTTTGGATTGGCCGAAACGACCATGCCGGCATCGCCAGATATCGAATTCCGACCAATCACCGACTCGAGTAATTTCTACGTCATTCGAAGCGTGCATGTGTGCAGATTTCAAATCTGTATCTGGATTTCCCATGCGGTGCACAGTTTTGGAGAAAATCATATTTTTTGTTGACTAGTTTGGATTGGCCGAAACGGCCATGCCGGCATCGCCAGATATCGAATTTTCCGACCAATCACCGATCCATGTAATTTCTACGTCATTCGAAGCGTGCATGAGTGCAGATTTCAAATCTGTATCTGGATTTCCCATGCGGTGCACAGTTTTGGAGAAAATCATATTTTTTGTTGACTAGTTTGGATTGGCCGAAACGGGCATGCCGGCATCGCCAAATATGGAATTTTCCGACCAATCACCGATCCGTGTAATTTCTACGTCATTCGAAGCGTGCGTGTGTGCAGATTTCAAACCTGTATCTGGATTTCCCATGCGGTGCACAGTTTTGGAGAAAATCATATTTTTTGTTGACTAGTTTGGATTGGCCGAAACGACCATGCCGGCATCGCCAAATATGGAATTTTCCGACCAATCACCGATCCGTGTAATTTCTACGTCATTCGAAGCGTGCGTGTGTGCAGATTTCAAACCTGTATCTGGATTTCCCATGCGGTGCACAGTTTTGGAGAAAATCATATTTTTTGTTGACTAGTTTGGATTGGCCGAAACGGCCATGCCGGCATCGCCAGATATCGAATTTTCCGACCAATCACCGATCCATGTAATTTCTACGTCATTCGAAGCGTGCATAAGTGCAGATTTCAAATCTGTATCTGGACTTCCCATGCGGTGCACAGTTTTGGAGAAAATCATATTTTTTGTTGACTAGTTTGGATTGGCCGAAACGACCATGCCGGCATCGCCAAATATGGAATTTTCCGACCAATCACCGATCCGTGTAATTTCTACGTCATTCGAAGCGTGCATGAGTGCAGATTTCAAATCTGTATCTGGACTTCCCATGCGGTGCACAGTTTTGGAGAAAATCATATTTTTTGTTGACTAGTTTGGATTGGCCGAAACGGCCATGCCGGCATCGCCAGATATCGAATTTTCCGACCAATCACCGATCCATGTAATTTCTACGTCATTCGAAGCGTGCATAAGTGCAGATTTCAAATCTGTATCTGGATTTCCCATGCGGTGCACAGTTTTGGAGAAAATCATATTTTTTGTTGACTAGTTTGGATTGGCCGAAACGGCCATGCCGGCATCGCCAGATATCGAATTTACCGACCAATCACCGACCCGTGTAATTTCTACGTCATTCGAAGCGTGCATGAGTGCAGATTTCAAATCTGTATCTGGACTTCCCATGCGGTGCACAGTTTTGGAGAAGCTCATATTTTTTGTTGACTAGTTTGGATTGGCCGAAACGGCCATGCCGGCATCGCCAGATATCGAATTTTCCGACCAATCACCGATCCATGTAATTTCTACGTCATTCGAAGCGTGCGTGTGTGCAGATTTCAAACCTGTATCTGGATTTCCCATGCGGTGCACAGTTTTGGAGAAAATCATATTTTTTGTTGACTAGTTTGGATTGGCCGAAACGACCATGCCGGCATCGCCAAATATGGAATTTTCCGACCAATCACCGATCCGTGTAATTTCTACGTCATTCGAAGGGTGCATGAGTGCAGATTTCAAATCTGTATCTGGACTTCCCATGCGGTGCACAGTTTTGGAGAAAATCATATTTTTTGTTGACTAGTTTGGATTGGCCGAAACGGCCATGCCGGCATCGCCAGATATCGAATTTTCCGACCAATCACCGATCCATGTAATTTCTACGTCATTCGAAGCGTGCATAAGTGCAGATTTCAAATCTGTATCTGGATTTCCCATGCGGTGCACAGTTTTGGAGAAAATCATATTTTTTGTTGACTAGTTTGGATTGGCCGAAACGACCATGCCGGCATCGCCAAATATGGAATTTTCCGACCAATCACCGATCCGTGTAATTTCTACGTCATTCGAAGCGTGCATGTGTGCAAATTTCAAATCTGTATCTGGATTTCCTGTGCGGTGCACAGTTTTGGAGAAAATCATATTTTTTGTTGACTAGTTTGGATTGGCCGAAACGGCCATGCCGGCATCGCCAGATATCGAATTTTCCGACCAATCACCGATCCATGTAATTTCTACGTCATTCGAAGCGTGCATAAGTGCAGATTTCAAATCTGTATCTGGATTTCCCATGCGGTGCACAGTTTTGGAGAAAATCATATTTTTTGTTGACTAGTTTGGATTGGCCGAAACGACCATGCCGGCATCGCCAGATATCGAATTTTCCGACCAATCACCGACTCGTGTAATTTCTACGTCATTCGAAGCATGCATGTGTGCAGATTTCAAATCTGTATCTGGATTTCCCATGCGGTGCACAGTTTTGGAGAAAATCATATTTTTTGTTGACTAGTTTGGATTGGCCGAAACGGCCATGCCGGCATCGCCAGATATCGAATTTACCGACCAATCACCGACCCGTGTAATTTCTACGTCATTCGAAGCGTGCATTAGTGCAGATTTCAAATCTGTATCTGGATTTCCCATGCGGTGCACAGTTTTGGAGAAAATCATATTTTTTGTTGACTAGTTTGGATTGGCCGAAACGGCCGTGCCGGCAAATATGGAATTTTCCGACCAATCACCGATCCGTGTAATTTCTACGTCATTCGAAGCGTGCATGTGTGCAGATTTCAAATCTGTATCTGGATTTCCCATGCGGTGCACAGTTTTGGAGAAAATCATATTTTTTGTTGACTAGTTTGGATTGGCCGAAACGACCATGCCGGCATCGCCAAATATGGAATTTTCCGACCAATCACCGATCCGTGTAATTTCTACGTCATTCGAAGCGTGCATGAGTGCAGATTTCAAATCTGTATCTGGACTTCCCATGCGGTGCACAGTTTTGGAGAAAATCATATTTTTTGTTGACTAGTTTGGATTGGCCGAAACGGCCATGCCGGCATCGCCAGATATCGAATTTTCCGACCAATCACCGATCCATGTAATTTCTACGTCATTCGAAGCGTGCATAAGTGCAGATTTCAAATCTGTATCTGGATTTCCCATGCGGTGCACAGTTTTGGAGAAAATCATATTTTTTGTTGACTAGTTTGGATTGGCCGAAACGACCATGCCGGCATCGCCAAATATGGAATTTTCCGACCAATCACCGATCCGTGTAATTTCTACGTCATTCGAAGCGTGCATGAGTGCAGATTTCAAATCTGTATCTGGACTTCCCATGCGGTGCACAGTTTTGGAGAAAATCATATTTTTTGTTGACTAGTTTGGATTGGCCGAAACGGCCATGCCGGCATCGCCAGATATCGAATTTTCCGACCAATCACCGATCCATGTAATTTCTACGTCATTCGAAGCGTGCATAAGTGCAGATTTCAAATCTGTATCTGGATTTCCCATGCGGTGCACAGTTTTGGAGAAAATCATATTTTTTGTTGACTAGTTTGGATTGGCCGAAACGGCCATGCCGGCATCGCCAGATATCGAATTTACCGACCAATCACCGACCCGTGTAATTTCTACGTCATTCGAAGCGTGCATTAGTGCAGATTTCAAATCTGTATCTGGATTTCCCATGCGGTGCACAGTTTTGGAGAAAATCATATTTTTTGTTGACTAGTTTGGATTGGCCGAAACGGCCGTGCCGGCAAATATGGAATTTTCCGACCAATCACCGATCCGTGTAATTTCTACGTCATTCGAAGCGTGCATGTGTGCAGATTTCAAATCTGTATCTGGATTTCCCATGCGGTGCACAGTTTTGGAGAAAATCATATTTTTTGTTGACTAGTTTGGATTGGCCGAAACGGCCATGCCGGCATCGCCAGATATCGAATTTTCCGACCAATCACCGATCCATGTAATTTCTACGTCATTCGAAGCGTGCATAAGTGCAGATTTCAAATCTGTATCTGGATTTCCCATGCGGTGCACAGTTTTGGAGAAAATCATATTTTTTGTTGACTAGTTTGGATTGGCCGAAACGACCATGCCGGCATCGCCAAATATGGAATTTTCCGACCAATCACCGATCCGTGTAATTTCTACGTCATTCGAAGCGTGCATGAGTGCAGATTTCAAATCTGTATCTGGACTTCCCATGCGGTGCACAGTTTTGGAGAAAATCATATTTTTTGTTGACTAGTTTGGATTGGCCGAAACGGCCATGCCGGCATCGCCAGATATCGAATTTTCCGACCAATCACCGATCCATGTAATTTCTACGTCATTCGAAGCGTGCATAAGTGCAGATTTCAAATCTGTATCTGGATTTCCCATGCGGTGCACAGTTTTGGAGAAAATCATATTTTTTGTTGACTAGTTTGGATTGGCCGAAACGGCCATGCCGGCATCGCCAGATATCGAATTTACCGACCAATCACCGACCCGTGTAATTTCTACGTCATTCGAAGCGTGCATTAGTGCAGATTTCAAATCTGTATCTGGATTTCCCATGCGGTGCACAGTTTTGGAGAAAATCATATTTTTTGTTGACTAGTTTGGATTGGCCGAAACGGCCATGCCGGCATCGCCAGATATCGAATTTACCGACCAATCACCGACCCGTGTAATTTCTACGTCATTCGAAGCGTGCATTAGTGCAGATTTCAAATCTGTATCTGGATTTCCCATGCGGTGCACAGTTTTGGAGAAAATCATATTTTTTGTTGACTAGTTTGGATTGGCCGAAACGGCCGTGCCGGCAAATATGGAATTTTCCGACCAATCACCGATCCGTGTAATTTCTACGTCATTCGAAGCGTGCATGTGTGCAGATTTCAAATCTGTATCTGGATTTCCCATGCGGTGCACAGTTTTGGAGAAAATCATATTTTTTGTTGACTAGTTTGGATTGGCCGAAACGGCCATGCCGGCATCGCCAGATATCGAATTTTCCGACCAATCACCGATCCATGTAATTTCTACGTCATTCGAAGCGTGCATAAGTGCAGATTTCAAATCTGTATCTGGATTTCCCATGCGGTGCACAGTTTTGGAGAAAATCATATTTTTTGTTGACTAGTTTGGATTGGCCGAAACGGCCATGCCGGCATCGCCAGATATCGAATTTACCGACCAATCACCGACCCGTGTAATTTCTACGTCATTCGAAGCGTGCATTAGTGCAGATTTCAAATCTGTATCTGGATTTCCCATGCGGTGCACAGTTTTGGAGAAAATCATATTTTTTGTTGACTAGTTTGGATTGGCCGAAACGGCCGTGCCGGCAAATATGGAATTTTCCGACCAATCACCGATCCGTGTAATTTCTACGTCATTCGAAGCGTGCATGTGTGCAGATTTCAAATCTGTATCTGGATTTCCCATGCGGTGCACAGTTTTGGAGAAAATCATATTTTTTGTTGACTAGTTTGGATTGGCCGAAACGGCCATGCCGGCATCGCCAGATATCGAATTTTCCGACCAATCACCGATCCATGTAATTTCTACGTCATTCGAAGCGTGCATAAGTGCAGATTTCAAATCTGTATCTGGATTTCCCATGCGGTGCACAGTTTTGGAGAAAATCATATTTTTTGTTGACTAGTTTGGATTGGCCGAAACGACCATGCCGGCATCGCCAAATATGGAATTTTCCGACCAATCACCGATCCGTGTAATTTCTACGTCATTCGAAGCGTGCATGAGTGCAGATTTCAAATCTGTATCTGGACTTCCCATGCGGTGCACAGTTTTGGAGAAAATCATATTTTTTGTTGACTAGTTTGGATTGGCCGAAACGGCCATGCCGGCATCGCCAGATATCGAATTTTCCGACCAATCACCGATCCATGTAATTTCTACGTCATTCGAAGCGTGCATAAGTGCAGATTTCAAATCTGTATCTGGATTTCCCATGCGGTGCACAGTTTTGGAGAAAATCATATTTTTTGTTGACTAGTTTGGATTGGCCGAAACGACCATGCCGGCATCGCCAAATATGGAATTTTCCGACCAATCACCGATCCGTGTAATTTCTACGTCATTCGAAGCGTGCATGAGTGCAGATTTCAAATCTGTATCTGGACTTCCCATGCGGTGCACAGTTTTGGAGAAAATCATATTTTTTGTTGACTAGTTTGGATTGGCCGAAACGGCCATGCCGGCATCGCCAGATATCGAATTTTCCGACCAATCACCGATCCATGTAATTTCTACGTCATTCGAAGCGTGCATAAGTGCAGATTTCAAATCTGTATCTGGATTTCCCATGCGGTGCACAGTTTTGGAGAAAATCATATTTTTTGTTGACTAGTTTGGATTGGCCGAAACGGCCATGCCGGCATCGCCAGATATCGAATTTACCGACCAATCACCGACCCGTGTAATTTCTACGTCATTCGAAGCGTGCATTAGTGCAGATTTCAAATCTGTATCTGGATTTCCCATGCGGTGCACAGTTTTGGAGAAAATCATATTTTTTGTTGACTAGTTTGGATTGGCCGAAACGGCCGTGCCGGCAAATATGGAATTTTCCGACCAATCACCGATCCGTGTAATTTCTACGTCATTCGAAGCGTGCATGTGTGCAGATTTCAAATCTGTATCTGGATTTCCCATGCGGTGCACAGTTTTGGAGAAAATCATATTTTTTGTTGACTAGTTTGGATTGGCCGAAACGACCATGCCGGCATCGCCAAATATGGAATTTTCCGACCAATCACCGATCCGTGTAATTTCTACGTCATTCGAAGCGTGCATGAGTGCAGATTTCAAATCTGTATCTGGACTTCCCATGCGGTGCACAGTTTTGGAGAAAATCATATTTTTTGTTGACTAGTTTGGATTGGCCGAAACGGCCATGCCGGCATCGCCAGATATCGAATTTTCCGACCAATCACCGATCCATGTAATTTCTACGTCATTCGAAGCGTGCATAAGTGCAGATTTCAAATCTGTATCTGGATTTCCCATGCGGTGCACAGTTTTGGAGAAAATCATATTTTTTGTTGACTAGTTTGGATTGGCCGAAACGACCATGCCGGCATCGCCAAATATGGAATTTTCCGACCAATCACCGATCCGTGTAATTTCTACGTCATTCGAAGCGTGCATGAGTGCAGATTTCAAATCTGTATCTGGACTTCCCATGCGGTGCACAGTTTTGGAGAAAATCATATTTTTTGTTGACTAGTTTGGATTGGCCGAAACGGCCATGCCGGCATCGCCAGATATCGAATTTTCCGACCAATCACCGATCCATGTAATTTCTACGTCATTCGAAGCGTGCATAAGTGCAGATTTCAAATCTGTATCTGGATTTCCCATGCGGTGCACAGTTTTGGAGAAAATCATATTTTTTGTTGACTAGTTTGGATTGGCCGAAACGGCCATGCCGGCATCGCCATATATCGAATTTACCAACCAATCACCGATCCGTGTAATTTCTACGTCATTGGAAGCGTGCGTGGATGCAGATTTCAAATCTGTATCTGGATTTCCCATGCGGTGAACAGTTTTGGAGAAAATCATATTTTTTGTTGACTAGTTTGGATTGGCCGAAACGGCCATGCCGGCATCGCCATATATCGAATTTACCAACCAATCACCGATCCGTGTAATTTCTACGTCATTGGAAGCGTGCGTGGATGCAGATTTCAAATCTGTATCTGGATTTCCCATGCGGTGCACAGTTTTGGAGAAAATCATATTTTTTGTTGACTAGTTTGGATTGGCCGAAACGACCATGCCGGCATCGCCAGATATCGAATTCCGACCAATCACCGACTCGAGTAATTTCTACGTCATTCGAAGCATGCATGTGTGCAGATTTCAAATCTGTATCTGGATTTCCCATGCGGTGCACAGTTTTGGAGAAAATCATATTTTTTGTTGACTAGTTTGGATTGGCCGAAACGACCATGCCGGCATCGCCAAATATGGAATTTTCCGACCAATCACCGATCCGTGTAATTTCTACGTCATTCGAAGCGTGCATGAGTGCAGATTTCAAATCTGTATCTGGACTTCCCATGCGGTGCACAGTTTTGGAGAAAATCATATTTTTTGTTGACTAGTTTGGATTGGCCGAAACGGCCATGCCGGCATCGCCAGATATCGAATTTTCCGACCAATCACCGATCCATGTAATTTCTACGTCATTCGAAGCGTGCATGAGTGCAGATTTCAAATCTGTATCTGGACTTCCCATGCGGTGCACAGTTTTGGAGAAGCTCATATTTTTTGTTGACTAGTTTGGATTGGCCGAAACGGCCATGCCGGCATCGCCAGATATCGAATTTTCCGACCAATCACCGATCCATGTAATTTCTACGTCATTCGAAGCGTGCGTGTGTGCAGATTTCAAACCTGTATCTGGATTTCCCATGCGGTGCACAGTTTTGGAGAAAATCATATTTTTTGTTGACTAGTTTGGATTGGCCGAAACGACCATGCCGGCATCGCCAAATATGGAATTTTCCGACCAATCACCGATCCGTGTAATTTCTACGTCATTCGAAGCGTGCATGAGTGCAGATTTCAAATCTGTATCTGGACTTCCCATGCGGTGCACAGTTTTGGAGAAAATCATATTTTTTGTTGACTAGTTTGGATTGGCCGAAACGGCCATGCCGGCATCGCCAGATATCGAATTTTCCGACCAATCACCGATCCATGTAATTTCTACGTCATTCGAAGCGTGCATAAGTGCAGATTTCAAATCTGTATCTGGATTTCCCATGCGGTGCACAGTTTTGGAGAAAATCATATTTTTTGTTGACTAGTTTGGATTGGCCGAAACGGGCATGCCGGCATCGCCAAATATGGAATTTTCCGACCAATCACCGACTCGTGTAATTTCTACGTCATTCGAAGCATGCATGTGTGCAGATTTCAAATCTGTATCTGGACTTCCCATGCGGTGCACAGTTTTGGAGAAAATCATATTTTTTGTTGACTAGTTTGGATTGGCCGAAACGGCCATGCCGGCATCGCCAGATATCGAATTTTCCGACCAATCACCGATCCATGTAATTTCTACGTCATTCGAAGCGTGCATAAGTGCAGATTTCAAATCTGTATCTGGATTTCCCATGCGGTGCACAGTTTTGGAGAAAATCATATTTTTTGTTGACTAGTTTGGATTGGCCGAAACGACCATGCCGGCATCGCCAAATATGGAATTTTCCGACCAATCACCGATCCGTGTAATTTCTACGTCATTCGAAGCGTGCATAAGTGCAGATTTCAAATCTGTATCTGGATTTCCCATGCGGTGCACAGTTTTGGAGAAAATCATATTTTTTGTTGACTAGTTTGGATTGGCCGAAACGGGCATGCCGGCATCGCCAAATATGGAATTTTCCGACCAATCACCGATCCGTGTAATTTCTACGTCATTCGAAGCGTGCATGTGTGCAGATTTCAAATCTGTATCTGGATTTCCCATGCGGTGCACAGTTTTGGAGAAAATCATATTTTTTGTTGACTAGTTTGGATTGGCCGAAACGGCCATGCCGGCATCGCCAGATATCGAATTTTCCGACCAATCACCGATCCATGTAATTTCTACGTCATTCGAAGCGTGCATAAGTGCAGATTTCAAATCTGTATCTGGATTTCCCATGCGGTGCACAGTTTTGGAGAAAATCATATTTTTTGTTGACTAGTTTGGATTGGCCGAAACGACCATGCCGGCATCGCCAGATATCGAATTTTCCGACCAATCACCGACTCGTGTAATTTCTACGTCATTCGAAGCATGCATGTGTGCAGATTTCAAATCTGTATCTGGATTTCCCATGCGGTGCACAGTTTTGGAGAAAATCATATTTTTTGTTGACTAGTTTGGATTGGCCGAAACGGCCATGCCGGCATCGCCAGATATCGAATTTTCCGACCAATCACCGATCCATGTAATTTCTACGTCATTCGAAGCGTGCATAAGTGCAGATTTCAAATCTGTATCTGGATTTCCCATGCGGTGCACAGTTTTGGAGAAAATCATATTTTTTGTTGACTAGTTTGGATTGGCCGAAACGACCATGCCGGCATCGCCAGATATCGAATTTTCCGACCAATCACCGACTCGTGTAATTTCTACGTCATTCGAAGCATGCATGTGTGCAGATTTCAAATCTGTATCTGGATTTCCCATGCGGTGCACAGTTTTGGAGAAAATCATATTTTTTGTTGACTAGTTTGGATTGGCCGAAACGGCCATGCCGGCATCGCCAGATATCGAATTTACCGACCAATCACCGACCCGTGTAATTTCTACGTCATTCGAAGCGTGCATTAGTGCAGATTTCAAATCTGTATCTGGATTTCCCATGCGGTGCACAGTTTTGGAGAAAATCATATTTTTTGTTGACTAGTTTGGATTGGCCGAAACGGCCGTGCCGGCAAATATGGAATTTTCCGACCAATCACCGATCCGTGTAATTTCTACGTCATTCGAAGCGTGCATGTGTGCAGATTTCAAATCTGTATCTGGATTTCCCATGCGGTGCACAGTTTTGGAGAAAATCATATTTTTTGTTGACTAGTTTGGATTGGCCGAAACGGCCATGCCGGCATCGCCAGATATCGAATTTTCCGACCAATCACCGATCCATGTAATTTCTACGTCATTCGAAGCGTGCATAAGTGCAGATTTCAAATCTGTATCTGGATTTCCCATGCGGTGCACAGTTTTGGAGAAAATCATATTTTTTGTTGACTAGTTTGGATTGGCCGAAACGACCATGCCGGCATCGCCAGATATCGAATTTACCGACCAATCACCGACCCGTGTAATTTCTACGTCATTCGAAGCGTGCATAAGTGCAGATTTCAAATCTGTATCTGGATTTCCCATGCGGTGCACAGTTTTGGAGAAAATCATATTTTTTGTTGACTAGTTTGGATTGGCCGAAACGACCATGCCGGCATCGCCAGATATCGAATTTTCCGACCAATCACCGACTCGTGTAATTTCTACGTCATTCGAAGCATGCATGTGTGCAGATTTCAAATCTGTATCTGGATTTCCCATGCGGTGCACAGTTTTGGAGAAAATCATATTTTTTGTTGACTAGTTTGGATTGGCCGAAACGGCCATGCCGGCATCGCCAGATATCGAATTTACCGACCAATCACCGACCCGTGTAATTTCTACGTCATTCGAAGCGTGCATTAGTGCAGATTTCAAATCTGTATCTGGATTTCCCATGCGGTGCACAGTTTTGGAGAAAATCATATTTTTTGTTGACTAGTTTGGATTGGCCGAAACGGGCATGCCGGCATCGCCAAATATGGAATTTTCCGACCAATCACCGATCCGTGTAATTTCTACGTCATTCGAAGCGTGCATGTGTGCAGATTTCAAATCTGTATCTGGATTTCCCATGCGGTGCACAGTTTTGGAGAAAATCATATTTTTTGTTGACTAGTTTGGATTGGCCGAAACGACCATGCCGGCATCGCCAGATATCGAATTTACCGACCAATCACCGACCCGTGTAATTTCTACGTCATTCGAAGCGTGCATTAGTGCAGATTTCAAATCTGTATCTGGATTTCCCATGCGGTGCACAGTTTTGGAGAAAATCATATTTTTTGTTGACTAGTTTGGATTGGCCGAAACGGCCATGCCGGCATCGCCAGATATCGAATTTTCCGACCAATCACCGATCCATGTAATTTCTACGTCATTCGAAGCGTGCATAAGTGCAGATTTCAAATCTGTATCTGGATTTCCCATGCGGTGCACAGTTTTGGAGAAAATCATATTTTTTGTTGACTAGTTTGGATTGGCCGAAACGACCATGCCGGCATCGCCAGATATCGAATTTTCCGACCAATCACCGACTCGTGTAATTTCTACGTCATTCGAAGCATGCATGTGTGCAGATTTCAAATCTGTATCTGGATTTCCCATGCGGTGCACAGTTTTGGAGAAAATCATATTTTTTGTTGACTAGTTTGGATTGGCCGAAACGGCCATGCCGGCATCGCCAGATATCGAATTTTCCGACCAATCACCGATCCATGTAATTTCTACGTCATTCGAAGCGTGCATAAGTGCAGATTTCAAATCTGTATCTGGATTTCCCATGCGGTGCACAGTTTTGGAGAAAATCATATTTTTTGTTGACTAGTTTGGATTGGCCGAAACGACCATGCCGGCATCGCCAGATATCGAATTTTCTGACCAATCACCGACTCGTGTAATTTCTACGTCATTCGAAGCATGCATGTGTGCAGATTTCAAATCTGTATCTGGATTTCCCATGCGGTGCACAGTTTTGGAGAAAATCATATTTTTTGTTGACTAGTTTGGATTGGCCGAAACGGCCATGCCGGCATCGCCAGATATCGAATTTACCGACCAATCACCGACCCGTGTAATTTCTACGTCATTCGAAGCGTGCATTAGTGCAGATTTCAAATCTGTATCTGGATTTCCCATGCGGTGCACAGTTTTGGAGAAAATCATATTTTTTGTTGACTAGTTTGGATTGGCCGAAACGGGCATGCCGGCATCGCCAAATATGGAATTTTCCGACCAATCACCGATCCGTGTAATTTCTACGTCATTCGAAGCGTGCGTGTGTGCAGATTTCAAACCTGTATCTGGATTTCCCATGCGGTGCACAGTTTTGGAGAAAATCATATTTTTTGTTGACTAGTTTGGATTGGCCGAAACGACCATGCCGGCATCGCCAAATATGGAATTTTCCGACCAATCACCGATCCGTGTAATTTCTACGTCATTCGAAGCGTGCGTGTGTGCAGATTTCAAACCTGTATCTGGATTTCCCATGCGGTGCACAGTTTTGGAGAAAATCATATTTTTTGTTGACTAGTTTGGATTGGCCGAAACGACCATGCCGGCATCGCCAGATATCGAATTTTCCGACCAATCACCGATCCATGTAATTTCTACGTCATTCGAAGCGTGCATAAGTGCAGATTTCAAATCTGTATCTGGATTTCCCATGCGGTGCACAGTTTTGGAGAAAATCATATTTTTTGTTGACTAGTTTGGATTGGCCGAAACGGGCATGCCGGCATCGCCAAATATGGAATTTTCCGACCAATCACCGATCCGTGTAATTTCTACGTCATTCGAAGCGTGCATGTGTGCAGATTTCAAATCTGTATCTGGATTTCCCATGCGGTGCACAGTTTTGGAGAAAATCATATTTTTTGTTGACTAGTTTGGATTGGCCGAAACGGCCATGCCGGCATCGCCAGATATCGAATTTTCCGACCAATCACCGATCCATGTAATTTCTACGTCATTCGAAGCGTGCATAAGTGCAGATTTCAAATCTGTATCTGGATTTCCCATGCGGTGCACAGTTTTGGAGAAAATCATATTTTTTGTTGACTAGTTTGGATTGGCCGAAACGACCATGCCGGCATCGCCAGATATCGAATTTTCCGACCAATCACCGACTCGTGTAATTTCTACGTCATTCGAAGCATGCATGTGTGCAGATTTCAAATCTGTATCTGGATTTCCCATGCGGTGCACAGTTTTGGAGAAAATCATATTTTTTGTTGACTAGTTTGGATTGGCCGAAACGGCCATGCCGGCATCGCCAGATATCGAATTTTCCGACCAATCACCGATCCATGTAATTTCTACGTCATTCGAAGCGTGCATAAGTGCAGATTTCAAATCTGTATCTGGATTTCCCATGCGGTGCACAGTTTTGGAGAAAATCATATTTTTTGTTGACTAGTTTGGATTGGCCGAAACGACCATGCCGGCATCGCCAGATATCGAATTTTCCGACCAATCACCGACTCGTGTAATTTCTACGTCATTCGAAGCATGCATGTGTGCAGATTTCAAATCTGTATCTGGATTTCCCATGCGGTGCACAGTTTTGGAGAAAATCATATTTTTTGTTGACTAGTTTGGATTGGCCGAAACGGCCATGCCGGCATCGCCAGATATCGAATTTACCGACCAATCACCGACCCGTGTAATTTCTACGTCATTCGAAGCGTGCATTAGTGCAGATTTCAAATCTGTATCTGGATTTCCCATGCGGTGCACAGTTTTGGAGAAAATCATATTTTTTGTTGACTAGTTTGGATTGGCCGAAACGGCCGTGCCGGCAAATATGGAATTTTCCGACCAATCACCGATCCGTGTAATTTCTACGTCATTCGAAGCGTGCATGAGTGCAGATTTCAAATCTGTATCTGGATTTCCCATGCGGTGCACAGTTTTGGAGAAAATCATATTTTTTGTTGACTAGTTTGGATTGGCCGAAACGGGCATGCCGGCATCGCCAAATATGGAATTTTCCGACCAATCACCGATCCGTGTAATTTCTACGTCATTCGAAGCGTGCATGAGTGCAGATTTCAAATCTGTATCTGGACTTCCCATGCCGTGCACAGTTTTGGAGAAAATCATATTTTTTGTTGACTAGTTTGGATTGGCCGAAACGGCCATGCCGGCATCGCCATATATCGAATTTACCAACCAATCACCGATCCGTGTAATTTCTACGTCATTAGAAGCGTGCATAAGTGCAGATATCAAATCTGTATCTGGATTTCCCATGCGGTGCACAGTTTTGGAGAAAATCATATTTTTTGTTGACTAGTTTGGATTGGCCGAAACGACCATGCCGGCATCGCCAGATATCGAATTTTCCGACCAATCACCGATCCATGTAATTTCTACGTCATTCGAAGCGTGCATAAGTGCAGATTTCAAATCTGTATCTGGATTTCCCATGCGGTGCACAGTTTTGGAGAAAATCATATTTTTTGTTGACTAGTTTGGATTGGCCGAAACGACCATGCCGGCATCGCCAGATATCGAATTTTCCGACCAATCACCGATCCATGTAATTTCTACGTCATTCGAAGCGTGCATAAGTGCAGATTTCAAATCTGTATCTGGATTTCCCATGCGGTGCACAGTTTTGGAGAAAATCATATTTTTTGTTGACTAGTTTGGATTGGCCGAAACGACCATGCCGGCATCGCCAGATATCGAATTTTCCGACCAATCACCGACTCGTGTAATTTCTACGTCATTCGAAGCATGCATGTGTGCAGATTTCAAATCTGTATCTGGATTTCCCATGCGGTGCACAGTTTTGGAGAAAATCATATTTTTTGTTGACTAGTTTGGATTGGCCGAAACGGCCATGCCGGCATCGCCAGATATCGAATTTACCGACCAATCACCGACCCGTGTAATTTCTACGTCATTCGAAGCGTGCATGAGTGCAGATTTCAAATCTGTATCTGGACTTCCCATGCGGTGCACAGTTTTGGAGAAAATCATATTTTTTGTTGACTAGTTTGGATTGGCCGAAACGGCCATGCCGGCATCGCCAGATATCGAATTTACCGACCAATCACCGACCCGTGTAATTTCTACGTCATTCGAAGCGTGCATGAGTGCAGATTTCAAATCTGTATCTGGACTTCCCATGCGGTGCACAGTTTTGGAGAAAATCATATTTTTTGTTGACTAGTTTGGATTGGCCGAAACGGCCATGCCGGCATCGCCAGATATCGAATTTTCCGACCAATCACCGATCCATGTAATTTCTACGTCATTCGAAGCGTGCATAAGTGCAGATTTCAAATCTGTATCTGGATTTCCTGTGCGGTGCACAGTTTTGGAGAAAATCATATTTTTTGTTGACTAGTTTGGATTGGCCGAAACGGCCATGCCGGCATCGCCATATATCGAATTTACCAACCAATCACCGATCCGTGTAATTTCTACGTCATTAGAAGCGTGCATAAGTGCAGATTTCAAATCTGTATCTGGATTTCCCATGCGGTGCACAGTTTTGGAGAAAATCATATTTTTTGTTGACTAGTTTGGATTGGCCGAAACGACCATGCCGGCATCGCCAGATATCGAATTTTCCGACCAATCACCGATCCATGTAATTTCTACGTCATTCGAAGCGTGCATAAGTGCAGATTTCAAATCTGTATCTGGATTTCCCATGCGGTGCACAGTTTTGGAGAAAATCATATTTTTTGTTGACTAGTTTGGATTGGCCGAAACGACCATGCCGGCATCGCCAGATATCGAATTTTCCGACCAATCACCGATCCATGTAATTTCTACGTCATTAGAAGCGTGCATAAGTGCAGATTTCAAATCTGTATCTGGATTTCCCATGCGGTGCACAGTTTTGGAGAAAATCATATTTTTTGTTGACTAGTTTGGATTGGCCGAAACGGCCATGCCGGCATCGCCAGATATCGAATTTACCGACCAATCACCGACCCGTGTAATTTCTACGTCATTCGAAGCGTGCATGAGTGCAGATTTCAAATCTGTATCTGGACTTCCCATGCGGTGCACAGTTTTGGAGAAAATCATATTTTTTGTTGACTAGTTTGGATTGGCCGAAACGACCATGCCGGCATCGCCAGATATCGAATTTTCCGACCAATCACCGATCCGTGTAATTTCTACGTCATTCGAAGCGTGCGTGTGTGCAGATTTCAAACCTGTATCTGGATTTCCCATGCGGTGCACAGTTTTGGAGAAAATCATATTTTTTGTTGACTAGTTTGGATTGGCCGAAACGGCCATGCCGGCATCGCCAGATATCGAATTTTCCGACCAATCACCGATCCGTGTAATTTCTACGTCATTCGAAGCGTGCATGAGTGCAGATTTCAAATCTGTATCTGGACTTCCCATGCGGTGCACAGTTTTGGAGAAAATCATATTTTTTGTTGACTAGTTTGGATTGGCCGAAACGGCCATGCCGGCATCGCCAGATATCGAATTTTCCGACCAATCACCGATCCATGTAATTTCTACGTCATTCGAAGCGTGCATAAGTGCAGATTTCAAATCTGTATCTGGATTTCCCATGCGGTGCACAGTTTTGGAGAAAATCATATTTTTTGTTGACTAGTTTGGATTGGCCGAAACGACCATGCCGGCATCGCCAGATATCGAATTTTCCGACCAATCACCGACTCGTGTAATTTCTACGTCATTCAAAGCATGCGTGTGTGCAGATTTCAAATCTGTATCTGGATTTCCCATGCGGTGCACAGTTTTGGAGAAAATCATATTTTTTGTTGACTAGTTTGGATTGGCCGAAACGGGCATGCCGGCATCGCCAAATATGGAATTTTCCGACCAATCACCGATCCGTGTAATTTCTACGTCATTCGAAGCGTGCGTGTGTGCAGATTTCAAACCTGTATCTGGATTTCCCATGCGGTGCACAGTTTTGGAGAAAATCATATTTTTTGTTGACTAGTTTGGATTGGCCGAAACGACCATGCCGGCATCGCCAAATATGGAATTTTCCGACCAATCACCGATCCGTGTAATTTCTACGTCATTCGAAGGGTGCATGAGTGCAGATTTCAAATCTGTATCTGGACTTCCCATGCGGTGCACAGTTTTGGAGAAAATCATATTTTTTGTTGACTAGTTTGGATTGGCCGAAACGGCCATGCCGGCATCGCCAGATATCGAATTTTCCGACCAATCACCGACTCGTGTAATTTCTACGTCATTCGAAGCATGCATGTGTGCAGATTTCAAATCTGTATCTGGATTTCCCATGCGGTGCACAGTTTTGGAGAAAATCATATTTTTTGTTGACTAGTTTGGATTGGCCGAAACGACCATGCCGGCATCGCCAAATATGGAATTTTCCGACCAATCACCGATCCGTGTAATTTCTACGTCATTCGAAGCGTGCATGAGTGCAGATTTCAAATCTGTATCTGGACTTCCCATGCGGTGCACAGTTTTGGAGAAAATCATATTTTTTGTTGACTAGTTTGGATTGGCCGAAACGGCCATGCCGGCATCGCCAGATATCGAATTTTCCGACCAATCACCGATCCATGTAATTTCTACGTCATTCGAAGCGTGCATAAGTGCAGATTTCAAATCTGTATCTGGATTTCCCATGCGGTGCACAGTTTTGGAGAAAATCATATTTTTTGTTGACTAGTTTGGATTGGCCGAAACGGCCATGCCGGCATCGCCAGATATCGAATTTACCGACCAATCACCGACCCGTGTAATTTCTACGTCATTCGAAGCGTGCATGAGTGCAGATTTCAAATCTGTATCTGGACTTCCCATGCGGTGCACAGTTTTGGAGAAGCTCATATTTTTTGTTGACTAGTTTGGATTGGCCGAAACGGCCATGCCGGCATCGCCAGATATCGAATTTTCCGACCAATCACCGATCCATGTAATTTCTACGTCATTCGAAGCGTGCGTGTGTGCAGATTTCAAACCTGTATCTGGATTTCCCATGCGGTGCACAGTTTTGGAGAAAATCATATTTTTTGTTGACTAGTTTGGATTGGCCGAAACGACCATGCCGGCATCGCCAAATATGGAATTTTCCGACCAATCACCGATCCGTGTAATTTCTACGTCATTCGAAGCGTGCATGAGTGCAGATTTCAAATCTGTATCTGGACTTCCCATGCGGTGCACAGTTTTGGAGAAAATCATATTTTTTGTTGACTAGTTTGGATTGGCCGAAACGGCCATGCCGGCATCGCCAGATATCGAATTTTCCGACCAATCACCGATCCATGTAATTTCTACGTCATTCGAAGCGTGCATAAGTGCAGATTTCAAATCTGTATCTGGATTTCCCATGCGGTGCACAGTTTTGGAGAAAATCATATTTTTTGTTGACTAGTTTGGATTGGCCGAAACGGGCATGCCGGCATCGCCAAATATGGAATTTTCCGACCAATCACCGACTCGTGTAATTTCTACGTCATTCGAAGCATGCATGTGTGCAGATTTCAAATCTGTATCTGGATTTCCCATGCGGTGCACAGTTTTGGAGAAAATCATATTTTTTGTTGACTAGTTTGGATTGGCCGAAACGACCATGCCGGCATCGCCAAATATGGAATTTTCCGACCAATCACCGATCCGTGTAATTTCTACGTCATTCGAAGCGTGCATAAGTGCAGATTTCAAATCTGTATCTGGATTTCCCATGCGGTGCACAGTTTTGGAGAAAATCATATTTTTTGTTGACTAGTTTGGATTGGCCGAAACGGGCATGCCGGCATCGCCAAATATGGAATTTTCCGACCAATCACCGATCCGTGTAATTTCTACGTCATTCGAAGCGTGCATGTGTGCAGATTTCAAATCTGTATCTGGATTTCCCATGCGGTGCACAGTTTTGGAGAAAATCATATTTTTTGTTGACTAGTTTGGATTGGCCGAAACGGCCATGCCGGCATCGCCAGATATCGAATTTTCCGACCAATCACCGATCCATGTAATTTCTACGTCATTCGAAGCGTGCATAAGTGCAGATTTCAAATCTGTATCTGGATTTCCCATGCGGTGCACAGTTTTGGAGAAAATCATATTTTTTGTTGACTAGTTTGGATTGGCCGAAACGGGCATGCCGGCATCGCCAAATATGGAATTTTCCGACCAATCACCGACTCGTGTAATTTCTACGTCATTCGAAGCATGCATGTGTGCAGATTTCAAATCTGTATCTGGATTTCCCATGCGGTGCACAGTTTTGGAGAAAATCATATTTTTTGTTGACTAGTTTGGATTGGCCGAAACGGGCATGCCGGCATCGCCAAATATGGAATTTTCCGACCAATCACCGATCCGTGTAATTTCTACGTCATTCGAAGCGTGCGTGTGTGCAGATTTCAAACCTGTATCTGGATTTCCCATGCGGTGCACAGTTTTGGAGAAAATCATATTTTTTGTTGACTAGTTTGGATTGGCCGAAACGGGCATGCCGGCATCGCCAAATATGGAATTTTCCGACCAATCACCGACTCGTGTAATTTCTACGTCATTCGAAGCATGCATGTGTGCAGATTTCAAATCTGTATCTGGATTTCCCATGCGGTGCACAGTTTTGGAGAAAATCATATTTTTTGTTGACTAGTTTGGATTGGCCGAAACGGGCATGCCGGCATCGCCAAATATGGAATTTTCCGACCAATCACCGATCCGTGTAATTTCTACGTCATTCGAAGCGTGCGTGTGTGCAGATTTCAAACCTGTATCTGGATTTCCCATGCGGTGCACAGTTTTGGAGAAAATCATATTTTTTGTTGACTAGTTTGGATTGGCCGAAACGACCATGCCGGCATCGCCAAATATGGAATTTTCCGACCAATCACCGATCCGTGTAATTTCTACGTCATTCGAAGCGTGCATGAGTGCAGATTTCAAATCTGTATCTGGACTTCCCATGCCGTGCACAGTTTTGGAGAAAATCATATTTTTTGTTGACTAGTTTGGATTGGCCGAAACGGCCATGCCGGCATCGCCAGATATCGAATTTTCCGACCAATCACCGATCCGTGTAATTTCTACGTCATTCGAAGCGTGCATGAGTGCAGATTTCAAATCTGTATCTGGACTTCCCATGCGGTGCACATTTTTGGAGAAAATCATATTTTTTGTTGACTAGTTTGGATTGGCCGAAACGGCCATGCCGGCATCGCCAGATATCGAATTTTCCGACCAATCACCGATCCATGTAATTTCTACGTCATTCGAAGCGTGCATAAGTGCAGATTTCAAATCTGTATCTGGATTTCCCATGCGGTGCACAGTTTTGGAGAAAATCATATTTTTTGTTGACTAGTTTGGATTGGCCGAAACGACCATGCCGGCATCGCCAGATATCGAATTTTCCGACCAATCACCGACTCGTGTAATTTCTACGTCATTCAAAGCATGCGTGTGTGCAGATTTCAAATCTGTATCTGGATTTCCCATGCGGTGCACAGTTTTGGAGAAAATCATATTTTTTGTTGACTAGTTTGGATTGGCCGAAACGGGCATGCCGGCATCGCCAAATATGGAATTTTCCGACCAATCACCGATCCGTGTAATTTCTACGTCATTCGAAGCGTGCGTGTGTGCAGATTTCAAACCTGTATCTGGATTTCCCATGCGGTGCACAGTTTTGGAGAAAATCATATTTTTTGTTGACTAGTTTGGATTGGCCGAAACGACCATGCCGGCATCGCCAAATATGGAATTTTCCGACCAATCACCGATCCGTGTAATTTCTACGTCATTCGAAGGGTGCATGAGTGCAGATTTCAAATCTGTATCTGGACTTCCCATGCGGTGCACAGTTTTGGAGAAAATCATATTTTTTGTTGACTAGTTTGGATTGGCCGAAACGGCCATGCCGGCATCGCCAGATATCGAATTTTCCGACCAATCACCGACTCGTGTAATTTCTACGTCATTCGAAGCATGCATGTGTGCAGATTTCAAATCTGTATCTGGATTTCCCATGCGGTGCACAGTTTTGGAGAAAATCATATTTTTTGTTGACTAGTTTGGATTGGCCGAAACGACCATGCCGGCATCGCCAAATATGGAATTTTCCGACCAATCACCGATCCGTGTAATTTCTACGTCATTCGAAGCGTGCATGAGTGCAGATTTCAAATCTGTATCTGGACTTCCCATGCGGTGCACAGTTTTGGAGAAAATCATATTTTTTGTTGACTAGTTTGGATTGGCCGAAACGGCCATGCCGGCATCGCCAGATATCGAATTTTCCGACCAATCACCGATCCATGTAATTTCTACGTCATTCGAAGCGTGCATAAGTGCAGATTTCAAATCTGTATCTGGATTTCCCATGCGGTGCACAGTTTTGGAGAAAATCATATTTTTTGTTGACTAGTTTGGATTGGCCGAAACGGCCATGCCGGCATCGCCAGATATCGAATTTACCGACCAATCACCGACCCGTGTAATTTCTACGTCATTCGAAGCGTGCATGAGTGCAGATTTCAAATCTGTATCTGGACTTCCCATGCGGTGCACAGTTTTGGAGAAGCTCATATTTTTTGTTGACTAGTTTGGATTGGCCGAAACGGCCATGCCGGCATCGCCAGATATCGAATTTTCCGACCAATCACCGATCCATGTAATTTCTACGTCATTCGAAGCGTGCGTGTGTGCAGATTTCAAACCTGTATCTGGATTTCCCATGCGGTGCACAGTTTTGGAGAAAATCATATTTTTTGTTGACTAGTTTGGATTGGCCGAAACGACCATGCCGGCATCGCCAAATATGGAATTTTCCGACCAATCACCGATCCGTGTAATTTCTACGTCATTCGAAGCGTGCATGAGTGCAGATTTCAAATCTGTATCTGGACTTCCCATGCGGTGCACAGTTTTGGAGAAAATCATATTTTTTGTTGACTAGTTTGGATTGGCCGAAACGGCCATGCCGGCATCGCCAGATATCGAATTTTCCGACCAATCACCGATCCATGTAATTTCTACGTCATTCGAAGCGTGCATAAGTGCAGATTTCAAATCTGTATCTGGATTTCCCATGCGGTGCACAGTTTTGGAGAAAATCATATTTTTTGTTGACTAGTTTGGATTGGCCGAAACGGGCATGCCGGCATCGCCAAATATGGAATTTTCCGACCAATCACCGACTCGTGTAATTTCTACGTCATTCGAAGCATGCATGTGTGCAGATTTCAAATCTGTATCTGGATTTCCCATGCGGTGCACAGTTTTGGAGAAAATCATATTTTTTGTTGACTAGTTTGGATTGGCCGAAACGACCATGCCGGCATCGCCAGATATCGAATTTTCCGACCAATCACCGACTCGTGTAATTTCTACGTCATTCGAAGCATGCATGTGTGCAGATTTCAAATCTGTATCTGGATTTCCCATGCGGTGCACAGTTTTGGAGAAAATCATATTTTTTGTTGACTAGTTTGGATTGGCCGAAACGACCATGCCGGCATCGCCAAATATGGAATTTTCCGACCAATCACCGATCCGTGTAATTTCTACGTCATTCGAAGCGTGCATAAGTGCAGATTTCAAATCTGTATCTGGATTTCCCATGCGGTGCACAGTTTTGGAGAAAATCATATTTTTTGTTGACTAGTTTGGATTGGCCGAAACGGGCATGCCGGCATCGCCAAATATGGAATTTTCCGACCAATCACCGATCCGTGTAATTTCTACGTCATTCGAAGCGTGCATGTGTGCAGATTTCAAATCTGTATCTGGATTTCCCATGCGGTGCACAGTTTTGGAGAAAATCATATTTTTTGTTGACTAGTTTGGATTGGCCGAAACGGCCATGCCGGCATCGCCAGATATCGAATTTTCCGACCAATCACCGATCCATGTAATTTCTACGTCATTCGAAGCGTGCATAAGTGCAGATTTCAAATCTGTATCTGGATTTCCCATGCGGTGCACAGTTTTGGAGAAAATCATATTTTTTGTTGACTAGTTTGGATTGGCCGAAACGGGCATGCCGGCATCGCCAAATATGGAATTTTCCGACCAATCACCGACTCGTGTAATTTCTACGTCATTCGAAGCATGCATGTGTGCAGATTTCAAATCTGTATCTGGATTTCCCATGCGGTGCACAGTTTTGGAGAAAATCATATTTTTTGTTGACTAGTTTGGATTGGCCGAAACGGGCATGCCGGCATCGCCAAATATGGAATTTTCCGACCAATCACCGATCCGTGTAATTTCTACGTCATTCGAAGCGTGCGTGTGTGCAGATTTCAAACCTGTATCTGGATTTCCCATGCGGTGCACAGTTTTGGAGAAAATCATATTTTTTGTTGACTAGTTTGGATTGGCCGAAACGGGCATGCCGGCATCGCCAAATATGGAATTTTCCGACCAATCACCGACTCGTGTAATTTCTACGTCATTCGAAGCATGCATGTGTGCAGATTTCAAATCTGTATCTGGATTTCCCATGCGGTGCACAGTTTTGGAGAAAATCATATTTTTTGTTGACTAGTTTGGATTGGCCGAAACGGGCATGCCGGCATCGCCAAATATGGAATTTTCCGACCAATCACCGATCCGTGTAATTTCTACGTCATTCGAAGCGTGCGTGTGTGCAGATTTCAAACCTGTATCTGGATTTCCCATGCGGTGCACAGTTTTGGAGAAAATCATATTTTTTGTTGACTAGTTTGGATTGGCCGAAACGACCATGCCGGCATCGCCAAATATGGAATTTTCCGACCAATCACCGATCCGTGTAATTTCTACGTCATTCGAAGCGTGCATGAGTGCAGATTTCAAATCTGTATCTGGACTTCCCATGCCGTGCACAGTTTTGGAGAAAATCATATTTTTTGTTGACTAGTTTGGATTGGCCGAAACGGCCATGCCGGCATCGCCATATATCGAATTTACCAACCAATCACCGATCCGTGTAATTTCTACGTCATTAGAAGCGTGCATAAGTGCAGATATCAAATCTGTATCTGGATTTCCCATGCGGTGCACAGTTTTGGAGAAAATCATATTTTTTGTTGACTAGTTTGGATTGGCCGAAACGACCATGCCGGCATCGCCAGATATCGAATTTTCCGACCAATCACCGATCCATGTAATTTCTACGTCATTCGAAGCGTGCATAAGTGCAGATTTCAAATCTGTATCTGGATTTCCCATGCGGTGCACAGTTTTGGAGAAAATCATATTTTTTGTTGACTAGTTTGGATTGGCCGAAACGACCATGCCGGCATCGCCAGATATCGAATTTTCCGACCAATCACCGATCCATGTAATTTCTACGTCATTCGAAGCGTGCATAAGTGCAGATTTCAAATCTGTATCTGGATTTCCCATGCGGTGCACAGTTTTGGAGAAAATCATATTTTTTGTTGACTAGTTTGGATTGGCCGAAACGACCATGCCGGCATCGCCAGATATCGAATTTTCCGACCAATCACCGATCCATGTAATTTCTACGTCATTAGAAGCGTGCATAAGTGCAGATTTCAAATCTGTATCTGGATTTCCCATGCGGTGCACAGTTTTGGAGAAAATCATATTTTTTGTTGACTAGTTTGGATTGGCCGAAACGGCCATGCCGGCATCGCCATATATCGAATTTACCAACCAATCACCGATCCGTGTAATTTCTACGTCATTAGAAGCGTGCGTGGATGCAGATTTCAAATCTGTATCTGGATTTCCCATGCGGTGCACAGTTTTGGAGAAAATCATATTTTTTGTTGACTAGTTTGGATTGGCCGAAACGGCCATGCCGGCATCGCCAGATATCGAATTTACCGACCAATCACCGATCCGTGTAATTTCTACGTCATTCGAAGCGTGCATGAGTGCAGATTTCAAATCTGTATCTGGACTTCCCATGCGGTGCACAGTTTTGGAGAAAATCATATTTTTTGTTGACTAGTTTGGATTGGCCGAAACGGGCATGCCGGCATCGCCAAATATGGAATTTTCCGACCAATCACCGATCCGTGTAATTTCTACGTCATTCGAAGCGTGCGTGTGTGCAGATTTCAAACCTGTATCTGGATTTCCCATGCGGTGCACAGTTTTGGAGAAAATCATATTTTTTGTTGACTAGTTTGGATTGGCCGAAACGACCATGCCGGCATCGCCAAATATGGAATTTTCCGACCAATCACCGATCCGTGTAATTTCTATGTCATTCGAAGCGTGCATGAGTGCAGATTTCAAATCTGTATCTGGATTTCCCATGCGGTGCACAGTTTTGGAGAAAATCATATTTTTTGTTGACTAGTTTGGATTGGCCGAAACGACCATGCCGGCATCGCCAGATATCGAATTTTCCGACCAATCACCGATCCATGTAATTTCTACGTCATTAGAAGCGTGCATAAGTGCAGATTTCAAATCTGTATCTGGATTTCCCATGCGGTGCACAGTTTTGGAGAAAATCATATTTTTTGTTGACTAGTTTGGATTGGCCGAAACGGCCATGCCGGCATCGCCAGATATCGAATTTACCGACCAATCACCGACCCGTGTAATTTCTACGTCATTCGAAGCGTGCATGAGTGCAGATTTCAAATCTGTATCTGGACTTCCCATGCGGTGCACAGTTTTGGAGAAAATCATATTTTTTGTTGACTAGTTTGGATTGGCCGAAACGGGCATGCCGGCATCGCCAAATATGGAATTTTCCGACCAATCACCGATCCGTGTAATTTCTACGTCATTCGAAGCGTGCGTGTGTGCAGATTTCAAACCTGTATCTGGATTTCCCATGCGGTGCACAGTTTTGGAGAAAATCATATTTTTTGTTGACTAGTTTGGATTGGCCGAAACGACCATGCCGGCATCGCCAAATATGGAATTTTCCGACCAATCACCGATCCGTGTAATTTCTATGTCATTCGAAGCGTGCATGAGTGCAGATTTCAAATCTGTATCTGGATTTCCCATGCGGTGCACAGTTTTGGAGAAAATCATATTTTTTGTTGACTAGTTTGGATTGGCCGAAACGACCATGCCGGCATCGCCAGATATCGAATTTACCAACCAATCACCGATCCATGTAATTTCTACGTCATTCGAAGCGTGCATAAGTGCAGATTTCAAATCTGTATCTGGATTTCCCATGCGGTGCACAGTTTTGGAGAAAATCATATTTTTTGTTGACTAGTTTGGATTGGCCGAAACGGCCATGCCGGCATCGCCATATATCGAATTTACCAACCAATCACCGATCCATGTAATTTCTACGTCATTCGAAGCGTGCATAAGTGCAGATTTCAAATCTGTATCTGGATTTCCCATGCGGTGCACAGTTTTGGAGAAAATCATATTTTTTGTTGACTAGTTTGGATTGGCCGAAACGACCATGCCGGCATCGCCAGATATCGAATTTTCCGACCAATCACCGATCCATGTAATTTCTACGTCATTCGAAGCGTGCATAAGTGCAGATTTCAAATCTGTATCTGGATTTCCTGTGCGGTGCACAGTTTTGGAGAAAATCATATTTTTTGTTGACTAGTTTGGATTGGCCGAAACGGCCATGCCGGCATCGCCAGATATCGAATTTTCCGACCAATCACCGATCCGTGTAATTTCTACGTCATTCGAAGCGTGCATGTGTGCAGATTTCAAATCTGTATCTGGATTTCCCATGCGGTGCACAGTTTTGGAGAAAATCATATTTTTTGTTGACTAGTTTGGATTGGCCGAAACGGCCATGCCGGCATCGCCATATATCGAATTTTCCGACCAATCACCGACTCGTGTAATTTCTACGTCATTCGAAGCGTGCATGAGTGCAGATTTCAAATCTGTATCTGGATTTCCCATGCGGTGCACAGTTTTGGAGAAAATCATATTTTTTGTTGACTAGTTTGGATTGGCCGAAACGACCATGCCGGCATCGCCAGATATCGAATTTTCCGACCAATCACCGATCCATGTAATTTCTACGTCATTAGAAGCGTGCATAAGTGCAGATTTCAAATCTGTATCTGGATTTCCCATGCGGTGCACAGTTTTGGAGAAAATCATATTTTTTGTTGACTAGTTTGGATTGGCCGAAACGACCATGCCGGCATCGCCAGATATCGAATTTACCAACCAATCACCGATCCATGTAATTTCTACGTCATTCGAAGCGTGCATAAGTGCAGATTTCAAATCTGTATCTGGATTTCCCATGCGGTGCACAGTTTTGGAGAAAATCATATTTTTTGTTGACTAGTTTGGATTGGCCGAAACGGCCATGCCGGCATCGCCATATATCGAATTTACCAACCAATCACCGATCCATGTAATTTCTACGTCATTCGAAGCGTGCATAAGTGCAGATTTCAAATCTGTATCTGGATTTCCCATGCGGTGCACAGTTTTGGAGAAAATCATATTTTTTGTTGACTAGTTTGGATTGGCCGAAACGACCATGCCGGCATCGCCAGATATCGAATTTTCCGACCAATCACCGATCCATGTAATTTCTACGTCATTCGAAGCGTGCATAAGTGCAGATTTCAAATCTGTATCTGGATTTCCTGTGCGGTGCACAGTTTTGGAGAAAATCATATTTTTTGTTGACTAGTTTGGATTGGCCGAAACGGCCATGCCGGCATCGCCAGATATCGAATTTTCCGACCAATCACCGATCCGTGTAATTTCTACGTCATTCGAAGCGTGCATGTGTGCAGATTTCAAATCTGTATCTGGATTTCCCATGCGGTGCACAGTTTTGGAGAAAATCATATTTTTTGTTGACTAGTTTGGATTGGCCGAAACGGCCATGCCGGCATCGCCATATATCGAATTTTCCGACCAATCACCGACTCGTGTAATTTCTACGTCATTCGAAGCGTGCATGAGTGCAGATTTCAAATCTGTATCTGGATTTCCCATGCGGTGCACAGTTTTGGAGAAAATCATATTTTTTGTTGACTAGTTTGGATTGGCCGAAACGACCATGCCGGCATCGCCAGATATCGAATTTTCCGACCAATCACCGATCCATGTAATTTCTACGTCATTCGAAGCGTGCATGTGTGCAGATTTCAAATCTGTATCTGGATTTCCCATGCGGTGCACAGTTTTGGAGAAAATCATATTTTTTGTTGACTAGTTTGGATTGGCCGAAACGACCATGCCGGCATCGCCAAATATGGAATTTTCCGACCAATCACCGATCCGTGAAATTTCTACGTCATTCGAAGCGTGCATGTGTGCAGATTTCAAATCTGTATCTGGATTTCCCATGCGGTGCACAGTTTTGGAGAAAATCATATTTTTTGTTGACTAGTTTGGATTGGCCGAAACGGCCATGCCGGCATCGCCATATATCGAATTTTCCGACCAATCACCGACTCGTGTAATTTCTACGTCATTCGAAGCGTGTATGAGTGCAGATTTCAAATCTGTATCTGGATTTCCTGTGCGGTGCACAGTTTTGGAGAAAATCATATTTTTGTTGATTAGTTTGGATTGGCCGAAACGGGCATGCCGGCATCGCCAAATATGGAATTTTCCGACCAATCACCGATCCGTGAAATTTCTACGTCATTCGAAGCGTGCATGTGTGCAGATTTCAAATCTGTATCTGGATTTCCCATGCGGTGCACAGTTTTGGAGAAAATCATATTTTTTGTTGACTAGTTTGGATTGGCCGAAACGGCCATGCCGGCATCGCCATATATCGAATTTTCCGACCAATCACCGACTCGTGTAATTTCTACGTCATTCGAAGCGTGCATGAGTGCAGATTTCAAATCTGTATCTGGATTTCCCATGCGGTGCACAGTTTTGGAGAAAATCATATTTTTTGTTGACTAGTTTGGATTGGCCGAAACGGCCATGCCGGCATCGCCATATATCGAATTTTCCGACCAATCACCGACTCGTGTAATTTCTACGTCATTCGAAGCGTGCATGAGTGCAGATTTCAAATCTGTATCTGGATTTCCTGTGCGGTGCACAGTTTTGGAGAAAATCATATTTTTGTTGATTAGTTTGGATTGGCCGAAACGGGCATGCCGGCATCGCCAAATATGGAATTTTCCGACCAATCACCGATCCGTGAAATTTCTACGTCATTCGAAGCGTGCATGTGTGCAGATTTCAAATCTGTATCTGGATTTCCCATGCGGTGCACAGTTTTGGAGAAAATCATATTTTTTGTTGACTAGTTTGGATTGGCCGAAACGGCCATGCCGGCATCGCCATATATCGAATTTTCCGACCAATCACCGACTCGTGTAATTTCTACGTCATTCGAAGCGTGTATGAGTGCAGATTTCAAATCTGTATCTGGATTTCCTGTGCGGTGCACAGTTTTGGAGAACATCATATTTTTGTTGATTAGTTTGGATTGGCCGAAACGGGCATGCCGGCATCGCCAAATATGGAATTTTCCGACCAATCACCGATCCGTGAAATTTCTACGTCATTCGAAGCGTGCATGTGTGCAGATTTCAAATCTGTATCTGGATTTCCCATGCGGTGCACAGTTTTGGAGAAAATCATATTTTTTGTTGACTAGTTTGGATTGGCCGAAACGGCCATGCCGGCATCGCCATATATCGAATTTTCCGACCAATCACCGACTCGTGTAATTTCTACGTCATTCGAAGCGTGCATGAGTGCAGATTTCAAATCTGTATCTGGATTTCCCATGCGGTGCACAGTTTTGGAGAAAATCATATTTTTTGTTGACTAGTTTGGATTGGCCGAAACGACCATGCCGGCATCGCCAGATATCGAATTTTCCGACCAATCACCGATCCATGTAATTTCTACGTCATTCGAAGCGTGCATGTGTGCAGATTTCAAATCTGTATCTGGATTTCCCATGCGGTGCACAGTTTTGGAGAAAATCATATTTTTTGTTGACTAGTTTGGATTGGCCGAAACGACCATGCCGGCATCGCCAAATATGGAATTTTCCGACCAATCACCGACTCGTGTAATTTCTACGTCATTCGAAGCGTGCATGAGTGCAGATTTCAAATCTGTATCTGGATTTCCCATGCGGTGCACAGTTTTGGAGAAAATCATATTTTTTGTTGACTAGTTTGGATTGGCCGAAACGACCATGCCGGCATCGCCAGATATCGAATTTTCCGACCAATCACCGATCCATGTAATTTCTACGTCATTCGAAGCGTGCATAAGTGCAGATTTCAAATCTGTATCTGGATTTCCCATGCGGTGCACAGTTTTGGAGAAAATCATATTTTTTGTTGACTAGTTTGGATTGGCCGAAACGACCATGCCGGCATCGCCAGATATCGAATTTTCCGACCAATCACCGATCCATGTAATTTCTACGTCATTCGAAGCGTGCATAAGTGCAGATTTCAAATCTGTATCTGGATTTCCCATGCGGTGCACAGTTTTGGAGAAAATCATATTTTTTGTTGACTAGTTTGGATTGGCCGAAACGGCCATGCCGGCATCGCCATATATCGAATTTACCAACCAATCACCGATCCGTGTAATTTCTACGTCATTAGAAGCGTGCGTGGATGCAGATTTCAAATCTGTATCTGGATTTCCCATGCGGTGCACAGTTTTGGAGAAAATCATATTTTTTGTTGACTAGTTTGGATTGGCCGAAACGGCCATGCCGGCATCGCCAGATATCGAATTTACCGACCAATCACCGACCCGTGTAATTTCTACGTCATTCGAAGCGTGCATGAGTGCAGATTTCAAATCTGTATCTGGACTTCCCATGCGGTGCACAGTTTTGGAGAAAATCATATTTTTTGTTGACTAGTTTGGATTGGCCGAAACGACCATGCCGGCATCGCCAAATATGGAATTTTCCGACCAATCACCGATCCGTGTAATTTCTATGTCATTCGAAGCGTGCATGAGTGCAGATTTCAAATCTGTATCTGGATTTCCCATGCGGTGCACAGTTTTGGAGAAAATCATATTTTTTGTTGACTAGTTTGGATTGGCCGAAACGACCATGCCGGCATCGCCAGATATCGAATTTTCCGACCAATCACCGATCCATGTAATTTCTACGTCATTCGAAGCGTGCATAAGTGCAGATTTCAAATCTGTATCTGGATTTCCCATGCGGTGCACAGTTTTGGAGAAAATCATATTTTTTGTTGACTAGTTTGGATTGGCCGAAACGACCATGCCGGCATCGCCAGATATCGAATTTTCCGACCAATCACCGATCCATGTAATTTCTACGTCATTCGAAGCGTGCATAAGTGCAGATTTCAAATCTGTATCTGGATTTCCTGTGCGGTGCACAGTTTTGGAGAAAATCATATTTTTTGTTGACTAGTTTGGATTGGCCGAAACGGCCATGCCGGCATCGCCAGATATCGAATTTTCCGACCAATCACCGATCCGTGTAATTTCTACGTCATTCGAAGCGTGCATGTGTGCAGATTTCAAATCTGTATCTGGATTTCCCATGCGGTGCACAGTTTTGGAGAAAATCATATTTTTTGTTGACTAGTTTGGATTGGCCGAAACGACCATGCCGGCATCGCCAAATATGGAATTTTCCGACCAATCACCGACTCGTGTAATTTCTACGTCATTCGAAGCGTGCATGTGTGCAGATTTCAAATCTGTATCTGGATTTCCCATGCGGTGCACAGTTTTGGAGAACATCATATTTTTGTTGATTAGTTTGGATTGGCCGAAACGGGCATGCCGGCATCGCCAAATATGGAATTTTCCGACCAATCACCGATCCGTGAAATTTCTACGTCATTCGAAGCGTGCATGTGTGCAGATTTCAAATCTGTATCTGGATTTCCCATGCGGTGCACAGTTTTGGAGAAAATCATATTTTTTGTTGACTAGTTTGGATTGGCCGAAACGGCCATGCCGGCATCGCCATATATCGAATTTTCCGACCAATCACCGACTCGTGTAATTTCTACGTCATTCGAAGCGTGTATGAGTGCAGATTTCAAATCTGTATCTGGATTTCCCATGCGGTGCACAGTTTTGGAGAAAATCATATTTTTTGTTGACTAGTTTGGATTGGCCGAAACGGCCATGCCGGCATCGCCATATATCGAATTTTCCGACCAATCACCGACTCGTGTAATTTCTACGTCATTCGAAGCGTGTATGAGTGCAGATTTCAAATCTGTATCTGGATTTCCTGTGCGGTGCACAGTTTTGGAGAACATCATATTTTTGTTGATTAGTTTGGATTGGCCGAAACGGGCATGCCGGCATCGCCAAATATGGAATTTTCCGACCAATCACCGATCCGTGAAATTTCTACGTCATTCGAAGCGTGCATGTGTGCAGATTTCAAATCTGTATCTGGATTTCCCATGCGGTGCACAGTTTTGGAGAAAATCATATTTTTTGTTGACTAGTTTGGATTGGCCGAAACGGCCATGCCGGCATCGCCATATATCGAATTTTCCGACCAATCACCGACTCGTGTAATTTCTACGTCATTCGAAGCGTGCATGAGTGCAGATTTCAAATCTGTATCTGGATTTCCCATGCGGTGCACAGTTTTGGAGAAAATCATATTTTTTGTTGACTAGTTTGGATTGGCCGAAACGGCCATGCCGGCATCGCCATATATCGAATTTTCCGACCAATCACCGACTCGTGTAATTTCTACGTCATTCGAAGCGTGCATGAGTGCAGATTTCAAATCTGTATCTGGATTTCCCATGCGGTGCACAGTTTTGGAGAAAATCATATTTTTTGTTGACTAGTTTGGATTGGCCGAAACGGCCATGCCGGCATCGCCATATATCGAATTTTCCGACCAATCACCGACTCGTGTAATTTCTACGTCATTCGAAGCGTGCATGAGTGCAGATTTCAAATCTGTATCTGGATTTCCCATGCGGTGCACAGTTTTGGAGAAAATCATATTTTTTGTTGACTAGTTTGGATTGGCCGAAACGGCCATGCCGGCATCGCCATATATCGAATTTTCCGACCAATCACCGACTCGTGTAATTTCTACGTCATTCGAAGCGTGTATGAGTGCAGATTTCAAATCTGTATCTGGATTTCCCATGCGGTGCACAGTTTTGGAGAAAATCATATTTTTTGTTGACTAGTTTGGATTGGCCGAAACGGCCATGCCGGCATCGCCATATATCGAATTTTCCGACCAATCACCGATCCGTGTAATTTCTACGTCATTCGAAGCGTGCATGTGTGCAGATTTCAAATCTGTATCTGGATTTCCCATGCGGTGCACAGTTTTGGAGAACATCATATTTTTTGTTGATTAGTTTGGATTGGCCGAAACGGGCATGCCGGCATCGCCAAATATGGAATTTTCCGACCAATCACCGATCCGTGAAATTTCTACGTCATTCGAAGCGTGTATGAGTGCAGATTTCAAATCTGTATCTGGATTTCCCATGCGGTGCACAGTTTTGGAGAAAACCATATTTTTTGTTGACTAGTTTGGATTGGCCGAAACGACCATGAAGGCATCGCCAGATATCGAATTTTCCGACCAATCACCGATCCGTGTAATTTCTACGTCATTCGAAGCGTGCATGTGTGCAGATTTCAAATCTGTATCTGGATTTCCCATGCGGTGCACAGTTTTGGAGAAAATCATATTTTTTGTTGACTAGTTTGGATTGGCCGAAACGGGCATGCCGTCATCGCCAAATATGGAATTTTCCGACCAATCACCGATCCGTATAATTTCTACGTCATTCGAAGCGTGCATGTGTGCAGATTTCAAATCTGTATCTGGATTTCCCATGCGGTGCACAGTTTTGGAGAAAACCATATTTTTTGTTGACTAGTTTGGATTGGCCGAAACGGCCATGCCGGCATCGCCATATATCGAATTTTCCGACCAATCACCGACTCGTGTAATTTCTACGTCATTCGAAGCGTGTATGAGTGCAGATTTCAAATCTGTATCTGGATTTCCCATGCGGTGCACAGTTTTGGAGAAAACCATATTTTTTGTTGACTAGTTTGGATTGGCCGAAACGACCATGAAGGCATCGCCAGATATCGAATTTTCCGACCAATCACCGATCCGTGTAATTTCTACGTCATTCGAAGCGTGCATGTGTGCAGATTTCAAATCTGTATCTGGATTTCCCATGCGGTGCACAGTTTTGGAGAAAATCATATTTTTTGTTGACTAGTTTGGATTGGCCGAAACGGGCATGCCGTCATCGCCAAATATGGAATTTTCCGACCAATCACCGATCCGTATAATTTCTACGTCATTCGAAGCGTGCATGTGTGCAGATTTCAAATCTGTATCTGGATTTCCCATGCGGTGCACAGTTTTGGAGAAAACCATATTTTTTGTTGACTAGTTTGGATTGGCCGAAACGGCCATGCCGGCATCGCCATATATCGAATTTTCCGACCAATCACCGACTCGTGTAATTTCTACGTCATTCGAAGCGTGTATGAGTGCAGATTTCAAATCTGTATCTGGATTTCCCATGCGGTGCACAGTTTTGGAGAAAATCATATTTTTTGTTGACTAGTTTGGATTGGCCGAAACGGCCATGCCGGCATCGCCATATATCGAATTTTCCGACCAATCACCGACTCGTGTAATTTCTACGTCATTCGAAGCGTGCATGAGTGCAGATTTCAAATCTGTATCTGGATTTCCCATGCGGTGCACAGTTTTGGAGAAAATCATATTTTTTGTTGACTAGTTTGGATTGGCCGAAACGGCCATGCCGGCATCGCCATATATCGAATTTTCCGACCAATCACCGACTCGTGTAATTTCTACGTCATTCGAAGCGTGCATGAGTGCAGATTTCAAATCTGTATCTGGATTTCCCATGCGGTGCACAGTTTTGGAGAAAATCATATTTTTTGTTGACTAGTTTGGATTGGCCGAAACGGCCATGCCGGCATCGCCATATATCGAATTTTCCGACCAATCACCGACTCGTGTAATTTCTACGTCATTCGAAGCGTGCATGAGTGCAGATTTCAAATCTGTATCTGGATTTCCCATGCGGTGCACAGTTTTGGAGAAAACCATATTTTTTGTTGACTAGTTTGGATTGGCCGAAACGACCATGCCGGCATCGCCAAATATGGAATTTTCCGACCAATCACCGATCCGTGTAATTTCTACGTCATTCGAAGCGTGCATAAGTGCAGATTTCAAATCTGTATCTGGATTTCCTGTGCGGTGCACAGTTTTGGAGAAAATCATATTTTTTGTTGATTAGTTTGGATTGGCCGAAACGGGCATGCCGGCATCGCCAAATATGGAATTTTCCGACCAATCACCGATCCGTGTAATTTCTACGTCATTCGAAGCGTGCATGTGTGCAGATTTCAAATCTGTATCTGGATTTCCCATGCGGTGCACAGTTTTGGAGAAAATCATATTTTTTGTTGACTAGTTTGGATTGGCCGAAACGGGCATGCCGTCATCGCCAAATATGGAATTTTCCGACCAATCACCGATCCGTGTAATTTCTACGTCATTCGAAGCGTGCATGTGTGCAGATTTCAAATCTGTATCTGGATTTCCCATGCGGTGCACAGTTTTGGAGAAAATCATATTTTTTGTTGACTAGTTTGGATTGGCCGAAACGGGCATGCCGTCATCGCCAAATATGGAATTTTCCGACCAATCACCGATCCGTATAATTTCTACGTCATTCGAAGCGTGCATGTGTGCAGATTTCAAATCTGTATCTGGATTTCCCATGCGGTGCACAGTTTTGGAGAAAATCATATTTTTTGTTGACTAGTTTGGATTGGCCGAAACGGCCATGCCGGCATCGCCATATATCGAATTTACCAACCAATCACCGATCCGTGTAATTTTCTACGTCATTAGAAGCGTGGGTGGATGCAGATTTCAAATCTGTATCTGGATTTCCCATGCGGTGCACAGTTTTGGAGAAAATCATATTTTTTGTTGATTAGTTTGGATTGGCCGAAACGGGCATGCCGGCATCGCCATATTCGAATTTACCAACCAATCACCGATCCGTGTAATTTCTACGTCATTAGAAGCGTGGGTGGATGCAGATTTCAAATCTGTATCTGGATTTCCCATGCGGTGCACAGTTTTGGAGAAAATCATATTTTTTGTTGATTAGTTTGGATTGGCCGAAACGGGCATGCCGGCATCGCCAAATATGGAATTTTCCGACCAATCACCGATCCGTGTAATTTCTACGTCATTCGAAGCGTGCATGTGTGCAGATTTCAAATCTGTATCTGGATTTCCCATGCGGTGCACAGTTTTGGAGAAAATCATATATTTTGTTGACTAGTTTGGATTGGCCGAAACGGGCATGCCGTCATCGCCAAATATGGAATTTTCCGACCAATCACCGATCCGTATAATTTCTACGTCATTCGAAGCGTGCATGTGTGCAGATTTCAAATCTGTATCTGGATTTCCCATGCGGTGCACAGTTTTGGAGAAAATCATATTTTTTGTTGATTAGTTTGGATTGGCCGAAACGGGCATGCCGGCATCGCCAAATATGGAATTTTCCGACCAATCACCGATCCGTATAATTTCTACGTCATTCGAAGCGTGCATGTGTGCAGATTTCAAATCTGTATCTGGATTTCCCATGCGGTGCACAGTTTTGGAGAAAATCATATTTTTTGTTGACTAGTTTGGATTGGCCGAAACGGGCATGCCGGCATCGCCAGATATCGAATTTTCCGACCAATCACCGATCCGTATAATTTCTACGTCATTCGAAGCGTGCATGTGTGCAGATTTCAAATCTGTATCTTCATTTCCCATGCGGTGCACAGTTTTGGAGAAAATCATATTTTTTGTTGACTAGTTTGGATTGGCCGAAACGGGCATGCCGGCATCGCCAGATATCGAATTTTCCGACCAATCACCGATCCGTATAATTTCTACGTCATTCGAAGCGTGCATGTGTGCAGATTTCAAATCTGTATCTTCATTTCCCATGCGGTGCACAGTTTTGGAGAAAATCATATTTTTTGTTGACTAGTTTGGATTGGCCGAAACGGGCATGCCGGCATCGCCAAATATGGAATTTTCCGACCAATCACCGATCCGTGTAATTTCTACGTCATTCGAAGCGTGCATGTGTGCAGATTTCAAATCTGTATCTGGATTTCCCATGCGGTGCACAGTTTTGGAGAAAATCATATTTTTTGTTGACTAGTTTGGATTGGCCGAAACGACCATGCCGGCATCGCCAAATATGGAATTTTCCGACCAATCACCGATCCGTGTAATTTCTACGTCATTCGAAGCGTGCATGTGTGCAGATTTCAAATCTGTATCTGGATTTCCCATGCGGTGCACAGTTTTGGAGAAAATCATATTTTTTGTTGACTAGTTTGGATTGGCCGAAACGGCCATGCCGGCATCGCCATATATCGAATTTACCAACCAATCACCGTTCCGTGTAATTTCTACGTCATTAGAAGCGTGCGTGGATGCAGATTTCAAATCTGTATCTGGATTTCCCATGCGGTGCACAGTTTTGGAGAAAATCATATTTTTTGTTGACTAGTTTGGATTGGCCGAAACGACCATGCCGGCATCGCCAGATATCGAATTTTCCGACCAATCACCGATCCATGTAATTTCTACGTCATTCGAAGCGTGCATGTGTGCAGATTTCAAATCTGTATCTGGATTTCCCATGCGGTGCACAGTTTTGGAGAAAATCATATTTTTTGTTGACTAGTTTGGATTGGCCGAAACGGGCATGCCGGCATCGCCAAATATGGAATTTTCCGACCAATCACCGATCCGTGTAATTTCTACGTCATTCGAAGCGTGCATGTGTGCAGATTTCAAATCTGTATCTGGATTTCCCATGCGGTGCACAGTTTTGGAGAAAATCATACTTTTTGTTGACTAGTTTGGATTGGCCGAAACGACCATGCCGGCATCGCCAAATATGGAATTTTCCGACCAATCACCGATCCATGTAATTTCTACGTCATTCGAAGCGTGCATAAGTGCAGATTTCAAATCTGTATCTGGATTTCCCATGCGGTGCACAGTTTTGGAGAAAATCATATTTTTTGTTGACTAGTTTGGATTGGCCGAAACGGCCATGCCGGCATCGCCATATATCGAATTTTCCGACCAATCACCGATCCGTGTAATTTCTACGTCATTCGAAGCGTGCATGTGTGCAGATTTCAAATCTGTATCTGGATTTCCCATGCGGTGCACAGTTTTGGAGAAAATCATATTTTTTGTTGACTAGTTTGGATTGGCCGAAACGGGCATGCCGGCATCGCCAAA